>BSBK01012278.1:45000-165000 GCA_027943335.1 Chamaecyparis obtusa | reverse complement strand
AATATACTATTTGGGCTGATGGAAGAAGACAAATCTTGTTACCTTTGATTGAAGAACATGTTAGTAATGTTTGCACATCTGTGAAAGTTTTCTTGATAGAAGGAAGAAAGTTTGTTAAGGATTTGAAGAAGAATGATGTATGTTTTGATGTGATTCCTAAAAAAATGAGTAAGAAAATAGAGGATAGTGTCCCTAGGGAGATTGATAACTTACTCACCGAGTATAGTGAAATTATTTTTGAAAATGTAACCAATGGTTTTCCACCAAAGAGAATAATTGATCATTGCATGGATCTTATCCCTAGAGCTAGTTTACCGAATAAGACACCACATCAGTTGAAACCTACTGAGAATTAGGAATTGAACCGATAGATTAAAGAATTGTTTTAGAAAGGTTTGATTAGAGAAAGTTTGAGTCCATTTGCAGTACCTATTGTATTGATACCTAAGAAGAATGGAGAATGGAGAATGTGTACTGATTCTAGAGAAATTAACAAGATAATAGTGAAAAATAGGTTTCCTATACCAAGAATGGAAGACATAATGGACAGTTTGATTGGAGCAAAGTATTTTACCAAAATTAATTTAAAAAGTGGGTATCATCATATCAAAATCAGAGAAGGTGATGAGTGGAAGACTACTTTCAAGACAAAAGATGGTTTTTATGAGTGGTTGGTTATGCCTTTTGGTTTAACTAATGCACCAAGTACTTTTATGAGGTTGATGAATGAAGTTTTGGAAAAATTCTTGGGTAATTTTGTGATTATATACCTTGATGATATTATGATATTCAGTAAGACCAAAGAAGAATATCAGTTGCATGTTAAGAAATTATTGTAGAGATTGAAAGAGGAATTTTTTTTGATAAATCTAAAAAAGTGTTCATTCATGAAAGAGGAGATTGTGTATTTGGGATTTTTTATTTCAGATAATAGTTTGAAGATGGTTTGAAGCTATTTTGAATTGGCCTACACCTCAAAATGCTAGTGAGGTAAGATCATTTCATGGTTTGGAAAGTTTTTACTGAAATTTCATTAGGAATTTCAATTCAATTTGTAATGCTATGACTGAGACTATGAGAGGAGATAAAAGAGAATTCAAGTGGACACATGGAGTTGATTAATTTTTTGAGATTCTAAAGAAGAAGGTTGCTAAATTGCCTATTTTGGCATTGCTTGATTTCAATAAGGTATTTCAATTGGAATGTGATGCAAGTGGAAGTGAAATTGGAGCTGTGTTGAGTCAAAAAGGTAAACCTATTGCTTTCTTTAGTGAAAATTTGAATGATGCAAAAAGGAAATACATTGTGTATGATCAAGAATTATATGCTATTGTTCAAGCACTAAATAAATGGAGACATTATTTGATACGAAGTGAATTTTTTTTGTATACTGATCATAAGGCTTTAGAGTATTTGGGTAGTTAGAATAAGTTGAATCAGAGACATATGAAATGGGTTGAGTATTTGCAGAGTTATACATTTGAGATAATGCATAAGAGTGGAGTCACTAACCGAGTTGTTGATGCATTGAGTAGAAGAAGATCTTTGATGAACGAGATGAAAATTGAAGTTCTTGGCTTTGATGACATGAGAGATTCTTATGAATTTGATCCTAATTTTTCTAAGCTATGGAGAAAGTGAAGAGCATCTATTCAAGACTAGTTGAGTACTAAATGGGAAGAATATTTCATTCAAGAATGTATGTTGTTTAAAGGTATTCAGTTGTGTATACCGAGAGGACCAATGAGAACTAATTTGATAAAAGAGAAACATAGTAGTGGCATGGCTGGACATTTTGGTGTTGATAAGACATTGAATTTTCTTATGGAGAAATACTTTTGGCCATAGTTGTATAAATGTTCATAAATTTGTGAAAAGTTGTGGAATTTGTCAACTTGCAAAAGGAGTAAGTCAAAATACTGGATTGTATACACCAATTTCTATTCCTAAGAAACCTTGCCTTGATATCAGTATGGATTTTATTCTTGGCTTACTAAAGACGATAAGAGTTAATGATTCTATATTTATTGTTGTGGATAGATTTTCTAAAATGGCACATTTTATACCTTGTAGAAAGACATCAGATGCAGTACATAAAGAAGATCTTTTCTTTAATGAAATTGTCAGATTGTATGGATTATTGAGGATTATCATCTCTGACTGAGACAGTAAATTTGTTGGATACTTTCGGAAGACCCTTTGGATAATTTTTGGTATTGAGTTGAAATATGGTTCTACCTTTCACCCATAGACCGATGGATAGACAATAGTTGTGAATAGAATCTTGAGAAATCTTTTGAGATGCTTAGTTGGAGACACACCGAGTAATTGGGATTCTATGTTGGCACAAGCAAAGTTTGCATACAATAATTTAGTGAATATGAGTACTGGAGAAACACCTTTTGAGATTATAAATGGTATACAACTGAGAGGTATATCAGGTTTGAGAGACATTGTTGATGAAATAAAGAGAAGTGCCGAAGGAGTAAAGTTTGTTGAGTATATGAAGACATTGCATGAAGATGTGAAACACAAACTAGACAAAAGTAATTAGAAATATAAAGACAGAGCTGATAGATCAAGAAGACATAAGACTTTTAATGTTCTTATGTCTGATGTAGAATATCACTTTCAAAGAATCATTTTCAAATAACCCCAGGTGTCTGATGCAGGAGCATCTCAGTTCCTTGGCAATCCTATGTCACCAAAAACATGTTTTTGTTTTCTCTATGTTGCTCGGTTCCTTCTTTGAATGAGTTGGTTTGGTGTTTCTTGGCTTCCTTTATTTGCCAGTTTTGGTTGGTTATCTCTCTGGCACTTAGTGAATTTCCTTGGCGCTTGGTGATACTTATCTAGCACTCAGTTATCCTTGCTTACTGAGTTGTTTATTTTGGATTTTTGTTGAGGTTGACTCTTGGATTAATTATGGTCATGGATTTATTCATGACATCTATCATTGGGAAGTGTGTGGACCTAGATCTAGTTGTTCCTTCCGTTGTTGGTGGATCTGAAGGCTGACTTGTTTGGTAGCCTCTTGTATAAATGTAGTTGTTTGGTTAGAGTTTAGGAAGTCAATTTTGGATAGAAGATAGAAACTAGAAGATTAGAGATTATTGGAAGATCCTCGCATGTTGGAGGACTTATGTACTTGATTATAATATTTGGCCTAAACCATGAAGGCCATACAGCCCGACATGTATTAACCAATTGAAATAAATATATGAAAGTGATATGCATTCTCTCTCTCACTTGTGTGTTTGTCACTTCTACATGTGATCTTTGCAACGTGGACCTAGTTAGGGTGTGCCTTTGGCCCCTCTCCTCATCTCCTTTGTGTCACTTAACCTATTCATGTGCCAAACATTTTTCCAAACCTCTTAGTTATAACTAGTCTTTTGTCTGGCTTTGTCCAATCCTTGCATGAGTTATCCTTTAATCTACATTTTTTTTTTAATTTTCTTCTTTTGTAGTTTTTGTGTATCTGATTTTCTATCTTTTTATGGGTTATTATTTGTCTTTTTCAGCTCATTAGGCATGTTTGGCAATTTTCGTTTGACTAATTCATTCTCTTTATTTTGGATTAGTTTGAATTATTTCCAATTCATTTTTTTAATTTAATCTCAATAATTTTGTTTAATAATTTGATATCTTTTCTCTTACACTAGTTTAATCCATTTTTTATAGTTAATAATTAAAACCAATTGTTATTCATTTGAATAAAATAGTTTTAAAATAAGCATTGTTTTAATTTTAGATAATCTATTTGGTCTAAATAGTTTTCAAACATTGATTAGGTTAATTATTAATTTCATTTCATTGTTAATTAGTTTAAAACTACATTTAATTGTTTAACTACATTTCAAACTTCACTTCAATCTTACTCCAACTCTAAACTTTAGTATTTTAAAGTTTAAATTCACTAATTTCTATCGTTTCATCATTTACTTTATGTTTAAATTCAAAATTTAAAAACATTTAATCATTTTTTAATTGATTTAACAAAAAATTTCATTCTTAATTTTTTCTACTCATATCATAATTAGCATGAAGTCAAATTTCTTTTTAAGATCATTTGAAGCTTGTTTATGAGTGTTTCTGAGGTGATTTTGTCCCACCTAACATTTTTTTTTCTCTTATAATTATTCAATCATGTCTAGGCTTATTCCTAAAAAATATTTAAATAGTTCTAATTAACATGCATGTGGAAAATACACATTTCTTTTATTTTTTTATTTAAAAACATATTAGACATTTCTACTACTGTGGCTTCTACTCCTGTTGGCATTGTAGCTCAAGCTGATATAGATGTTTGGGATGATAAAAACAAGGAGTCACTTGGCCTTATTCACATTTCTCTCAATCAATATTTATATGTACTTATTGCAAATTGTACTAAATCCCATGAAGTGTGCAATATTCTACAAAACACCTATGATAGTTAGAATGAATCCAAAAAAATTCAACTCCAAGATCAATTGGAGGACCTTAGGTATACACATTTAAAGACCGTGGATGATTTTTTTATCAAATTTGATTCTATTAGAAGTCAATTAAATGGTTTAGGAGTTATTACTAATGATATTCTCTTAGTTTATATAATTTTAAAGAAATGTCCTCCTAGGTAGTTTTAATAATTTATAACTAATGTGCATTCTCAATTAGCTATTCCTACTTTAGCAAAGAAATTGACCTATATTGTTTTTCAAACTTTATTATGTCAAGAGGAAGCTAAGTTGATTCAATTTGGAACTCTTCAAACTAATGAATATGTTCTTGTTTCTAAAATTCAAAATCCTAACTTTAGATCTAATAACAATAACAATAATAATTCTAAATCTAAACCTCATAATAATAATAATAATAATAATAATAATAATAATAATAATAATAATAATAATAAGCACTAGGAGAATGGTCCTCATAAAAGACCCCATTGCACCTATTATGGGAAAGATGGTCATGTGACCAACAATTGCTTTAAAATACAAAAGGATAAGAAGTCTACAAATCAAAATAATCAAAACTCTCAGAAAAATAATGGTAATCAATTTTCATGACCTAATAAGAAACCATTAACCTAAAGATATAACACTCTCTACATTTATCAAGGTATAATGAATTCTAATTTTGATATGCATGAAGAAGAAAGATATGCCTTCTACTAAAACATGAAAAAATACATCATTGAGATAACTGAACATAAGAATCAAGAGTTCCATGCCATATGGACTCATGATATTCTTCATATCCTTCATCTCATACACTCACCAAGTCCATCCTTGGTGGGGAATACACATCATGACATAGTACCAACCTTCACGAAACGTCGAAGAGAACCAAGCTTATCCAACAAAGTTGAAAAATAGAATAAATCTAATTCTCAATTTAAACAATAAATAATAAAAATTCAATGAGTCAAAAAAATAAAATAAAATGTATTTGAGAAAAATGGGAGAGCACTCGAGCAATTTTATTTTTTTTTCAAATTCATGTGCTTCTCTTACAGGTCATCATGGTTTGTGTGGAGATTTTGTGGTTGGGTTAGGAATAGATTTCAGTACAAATGTGAAGGGGTCTCCTATTTCTCCTTTTTCATTGTCCTTAGAGTCAAATGGGGCTTAGTCTAGTCTACAAGTGTTACAAACTCCTCTGGGTGGTACTGGGAATCTCCAGGATCATCATGTTCTTCTGGCTAGTTCCATGACCTTGGATTTGTGACCTACAAGAGTTTTGAAGGACCATTTTTCTCATTCCCTACCTTTTGCATCAATTGAAGGTCCTTTGTCTGGGTTTGAGGATGTCTCAGGTGTTGCCATTTCTCCTATGCATGTGGAGAATTCAAAGGAAAATATTCTTTCCAGGGACCCACATGGTGGGGCAGGTTTCAATGGTGCGATCACAAATGGTAAGGAAGGTGGTTTATCTAATTCAGTTAAGTGGTCTGATCTTGTGGGGAAGAAATCATGTGGTTTTTTCTTCCTTTCCTGATGTTGAGGTGACTAGGGATTTCTAAAATAGTGTCTTCTCCATCTTTGTTCCCAATTCTATAGTGGATTTCTTAGTTTCATCCATGGATCTTATGTTAGTAGGTAAATTTTTTGACCCTCAACCAAATATTGAAGTTGTGGAGTCTTTTGTGCATATGAAATGGGTCCTTAAAGGTCAATTTTACATTGTCGC
The DNA here is from genome assembly GCA_027943335.1 of Chamaecyparis obtusa. Taxonomy (NCBI): domain Eukaryota; kingdom Viridiplantae; phylum Streptophyta; class Pinopsida; order Cupressales; family Cupressaceae; genus Chamaecyparis; species Chamaecyparis obtusa. Next base: position 158,820 of record BSBK01012278.1, on the reverse strand, counting down.
TCTATCTAAAGGCTTTCTCTCATTCATTTTCAACAATAAGGTAGATTCAAACTTTGTTTTGTGTGGGGTCCTTGGATGTTTGGTAGAACGGATTTGGCATTTAGGAAGTGGATCCCTAATTGGGATTATACTAATAATTTCTTCATGGAAGCCCATTTTTGGGTTAGATTCCCTTGTTTACCCCTAGAATAATGGAATGAGGACATCTTTAAGGGGATGGCATCTTCCTTCAGTGGTGAACTTCTATCCTTAGACCCCTCAACAATGGCAAAAACCAAGTTGATTTTTGCTAAGGTTTGTGTGAATATTTGTTAGTTTGAGTCCCTCTTGTTTGCCTACTTTTTTTGTAAGAAGTTGGGTTACTAGGCCAAAAACTATCCTCATAAGGTCAAGAAGGACCCTAAGGCCATTTTTTCTAAAGATGAGATTCTTAAAATGGAGGTCAAATAGATCTGGAAGGAAAAACCTACTCCCACAGAGGCTAACATTGCGAGTAGTGGTGAACCTTGTGATGCTTCTTTTTGGGGAAGGGCTAGCTGACCTTAGGGCTTATTGAAGGAAAGGAAGTCCTAGAGGAAGGAGAAATTGATGGGTCAACTAGGTCTAGTGAGTCTAGCTCTCAAGTTAAGGCTTTAGAGTCATTGGTTATTGTTAATAGTCAAGACTTTCCCCATGGGACTGGTGGTTCTCCCAACATTCCTCAATCCTCATCACCACCTATTCCTTTGGAGATTGTTTTTCCCATCCAAAACCTTAATTTTGACTCAGACCTTATTTGGGGGCTGAAGCCAGTTCAGAGGACACTCAACCTTGTCTTGCATTATTGGGGAATTCTTTAACCACTAAGAATCTTGTTAAAAATGATGATGAGGATGGTTCCCCTACTTTGGATACACTATCTGGAAGTGGGGAGGATGAATCCTTAGATAGAGTTGGTTTTTAGTTTCCCAGTGATTTGAATGAGGCTCCTTAGATAACCTAGGTTGGAAGAAAAAATAGGAAAAAGAGGCATCTGAATCAGGTTTCAACACCAGTTTCAAAGGGTGTGACAACTCAAAGTGTGGTGGCTGATGTGGGATCACTACCAAAGTCCAGAGGTAAAAGTTCCAAAAAGTAAATTAGAGAAAGGGAAAACAACAATGATATTGTGGGTGGGAAACAACTCACCATTCATGAAGCTTGTACTCCTATTTATAAATGAAAATTATATCTTGGAACATTAGGTGCCTCAATGGTCCTCACAAGGACATTTTGAGAAACCTGGTCAAAGATCACAAACCCTATATTATTCTCATCCAAGAGTCTAAAATGGTGAAAGAAAAAGAGGAAAAATTTAGAGTTCTTCAAAAATTGTGGGGTGGTTGGTTGTAGCTCTGGAGGAGCGTCTAGTAGTCTAATGGTTTTTTGGAACCTCTACAATGCTAAAGGTGAGATTTCATGTGTGGATAAGAATATCCTTAGTAATAAGTTTATTCTCATTAGAAGTGGTTTTGAATGGGTTATCACTAATATTTATGCTCCTAATTCTAAGGTGCGTAAGAATAAATTCTAGAAGATTATTTTGAATCACACACTCTCCTTTCCGGGTTCTCCTAAGATGTTGATGGGTGATTTCAATTCCCCTCTTAAGGTCATTGAGAAAGTTGGGGGAGTGGATTCTTAGAGCCAGATGGAAGGGAGGTATGTTCTTATGGATTTCATTAACAAACAAGGGTTTTTTGATGTTTATCTTTAAGGTTTGAATTATACTTGGTTGAATCAGAGGATTGGTAGGGATCTTATTCAAGTCACATTGGATAAATCTCTCTTTTTTGGTAACAGGTTTGATAGTTTATGTTTCTCTTTATCCTCTTTTACTAAATTAGGGTCTATTATCTCTATTGAGTGTTAAAGGTTGTCATTAGTATCAAAGGTTATCAAAAATATTGGTCGGTTACATATATGAAGCTAGTCGGTAACTCTAAGAAAAATAAAACAGTCAGTTAAAGTGTATACTATTGGAGGTTTTCCCTGCAGGACCAAACTTGAATCAATAGATGGGCTTGATTCTCAGGGTAGGCACTCAATTTTGACAAGAAAATAGTCCAATTGATGAGAATAGAGAACATCCTCCTTCTTCTTTGAGCTCCACATCACTCAGGTGGGTATTGCCTTATCTGCACACTTAAGACACCTCATGATAAACAATAGGCTTATAGATGGATTATTGTGGAATAGTCCTCAATCCCTTTTAGGTATCCTATACCCCAATGAAACCAATTCTTATGCAACTAGCCCTATTTGCATAGGATGAATCTGAAGACTAGAGAGGACCTCCTACTACTACTACCAACATGAAAGCGAAAGGTATTTGATTTGAATGATTGATGTTGGGTTGAATGGACCCCTGAAATACCCTTAGTCTCTCATAGACTAGTGCCTTATCCAATGGGTAGCAGAGTCAAATACCTCACTATAACAAAGAGCTATGAAACAAGAAGACAATATATTCGAGTATGATGATGCCTTACATTAGCCATACACTATTAATCAGACTATACATTATCAAACCACTTGTGTATCCAAATGTGTTATCACCCATTCAAAGGATTTTAACCCTCCCCTTAGAAGAGACCTATAAACAAGTGATACATTGATCAACATCCACTGAAACACAAACATGGGATACCCTTGATACCCTAGTTCATACACACCTGAAAATGAGTCCTAGACCTAGTTGCTTCTGTGAAAACAATTCTATTGCAGACACATAGGAAATGCATATAGAAAGATCACAACACCCTTGATGCCATAATCAATAAGTCTAAAACCCAAGATGGAGATAATCTAATAACAGTAGAAACATAGTGAATCTCATACATAAGACAAACTATCACAACTTGCATTATATTCTCAAAACCAGAAAGGGAAGAGGGAACACCCTATATGCAGAGAATAAGGCAATATTTACAAGGCAGAACATTCATGGAACCAAAATAAAGGACATCCAAAATTATGGAACACTTACAAAGTAAAAAAATACAAGCATATATACCACTAGCTACCTTGGAATCCCAAAAGAATTTAGGATGCAACAAGCTTCAGACAGCTAGGGTTAGGGTTTCAGCAACCTCACCAACCAAAATTATAACAAAATTTATTGCAGGGGAAACAAACCAAGAAATCTTGGAGAAACAGATCTAGAAAGATCTACAATCATGAAAATCTGTGACATCGAGACAGAGAACCAAGAACTTTTCCATAAAAATTAATCTGTCCCACCTGTAGCACAAAACCATCCCTCGTAGTACAAAAAAACATCCTGTAGTGATCGATCATGGCAACCTGGACCACATTGCAACCATTTGAAAATCATTTCCATCAACTCTAGTCATTTAAACATTCAATTACCAGTCCTTTATGTCGCTAAAAACCCTCTTAAAATATTTGAATTCTTGTGGCAACGATTAGTCAGCAAATTTTAAAATGTGGCCGTTGATTTATTTCCTTCCCGAAAAATCAGGCGATCCTCATTAAATCCTGAAATAGTCATGAACCTTTGAAAAGTCTATGGCTATGTCATCAGTCAACAACCAATGACAATCAAGCACATTAGCACTCATAGCATGTCAGACCCACTGCACATAAGCCCCTTCATCGGACAGTTGTCTTAAGATCTCATAGCCGTGACAGATTCTATGCAAACTTAAGATAACCATCGATCTCTTCCTTATTTATGTCACCTTTAGAATCTAGCCCCACTGAAATGTCCCCGTCATCCTCTAGCTTAGCCTATCAGAACTTGACACCTCAACGACACCAAGGAAAATAGTCCCACTAACTTGGCAGACCTAACCTTCCTATTTGATGAATACATGACCAAAAGCAATTCTCGCATTCACTTAATGTTTTATGTTACTACCAGATAATTTAGTGATTACGTAAATGCAGTGTTCACTAATTCACTAACTCTTTTAGAACACCGCTATCTTATTGTGCGAATAAGCGAACCCCTAGAAATTTATCAGTCTTGCTAAACATTTTGTCTGACCTGCTATACCTTTGGACAACCTTGGGCCCACCTAAAAACTACCACATGTCAACATATGATTTTTTATCTTCATCTAGTAACCTCTAACATAGGACCCACTAATCCTTCAGCATCTAATCAGACGGTGGACACAAGATTGCATGGGGAAATAATATTCCATGTGATCATATGCCGACTGACTGATCAAACATTCTGACACAAGACCCTCTAACAAACTCCAACTCATCATTATGTGGACCAATGAGAAGTCACCAATTAAGTATACGTAGTAGTGGACCCACCGAAAGAAAAGGTTACGCCACACAAAAGAATTAGTGATTGTCTCATTAGCTCATACATCTAACACATCCCTTGTGAAGATACAACCACCATTGATCCTCTACAAATGTCAGAGCCCTCTAACACACTAGCAACCTAGGACCCATTGACAACTACCAAATCATAATTAGGTGGACCAATCATAGACTGCCAATCATGCACACCTATTGGAAGGTCCCACTTCTTTGAAACACTACATCATCAGGAAAGATCAACAAGTGGCATAAGATCTCAAGCCTCTGACACAGTCTATGAGAACTTATGCCCACCATTAGATTGAGATGGTGTCAAGGAGACTGGGCCTAGGAAATAAAACAAGCTGAAACATTAGGAAATATTAAGGCACTAACTTAGGAAAAATATTTCACTGAGACTTAGAAAAAAATAAAACACCGCCGGGCTCATAGACTTAGGAAATATTTAAACGGGGACCAACCCAAAATATAAAGCATGTGCATTTTAGGAATTTTAAGTGACCCAAAAAGTAACTTAAAATTAGAATAGGGCCTGGGTAGACTTAGGGTATTTCATTACAATGGCTAGTTTTTTGAATTTTTGTAACGGTTTCAAAGCCAGAGACACAAAAATGACTGTAGGGACTAGAAGAAACATGCTACAGCCATGAAATTTTTTACAAGGGTAGACCATTTTCTAAGGAATTTAGCTATGAAATGAAAATGGGCTAACTATGGCTCTTTTTGGGGATGCATGCCTCTTGCAGGCATAGCAAGGATTCAGATCTCTGGGAGAAGTAGACCAGTCCACAAAACTTTCCTTGAACAACTTTATTGAAAATAGGAAAACTACTCCTATTATGTACAAACCATGGCCCTGAACCACTGGTAACTTTCAAAACTTCTTACCTCTGTCATATACCTAATTTTCATTCCTTTGTTCTTGAGGTAAGCTAGATACTTTATTCCCATTTATTTCACCAAACATATCAACACTTTTGATCAATCCATCAGGCAAAACAAAAATTTTGTCTACATTCTCATAGAACATGTAAAAACCTGAAGCATTTTCATCATCTTGCTCACTATGAAAGTAATACTCAGCATGCTCATGAATATAATCATCAAATTGAAACTGATCTTTATCTACTAATTCATGTATGCCATCAACTTGAAATGCAAAAGTCACATACTTTACTTGATAAAATTCTTCATTCATACCTTGACTATGCACATCCTCAAGTGTAGCTAGTTGGAGTTCAAGAGAATAATCAATTTTAGACTCACACATGTCATCATTATCAAATTTTGTAACATTTGAGACCTCCATGTGTTCTTCAAACAATGGATTGATAATTCGATGTAATACTCCTTGTTGCACATTATGACAAAAAATGGGCTAATCATCATCATAGTCCTCATCATATAAAGTATAAGAAAATACTTTAAACTCACCACCCATTTCATCTCCATGGAGATTCTTAGCACACAAAGAAAAATCAAAACTATATGAAGATTCACAGTCAACATCACCTACCAAGCATATAGTGTCCATAATTATATCTTCTTCATTATCTTGTTTAGGAAAACCATCATAGCAAAACCATGGTTCACTCCTAAACTCTCTATTATATGATGCAACCTCATTATCCAATGCAAGACCATTAGATAACCTTTTACTCAAATCTTCATGTTCATCCTCACCAATATCACATTGAATTACCATTTCCTTATCTTCAAACTTTGAGGACAAATCACTCTCAACATCCTCATATTCAAACTGATTTGTATAATGTACAAACTAAGATGCATTCTCATTTTTAGATTCAGAAAATGAATTCATACCTTGACTATCATGGGAATGTTCACTTCCATCATTACTTTCTTCCTCCCATGTTGCATCTAACTCATATGATGATACCTCAACATCACTGCCTTCAACACTCTCACTTGAGTAACCACTTTCAGCACTATGTTCCTCTGACTATGACTGATATACCTGTGAATCACATTCCTCATCTTGTGCAACAACTTCAAATGAATCATCAGAGACATAACTTTCAATGTCTTCATTTGTGTAACACTAAGATATAGAAGTAGCAACCTCATATCTAGGAACATTAGCAAAATCACGCTCATAATCAAAATCACAAGAATTGACTGCAGTGGCAAATTTGCAACTCAAAACACCATTACACTACTCAATTCTATCAAGGTTTGGAATATATCTTACTATTGTAGCACCCTAAACACATGCCTCATTAGTAGCAAAAGACTCAACAACATTTATACACATATCTTGATTTGACATTTCAACTTGATTACAAACTACAGCAGAAGTGTTGATACACTGACTTGGAATTGTGGTATCAACACTACATTCTTCTTTTCCTTCATATTCATTATATCACCATACATTCATGGAAAAATGACCTCTGGTCAATCCATATTTCAAATTGTTTTCAATGTCCATCATAGTTATAAATGCCTGATTTAATGGCCTAGGTTCTTTGTCCCTCAGTAAGTAATTCATTTTCTTATCAAATGCATCAAAGTAGACATTGATACATACTTGATCATTGGGTCTATAACCTTCAAGGATTTCATTCAATACTTTTGCAAATCTGATATTGAAATGAGGAACAAGTTCATCACTCTCAATATGAATCTTTAAAAACTTATCATAAGAATCATATATGCATACCCTTTCTCCAAATTGCTCCATGAAGGCTAAATGCATCTCACTCCAAGATGAGATAGAACATGTTGGTAGAAAAGAGAACCAATCTCTATCATCACCTTCTAAATTTTGGACAAACAATCTCATCTATAGGTCTTCATGGAAAACATCAAAATCACACGTCACATCAGCAAAGCATTGAACATGTTTCCTTGCTGACTGATACTGGTCCCTATCATACTTTGGTAAATATCTCCTGATTCCATCAGGGATCTTATTAGGGAAACTAGGTATGCCATCATAAAAAAATGGCACATATCCTTTGACAAAAGAAACTCTATGAACATCCATCACTAGCTGGAGCTTTTGCACACCCACTTGAAAATCTTCAAGACTAATGACAAGAAATCTATACTTGAAACTAACCTTCCTTTGTCACTGAACCCATCCTACATAATCCACACTTATATGTCCTTTCTTTAATGACAATACCATTTGATAAGGACCATGCAAAAAAACAAAATATCCAATGGAGAATACTTGGAAACCTTTGCTGAATGTTGTTGCTCTCTTCACATTTGATTGAAAATTGTAACAAGGTTACACACCTCAGGTTCATTTTAGTATAGAGTCGCCACACCTTTTCAAAGGACACAAATTTTTACTATCTCTTTTGAAGCACCAACAGACTCTGGGCAATCCTCACAGTAAAGTCACATATAATAATTTTTAATCTTTACAACAAATCCAGGTAATACATTTGCAGATCTGAAAACAACTTTTAGATTATGATATTTATGAGACTCTTTTGCAAAATGAATATAGTAGGGCTCTGGGATACTCTTAATGGTAAACTTATTTCAATCCCGAGTGGAGTCACCATTTTGTTGGTGAATCGGATGGGTAAATCAATCTAGTCAACAAAAGATTTCGAATATAACAACATAACCCCAACCAGAGATCCTAACAGATATACTTCTTCATTGTTGTTCTCCCTAGCAGAGTCACCATTTTGTTGGAGCTTTTCCTTGCAGGATCAAACTTGAATCAATAGATGAGCTTGATTCTCAGGGTAGGCACTCAAGTTTGACAAGAAACAAGTCCAATTGATGAGGATAGAGAACATCCTCCTTCTTCTTTGAGCTCCACATCACTCAGGTGGGTATTGCCTTATCTGCACACTCAAGACACCTCATGATAAATAATAGGCTTGTAGATCGATTATTGTGGAATAGTCTTCAAACCCTTTTAGGTATCTTGTACCCCAATGAAACCAATTCTTATGAAACTAGCCGTATTTGCATAGGATGAATCTGAAGACTAGAGAGGACCTCCTACTACTACTACCAACATGAAAGGGAAAGGTATTTGATTTGATTGATTGATGTTGGGTTGAATGGACCCCTAAAATACCCTTAGTCTCTCATAGACCAGTGCCTTATCCAATGGGCAACAAAGTCAAATACCTCACTACAACAAAGAGTTATGAAACAAGAAGACAATATATTCAAGTATGATGATGCCTTACATCAACCATACACCATTAATCAGACTATACATTATCAAACCACTTGTGTATCCAAATGTGTTATCACCCATTCAAAGGATTTTAACCCTCCCCTTGGAAGAGACTGTTAAAATGAAAAATCAAATATGAGCTAGGAACATATTAATCCAAATGATTTAGGAAAAAGGAATATTATCATGAATTAAACTAATCCTTAGAGCATACACCAAAAAGAAACAACAAAGGAGACAAGAAGATTTGAAGGGGGAAAAGCGTAAAAAAAACCCCGCGAATTATGAATGGGAAAAATAGCAAAAGAGAGAGAGAGAGAGAGAGAGAGAGAGAGAGAGAGAGAGAGAGAGAGAGCTTTTACTCATACAAGATTTTAGAAGAATGAGAGAGAGTAGAGTAGAAGTGTTGAATGAGAAGAGAGGAGAAATATCTCTATATGTAGAGATAAGAGGAGTTCAAAATGTAACTCCCATGAGAATGAATGCCACCATTCATAAGTGTTTGAGGCCAAGTGTGAGATTCCTCATAAGGAGGAATAAACTAAATTACAAATTACAATAAATATTTGTCCTCACATATTCTACTAGAGGAAAAAATAGAATGTAGTGGAAAGAAGAAAAAAAAAAAATATTAGGATACCTTGGCTTATATCCTAATATATTAGAACAAGAAAAGAAGAAAAAGGTCTAACCTTCATTTATAAATACACCAAGGAAAGATTACAACTTCTAACACCCCCATTTAATCTTTACTTGGGGTAATTACATCAATAGGTATTAAACCCAAATGTTTAGAATGAATCTGAGATGTTTCTTTGGAAAGAGTCTTCACTAGGATGTCTTTGGCCTAATTATCTTGCAGTTCTTCAACTTGTGCTTTGGAGCTGCGATGGTACATAGGAGCTTGAATAACATGTTGAAAAGAGCCTAAATTTTTAAGAGACCATTGAGATGCTTGAGATGCATTTGTGGAGTTTTTATATTCAAGTGTATTTAAAACTAGAGGTGGAGCATAATCAGAACTTGAGCCTGCAAAAAGGCAAGAAACACTAGTAGAGTGCCCAGCATTGGGATCACCTAGTGCTGAATCAAGAACATTTTGGAAAAAATCATATTGAGAATCATAAGCATAAATCAAATTTTTAATATTTTCATGAGTTATAGATTCAAAAATACAATCATTAGTTGTATAAGATAAATCTATAGTGTATTCATCAGAATATGAAGCATTAATAGGAGAGTTAATATAAGCATCATTATCATCAATCATAGAACTACCATCAGAAATTTCATCTTGAGCAATAGACATGTCTTGCAAAGTATTATTAAGAAATGTAGATATAATTTCATCTTCTTGGTCAAACATATCATCAACAAGAGAGTAAAACAGATTATTATCATCACAACTAGGAGAAACCAGATTATTAGGAGTATCATTACTATGTTTATCATTATCATTAGGAAGAGAAAGAACATAAATATGGTTAGGAGGATAAAACACATCATGTAATTTATCATTTTGAACAGAAATAATACCAGTTCCTTCAACTTGACAACAATTATTAGCTAAAGGGATATGCACAGAATCAGGTTGGAAAGAATCAAAGACTTCCTTATGGTATTGGACATGTTGAGATGTATTACGATCAATAATCCATTTAGGTAATCTAGAAGAATTAAAATAGATACTAAAAGTAGAACGAGATTGATTTCTGTAATACTCCAAAATTGGCACCTAATCATTTAAATCAATTTTGGTGCATTTCTTCAATTTTCTATGTCATCAAAGTCCTATCTCACTAGGTAATTTTCTCTCTCCTACTTGGCTCTATTTGACTTGATGTCAGTTGCAAAGACCCTAAATTGCAATAATCAAATACAAAATTAATTCCCAAAGTCTTTGACTTATATTAGCTAAATTATCCTTATGATAATTTAATTTAGTTCTAAAGTCCTAAGCACTTTGAATTAAATTAAAATCTACCCCTTTGGCTAATTACCCTTAAAAAGGAATTAATAAATATTTAGTTAATTGAATGGACACCTCTTTATTTGAATTTAATAATTCAAATTACTCGAAAGGTCACTCCCCACATGTGGCGAATTTCATTCTTTTAATTAAATAATTCATACCTTTTTGTCTCAAAGTGGAATGAAGAGTCAGGAGTTTCAAGTCAAGAAACTCTTCATTCCTCTTCGGACTTCTCTATTTAATGAACCTCTTTTTCTCATTCAAGAGAGAGCAATTTTTGAGAGCATCTACACTATAGGCATTTTTTAGTCTCATTTGATTCATTGTTTTCAAAGCTTTTTATTGCATTTATTAGATTAATATCTCATTATTAGTATAATCTTTGCATCACATTTTAGACTAAATTTTCTTATTTGTTCTTAGTTTAATATCATATTTGTTTCAAGTTCTTAGATTAAGTTGCATCTCATCTTTATTTTCAAGCTCTTAGATTAATTGCATCCTCATTCTTAGATTAAATTGCACTTCATCTTAGATTAATTTCATCTTGCTCATCTTTATTTCTTCTTGGAAATCCTCCATTGTTGAACTGGTCTCTTGACTGTTGGCTCTCGTTCTGAGAGTATTCAAACACCCCATTCACATAGGAGGCAATAGGTCACCTCACCATGGAATTTGGATTGAGTTCTTCATACTCTCTCCCAAATTATATCAAGTGAATAATGACCATGTTGTGTGTGTTTTGGATTTGAGTTCCACATTCAATCATACACATTTTGGTGCCCACCGTGGGCCAGAGAAGGTCAATTCCTGGCCTCATTCTTGATTGGTTTTTCAATTTTAGTGTTGGTTACAGGCCTTGTACGGCCATGTACAGTCTAGAAACTCTATAATATAGTAATGGATGGATAGAATGATGAATTCTATTTCTCATTATTTTGGTTTGGTTCATTTTTATAAAGGAATGAATAATTTATTATCATTTTGGTGAAAGTGGGTATAGTAGATTTGAGATTCTCTGAATATAGTCAGATTGAAACATTTGGTACAGAAAAATTGTGAAGAATAAGGACCTATAATGATATTAATTGGAAAGATACATGAATTATCTTTCATTTTGTTTTGGTTTTAGTCATTTTTATGCAGATTTGTGAATGTTATGGGCATTTGAGTGAAAACTGGTTTTTAACAATCTGCATCAGAGTTGTAGGCAATGATTTGCTCTTAGAAAATGATTTATGAATGGAAAAAATAAATGGATTACATATTTGGAAATTAAATTCATTAATAGTTACTTTGAAATTATTTTGGTTTCATTTGGATTTTTTGAGAAAGATATGTGATTCCCTAGGCAGGGTTTGGTGTTTTAAATCTGATTTATGACAAAAAATTGCAGTTTGAAAAGGTTATTGGTTGAGGAGCCAAATGAAATCATAAGACCTTGTAATTTTGAGAAATGGTAGTTCTTGATGTTGGATAAAAACTTCATTCTTTCCAAAAATTTTAATATTGTGATTTTATGGGTCAAATAAATCAATCTTTAAAGACTATCTTGAAGACAACAATGTTACATATGCTAAATCAAACTCCTAACAATTGATTTTCATATCTAACCATCTTAGGTTTTGTATAAGTTACATAGACATTGCATATCTTGTTTCCTTGTTTTATTGTCTTGTTCATTTGAAGGTTCATGGAAAATGCTTAAAACAAACAAAAAAAAAGGTAAAATCTACTAAGCGCGTTGCATTGGACTTGAGGTATTTTGTTACATCTCTACAACATTTGGATTTTGGAAATAAGAATGAACCTCTCATGTGTTTGGCTTGATTGTTTACATGCTTTCATAGAACACATTTCAATTTATGCTCTTAATGGGAAATGAATGAACATAGATTTTCTTTCATACAAGTTTGAGTAAGTGAATGCTTGTGTTTACACCTTAAGTAATTCTTGGTTCCAATATCAAAAATCTCATTGAGTAATTTAGGGCATGGATTCATTCCTTGTTTACATGAAGAGTTAAATGCACCACTTTGTCGACTCACTTCATGTTTACTTGGAAAGTTAAATATTCCATGGTTAAAACCCTTTTGCGCTTGTGAGTAGTATTGATAAGCAATCTTAGAGTACTTTTGATTGATCTTGTTAGCTAAATTGGGTTGTTGGACTCGCTTATTTCTAATCGCCCCTCATTACCACCCTTTGGATGCAAGGTTAGCATTTATACATAGGGGAGGGGTCTACTTGAAAAGAGCATTAAGTGATCCACAAAGTTTCTCCCTTTTTAGGCTTTCTTGATCTCATTAGTTTTCTAAGGTGTGGACTCACTTTGAGTTTGTGTGAGGAGTTAAATGTTCCACTTTTGGACTCACTTTGAGTTTGTGTGAGGAGTTAAATGTTCCACCTTGTGGACTCACTTCACACTCACTTGAAGAGTTAAATGTTCCACTTTCTGGACTCACTTCACATTTACTTGAAGAGTTAAGTGTTCCACCTTTAGTGCTTTAAATACTTTTGATAGTGAATTACTTACTTTTTTATTTTTAGAAGGTCTGCTCAGGGATTTCATCACCTCAAGGGATGACCTTAACTCCCATGTTTTGACAGAGTATAAATATTGGGAGGTGAATCCAAAGACACCTCTCTTAGAAATGAGTTAGATATCACTCTTCACTAAGCCTCAAAGAACTTTATACCTTTGAGAAGTGAAGGAGGAGATTTGGGTTACCGTCTCCCCCTAGCTGTGTGATTTTGGATTCTTCTCATCTACGGATTTGTGCCTCCTATACCTTGCGTATATCGAGGACTCCCTTTAGAAGAGCTATGTATAGCCTTGTAGATAGCTTGCTAGGATGTTGTTGTGTTTTAAGTGCCTGCTAAAACATTCTCAAGAACATACACAAGTAGAGTCCTTAGGGAGTAGAAATACTAAGTCACTATTCTTGTTCATGCGCAAGGTTGCTTTGTCCCTTGCCCATTGCTTGAAGACTATTTTCTTGAACTCCTTGATTGTTGTCTTACGTGCTTGATCAATGACATAAATCTGATATACCTTTTTGTTCATGATCTATTTTTCTATTTTCCTGTCATTCACCGTCAGAAACTGGTTGTCTTGAGTTAGGAATCGATCGATCTTTTCTTTGACTCACATTGTCTCTCATCTATTCACCTTATCTCTTTATGTCTTTTGTACCTCATGTTGTGATAGTCTTATCTCAGCTATTCTAGCCACTCCTCTTTTGATGATTTGTACTAGGTTCATCTTGCATCTTGGCTGTTCTAGCCATTTACCTATTTTTATTATCTTAGAGATAGAGTCTAGCTTTATCCCAAATATTTGCTTGTTACATCATCGTCTATGACTGTCATGACTCAAAGTGGCAAGACTTATCCCATTTAGAATGCTAATCAAGATCAAAGTAAACCTCATAATCAAGACATAGGTCATCCTAAATTTGTTATGAAATCTAAACTTTGTGAGAGATCCTCACATTCCTCCTCATTCCAAGAGTATTACAATCCATTTTTTCAAATATAGTCTGACTTATTATTCCAAGAATATTATAACCCATTGTTTCAAGACCAGCAAGACTCTAAAGGGTCACTTTCTAAAATAAAAACCTATTGATTCTTTTGAACCTATCAATTCTTTCACGATCTCTCAGAATACTATCAACAATATGGGAGATCCATTTCCCTTCCCAAGGGTAGATAAATTTAGCACTAGTGATAAGCAATCTCCAAATGACCAAGGTCATGTTTAGTCTCAAAATGACAAGAGTTATGATCAATCCCATAATATTCAATATTCAGTCAACATCCAGGACCTTTTCAATTTGAAACAATGACAAGGGGAACCTCTCCTAACATTTCTCCAGAGATGGAGACAACTATGCATGAAGTATCCACATGAATTACCTGACTCTGAAAAGATCGATATCTTCTTGGACAATCTTGTCCCAAATTTTGGATACCAAGTATGATTACAAGGTCCCCTCACTTTTGAAAATATGATTAGGTGGGCTATGAGGATAGAAGCATTTATGGTCAGGAAGGGAGGATTGACTTTGAACAAAGACAACAAGTAAAGACCTTCTCCCTCAAACAAGGATAAGGATAAGATTGTCAATAGAAACATACATGTTATGAATGACGGGGTTGTTGACCATGTGACACCAAAACCCTCAAAGTCTATCTTTAATCTCAGCTCTAGTATACGAGTGGTCAAGACCACTGAGAAGGCTGTGACAGAAACTCAACTTCCTTCTAGATTTTCTAGAAACAAACCTTGGTTCCCTCAACCCAAAGATCCATTTGTCTTGCGAGGCCCTGTGCCTCCCTCTTATAATTATGCACAATCTCTAGCTTGTACAAATGCTATCCCTCGATCTTGTGCAAAGATCATTCTCCAAGGTCCTGATCCTTTGACTTCCAGACCAAAACTATCTATGGATACAGCCCTCACCAAGGCAAACATCCTCAAAGATCTCAATCTCAACTAGTTTCAATCTATGGTGGGTCATTTGACCTTGCCTCATTATTTATCATTCTCTGAGGAAGACGATCACTTGCTAAGCCACCCGCATAATGCTCTCCTACACACTAAAGTTATGATAGGCCCCAAGAGTATCCCCCATGTCCTCGTTGACAATAGTGCTAGCCTAAATACTTGCTCTAATAAGATGCTTACCCAAGTGATAGATAGTTTTGTTCCCACTAATAGAGAATCCACTGAGTTCTATGATGCCAAGCTAAAAGAAATAGAAAAGACCCTGAAGATCAAAGATATTGGCATGGGGGAATATCAGATTGAGTCCATCTTGTCATTGAAAACTCTCCCTCCATCTCCACATTCCTATGAGGAACCTTCTAAAGATGGATTTGGTATTAGCTATCAGAGCTATGAGCTTGACCAACCTAGTTGCAGCTTGCACTCACATGCAGATTTAGATGATGAAGAAACATAGATTCAGCCTATGACATATGAAAGACCTTTGAATGATCAAAATTCTAATTTAGACTACCAGAAAGAGTCTTATATACCTTCTCAAGTGCTTCAAGAACATGATTTTGGTCCTCACCAGGAGGATTTTATATACTCTACTGAATAGATTTCTACTACTACAGCTACTACTGAATATGTCATTGCCTCTAATGGCACACATACTGATTGGGAGAAATTGTTGGATGCTTCCCTTATCTTGGGTATGCCTCAAGGTATGCCCATTCTAGATTACTCCACTTTTTCTACTGAGAAAGATCCTGCTATTGAAGAAACACCTCCTACAACAAATGATAGCAATGAAGAAAACATGCCGCCTACTATATCTCTAGCTGATTACATGTCAAATGCTACTACAAAGATACCAATTGAAGCTACACACAAATATGCTATTGATGATGATCCTTTCCACCCTCCTATGGAAATCATTCATATGGCTTCTAGGCCATCTACTCCAAGCTATACTTCTACTGCTCCAACAAATCATGGATATGTAAGATTCCATCATGTTCTAGCTTCATGGAATATTGGTAGATCTAAAATTGAAATGGTTCCTATTCATTCACTCTTGCCACTTGAAAGGGGACCTAACTCTTAGAATAGACCATCTTGGTTAGGCTCACATAATATTCCTCCAAACTTATCTGACTCTTCTAAGATGACTCACAATCGACAATGCTCTATGGAAGATTATTTTCTTGATCTATCTGATGCATTGATGAATGATGAGGATGATATTGATATATTTGCACTTGAGCCCATCCCATTGACTTTTCTTCTCCCTTCATCTCCTAGAAAAGTGGCCCATCCACTTCCATTTCCACCTCTCCACCTGAACCAGTCATATAAGCCTCTTTCATCCACCATTCTCGAGTCTTTTGGAAGTAACTTGGATGTCCAACATAAAAGCAAAAATAATAAGAATCCACTTATATCTCAAGGTCACCATGTCCCATCTAATCGACATGTGACTCCAAAGAAAGAAAAAATCAATAGAGGTGTTGAAAAGACCACAAAGGTCCTCAAAGAGAAGAAGAAAATCAAAAGCTAGAAAATAAATAAAAAATGGATCTTGAAATCCATCTTACAGGCATTGTCATCAAAAGCACCTCAAAGTAAAGAAGAAAACGTTCAAAAGCTATGTGGATTCCAAAAAAAGGAAAATCAAAGTTTCCATTCAAGCTTCCAAAATTCTCATGCTTCCCTCCATTCCATCGCCCTTGCCTTGTCCCAAAGTGCATATCAACATCTCCTCATTGCTAATGACATGACTAAGAGAAATCTAGAATGTACTCTCGCTAAGCATTTAGAGTGTGGGAAATCTAATAAAGAGTTAAGATGTGTCCATGAGGATGTTTTTGGGTCTCACTTAAGTGATCTTTCCTTGACTATGGATCTCTCGATAGTTGGACACTACTGGTTGGATCTCCTATTACTGCTACAACATCTGGTTCTAATTCTATAACTTCTCAGTTGCCTACTGCTAAAAATACTGCACTCTCAGAGATTCCTACTGAAGGAGAGAAACTCAAAGAGCCTATCAACACTCTTCATTTGAAGAAGTTCTACACCTGACATTCTCAATATGCTCATGTACATACTTATTGATCCTGAAAAAATCCTAAAAATTGATATATTGCAAAAAATCCTAAAACTTGCAAAATGTCCTAAAAAAATTATCATCTTAGTGAAAACTTGGCAAACAGGCGCTTTAATGTATCTATTATCTTGGTGAAAACTTGGTAAACAGGCGCCTTGATAATACAAAAAAAATAAAAATAGAAAATTTCAAAAATACAAAAAAAATACAAAATGTGAAAAATACAAAAAAAATCAAAAGATCAAAAATACAAAAAAATTGAAATATTTAAAAAAATACAAAAAAATAAAAAAAAGAGAAAGTACAAAAAAATTGAAAAAGAGAAAAATGTGCCATTGATGAAAACCTGGTAAATAGGCGTCATGGTAGCAAAAATAGAATCTCTGCCAAGATGGTGAAAACCTAGCAAACAAGCGCCTCTTGTTTCCTGGAGCTGCATCTCATCTCAGCATCGCTTGGCTCTTAGTTTCCTGCTTTAGTTTCCTTCCTTTCCTACTTTAGTTTGTTTTCCCACTTTCCTGCTTTAGTTTGTTTCCTGCTTTGGTTTGCTAGCTCATGTGCTTGTCTTTGAGTTTTCCTCGACTCTTCATGGATTGGAACTGGTCATACTTGGGGGCATCTCCCTAGTCTAGGGGGCATTGTCCTATCACTTTCAGAAGATTCAATTGTGCATCAATCACTAGCATTTCGCACTGTGTCTGCCTGCTGATGCCTAGCTACTTTTGAGATCTCTCCTCTAGGATCTCTCATGTATCGGTCACTGGTGGTTCTCACTGTGCCTACCTACTGATACCTAGCTCTCATTCAACCTACCTCTCTTTTTGGGATCTCCTTCTTACATGAGTCACCAGTGGTCCTCACTATGTTTGCCTACTAATGTTTGATTCATGTTTCATTCTCTCTTTTGAGAATCTTCCTTGTATCAGTCACCAGTGGTTCTCACTGCATTTTTCTGCTGATACTTGTTTTGTACTTTGATATCTTCTTGAGACTTTGTCTCTCACGATGGTCACCAGTGGTTTTCTGCTATGTCTTCCTACTGTCGCTATCCCGTTGAGACTTTGAATGTTGTTCACTTCTGATTTGACTTCAATCCACTTGAACACAAACGTAAACTGAAACTAAAACTCTTTGTGTGTTCCTATGTAGTGTACTAAGCTTTTCTCTTGCTTGCTTGTTTGTTTTATCATTTCCCCTCGAGTGAATCTAAGATGTCTTTCTTGACTGAGAAACGCAAAGACTGGGGGCATGATCTTTTCTTTGTTTTCTGCTTGCTGGTTTAGTTCCAATGATCCAAGAAATCTACATAAGAGGGGTGTCCATCTGTAAGAGCCTTTATCTTGTATTGGATGGCCATGTTTACCTTGACTCCTTTTATATGGATTCCTTGGTGAGGTTGGTTCTTCTCCTTGTTTATTTTGAGTGACTTCTTTTGCTACATTTGGAATTGCTAATGCTCATCTTGCTAAGTGAACGTAGGGGTCACTGTGAGCACTCTTTGGCAAAAAAAAGATCTCTCACGTGTTTGGTGTGTTTATCGCAAGGAAAATTTAGGTCATTCTAGAAAATTTGATTTGATGCTTATGTTAACTTGCTAAATCAAAAGGAATAGGTGTTCAGGTCATTCTGGCTTCTTGTGCCTTAATGCTTACACCTCATTCTGACAAATCTAAGACTTATGTCATTCATATTCTCATGATAGCAATATCAGTGAGGGTTGTGTGGCATCTTGCATTTGTCCAAACTTAAAAGACTCTATGATGACAAATACAGTGAGTCCAACAACCCAGTCCTATGATTGCATCCACTCATTTTGGGTTTTCATTCTCCAGTCTAGGCTTGCATGTTCATTTTAGGCTTGCATTTGAGATAGTGTTTGGTGCTCTCTTGATTATCTTCTTTTCATCAAAGGTTCTCATCTTTCATCCTGGGTTCATCATGATTGCACAAGTTTTTGGGATTGAAATCAAAATCTGACATCTCTAGATAGCACAAAATCGCGTTTTAAATTTTGAGACCCTTTCAGATCGAACGCTTGTGCAGTCAGCTTTTTGGTGTCATTTTCCTACCAGATCCTCATCTTCACATCATGTTCTTAAGATCTTTTCTCTTTTCATCAAAGTCAACTCTAGTCAAATTTGGTCAACCATGGTCAAACTTGGTCAACAGGACCTTTGGATCACTTCAAATTGCTTCTGATCTGCTTTATCTTTTGGATCTTTGATCTTATCCTTATCTACAATCTCTTGTTGTCAATCATCTTCTGACGTGTCATCTTTTGATTTCGCTCTTGAGGGGGTAGGATGATTACATCATTGAATCTTGTCAATTCAATTATTGAATTAGTCTGATCTAAATCATCAATTTTCATTGATTGGGGCATCTCGGTGTCTCACATTTTCTTATCTCATCATCTATCTTTTAGGTATCTAAGAAATCTAACTCGAATCCTCAAGAATCAAGCTTCATTTTGGAGAGGATTCTTGAAATCTTTTAGGTATTGGGGCAATCTAACCCTAATCCCTGGGAGTCAAGCTTCATTCTTGAGATGGCTCTCGAAATCTCTTTTATACCATTATCTGGGCAATCTAACCTGAGTCTCAGAGGGTTAAGCTTCATATTGGGGCAATCTAACCCTGATTCCAGTTCTCTTCTAAGACCGTTGTCTTCACAATCTAACTTGGACTTCAAAAATTCTCATCATCTGTCACTTTAGACTATTCTTTGAATCAACACGTTGTTTGCCCATCAATTCAAAGAGGGGCAAATGTAATACCCCAAAATTGGCACCTAATCATTCCAATCAATTTTGGTGCATTTCTTTAATTTTTTGTCATCAAAGTCCTATCTCACTAGGCAATTTTCTCTCTCCTACTTGGCTCTATTTAACTTGATGTCAGTTGCAAAGACCCTAAATTGCAATAATCAAATACTAAATTAATTCCCAAAGTCTTTGACTTATATTAGCTAAATTATCCCTATGATAATTTAATTTAGTTCTAAAGTCCTAAGCACTTTGAATTAAATTAAAATCTACCCCTTTGGCTAATTACCCTTAAAAAGGAATTAATAAATATTTAGTTAATTGAATGGACACCTCTTTATTTGAATTTAATAATTCAAATTACTCGAAAGGTCACTCCCCACATGTGGAAAATTTCATTCTTTTAATTAAATAATTCATACCTTTTTGTCTCAAAGGGGAATGAAGAGTCAGGAGTTTCAAATCAAGAAACTCTTCATTCCTCTCTGGGCTTCTCTATTATATGAACCTCTTTTTCTCATTCAAGAGAGAGCAATTTTTGAGAGCATCTACACTATAGGCATTTTTTAGTCTCATTTGATTCATTGTTTTCAAAGCTTTTTATTGCATTTATTAGATTAATATCTCATTATTAGTATAATCTTTGCATCACATTTTAGACTAAATTTTCTTATTTGTTCTTAGTTTAATATCATATTTGTTTCAAGTTCTTAGATTAAGTTGCATCTCATCTTTATTTTCAAGCTCTTAGATTAATTGCATCCTCATTCTTAGATTAAATTGCACTTCATCTTAGATTAATTTCATCTTTCTCATCTTTGTTGCTTCTTGGAAATCCTCCATTGTTGAATTGGTCTCTCAGCTATTGGCTCTCGTTCTGAGAGTATTCAAACACCCCATTGACATAGGAGGCAATAGGTCACCTCACCATGGAATTTGGATTGAGTTCTTCATACTCTCTCCCAAATTCTATCAAGTGAATAATGACCATGTTGCATGTGTGTTGGATTTGAGGTCCACATTCAATCATACACAATTTCCATTAGAGTAATTTTGAGACTTTCATTGATCTTCTTTCTGTTTCTTAAAACAATTATGAATTAAATGACCATTTTTACCACAATAAGTGCAATAAGGCCTATTTGAAGGGTTATTATTATTATTATTATTATTATTATTATGATTGTTATTGTAATTATTATTATTATTATTATTAGGTCTTTGATGATTTTGATTATAGTTGGAATTGTTTGATCTCTGGTTATTTTGATTGTTATTTGAATTATTACTAGCTCTATTATTATGAGATTGACAAACATAAGCATGTTCATGAGATTTCAATATACCATATTGGATTAGTTTAGCCTCCTCTTGATGCAACATAGTTTGAAAAATAGCATAAGTTAATTGAGTTGCTAAAGAAGGAATAACTAACTGAGAATAGATATTTGTAATAAATTGCTGAAACTGCCTAGGTAAACATTTATGAATTATAATATGAATTATCCTTAAATCAAAAAGAGGAACTTGTAATCCAGTGAGTAATTTTTTTTAATTGAATCAAACTTGAGCAAGAAATCATCAACAGAATTAAAATTTGTATACCTGAGACCTTCAAGCTAGTCTTGAAGTTAGATTTTACGGGTCTCATCTGCACTGTCATAGGTGTTTTTCAGGATGTCTCAAGCCTGATGGACTTCTGTATAGGATGAAATAAAGACATTCAGTTTGGGACTTAAGGATATTCCAATTAAACCAAGTGCTTCATCATTCTTAGCTTGCCAAGCATCTTGGTCAGCTTGAGAAGCAGTGGTAGGAGGTTTAGTGCTGGCATTAGTGGCAATGTCTAACAAATGGTGGAATCTGAATATCTAGGTCATGTGGGTTTTCTAGGCATGATAGTTGGTACTGGTTAATTTGATCTCAGGTATTAGGGTAGACATGTTGGATGCAGGAATAAAGCAGAATGGACAAGGAAGCTAGAAGGGAAAAACTTGAATAGAATAGAAATAAGAAAGGAACTAGGATTAGAAAACTTAAAGTGAGCAGATCTCGGTTAATCTATTATGAATGAACAGATAACAATGAGAATGCGTTGCATGCAAAGAAAAATAAGAGAAAATGATCACTACACAGAATTAATTGACTAACTTAATGCTAATTTAAGCTAAACAGAACACTTTAAAAAAATAGAGCTAAAAAAAAACTAAACTCTATTAAAGGAAATCGATGAAAGTGTTGCAGGAAGGGCAGAAAAAATGTTAGTAAAGATAATGAAATAGCAGAGCCTACATAGAAAGATGAAGATTCTCCTGCAAAAAAATATTAGAATAATGGGAAATCTACAGAGAACATTAGAAAATAGATAAAACCCAAATAAATAAAAGAAAGAAATTTAACTAAACCCATTTTTACATAAAAAAGTTTAAAGATACAACTAAATTAAATATAGAATTTTAATTAATTAAAAAGATAGATATAAGATAAATGCCTTTAATAAATAAAAGAGTCTTTAAATTTCAAATAAAAGAATACAAATTTTCAACCAAAAATAGTTCTCATAATGTAATTAATAATAAAAGTCAATTTAATTTCAAATCACTAAAATTGAAGGTTTCTTTTGAATTTATACTTATAAATCCTATTTTAGGAAATAAAAAAGGAATATAATTTTTTTTAAAGAAAGGAATATATCCTAAAAGAAAGGAGTATATCCTAAAAGAATTGGATATGAAAGAGATATAACTGAAAATATAACAAGAGAAATACAAAAAATAAATGATAGCAGATACTAACGTTAAATGATATAAACTTTGCAATGTTAATAAAATATAACGTCCACAATGTTAATAAATAAACTCTGCAATGTTAATATATTAATAAACCTACAAACGTATAAACCTGCAAACGTATCTTTTAAATGTTAATATATTAAACGGTTTTTGCATGAAACGTATATCTGCAGATATTAAAAAAAATGTTAATGCATGAAACATTAAGGAATTTTAGTTTATTAAAACATTAAAATCATTTAGAGAAAATAATAGTATTAATAATCATTCATTACAATTATTAATAAACTATGATTATATTAAATCTACCAGATCCGTAGATTAAAAAAAATAACCAGATCGGCCTTCAATATAGCAAGGAAAGCACATGCAATGCAACTAGAGAAATCTTATAGCACAAAGAAGAAGCAAAATTGGACACAGTTTGATCAACATACCTTTAGAAAAAGCAAACATATGAATCTTGCAGATACTACAAGAAAGAGTTACATAATAAAGCTAATAGAGCCTAGATCATTCATAAAAAAAGACTCTAACATATACAGTGCATAGTAATAAGGATAATAACATCGCATGCATTCAATATTGACCCTTATGCAACTAAGATAAAAATAAACAAGAACCTGCAATCACCAAAAAAAAGTCATGTAAAGCAAAGAAAAAAAATAGAAAAAAAAGGACATGCAACCGAATAATAAGAGCTAACTAGAAAAAACCATACTAAAATAAAAGAAACGTCTGTCAAATTTCCATGCCACTCCCTTAGCCTGAACGGCCAGCAAGGAAGGTAGAAAAGAAAATGAGACTGCTATAATAGTTTCTAAGATTGATATGTGATGATGCTGAAAAAAGGGTCAATGATGAATCAACACATACATACGCATTAATAAAAATGCATAGAATCGAAGAACCAACACATGCATAAAAACCAAAAAACACACAGAATCTAAGATAATAAAAAATGCACTATACCAAAACCAAACTATATTAAACTACGCCAATAAAAGGTTAGCTCCTTTGAGTTAAAATCAAAGATACATGCAAAGATACTTCAATATAAACACATGAAAATGAAGATAAAAAATGTTAGCTCCTTTAAAGGCGATGCAAGCAAATGAAAATATTATCCTTTCTAAGGATCAAACCACGCTAATGAAACCAACTAAAAAGATCATCGAAAGATCACAATCTTTAATAATAACTGAAATATCACAACCTGTAATAATATTAATAAGAGTGAATTGCATTGCCCGATCAATAAGGTGCAAGAATCTCCAAAAAAAACATATCCTAAAAGAAAGGAAAAGATCAAATAACAGAGAGGAAAATGATGCTAACGCTAATGAAATAAAGAGGCAGGAAGAAAATCATCGTTACTAAATGAATGCAGAATAAAATACTATCAATGAAAAAAATGTATGTAAAGAGAATAAATCCACAAGCGCATGAGGAGAATGATTACAAATTGAAAGAACAACTATGCATGCAAAACACTTAAATAGATTATGAAGACAAAGGAATAAAAAACGTACACAGGAATAGAAAGGAAGATAAAAAAATGGAAATATACTAAAAAAAGGAACACAATTAGATGTTAAAACAATATGATATAGATTTAATTTTTGAAAAAAAAAGATATTAACTCTTTCTCTTAGAATAAGGATTTATTGTAAATTATAACTACTAGATTATTTAACCAGGGAATAAATCAGAATTATAGATTAATAAAAGGAAACTAAATTTAGGGGTAGTAATCATAGAAAAGCATATTAATCACAAAAATTTATAATTTTTTAAACTTTTTTTTTTTATATATAGAACTAAATTTAAAGAGGAAGATTGTAGACACCTAAAAATCCTTTAGAAAATAAAGTATTTTTATTTTTTGAAAAATTCCTGATGACATCATCATTTATTAATTAATTAATTATTTAATTAATTTATTTATTTTTATGTCATTAAATCCTTTTATCTTAATTAAAAATATTTAATTAAGAAATCCCTCCCAAAAAAATGTTTAAATCTTATTTAAACATTATCTCCTTATTTATTAATTATTTAATTAATAAATTGACAAAAATTCCAAAATAAATTATTTATTTATTTTTTGCCCAAAACTTGGCCAATTTCTTTAAGACCACTAACCTCCTCCAGAATCTTCTAATCCTTCTTTAATTTCAATTAAAGGCTTATCCCATCATTTCCTAACCCTAATCCCAACTCAAAATATTTAATTAAGATTAAATATTTATTCCTCATATTTATTAAATTCATTTTTAATAAATATTCCCAAACCTAAACCATGGAAGTAAATACATCTTTATTTATTTCCTAAAATCCATATTTATCCTAAGGAAATTCTAGACTCTTCTAGAAAGTCCTAATCCTAATCCTAATCCTAATCCTAATCCCCCCCTCCAATCCTGTCACATTCCCTAACCAAGGTTACCCAACTCCTAAGCTTAACCCAAAGTCAACAAACTTCTAGAGACTTCTCTTACATGCATTAAGTGCATTTAAGGCCTCCTTATCCCTCTTACATGCATTTATCATGCATTTAAGAAGCCCCTCACCCCTTTCTTACACCCTTTGACCTTAGGCACATTTCCCAAATTGTGCACATTCCTCCTATCTTTCAACCCGATGCCCTTATGACACTTGTCACAAGGAGGTGGCCCTGAACTAGCACAATCCATGTGCTCCCCTTTGAATGAATCTTGGCCTCTCTTAAGGATTTTGATCCTGGCCACTCATTCCTCCTTCCCAAATCCTATAAATGCTCCTCATTTTCAATAACAAAATAACCATTCACCTTTCATTTCAAGCATTGTTATCATGCCCATTTAGCTCTAGACTTAACATAATCATCTTAATCTAGCTTACTTTCAAGCATTTTAGCTCATCCTAATTTAGTAATAATGGATTAACATAGTTTATTTCCTCATTTTGCATAAGCATAGCATCATATCACATCTCTACTTGGTCTAAAATCAATCTTAGCATAAACATCATGTAGCTTAATCTTCATTTTAGCATCATTTGATCCTTGAGGCCTTAGGGGCAAATCAGGTGTTCTATACCTATTTTGTGTCATTTATGGGGTTTTTATGGATCTCAATCCGTCCTAAAATGCATAAGGAACATGCTCCAAGTGCCAGAATGTGGACAAGGCTTTTGAGGATACCTGGTTTGGAAAACTTCAAGCCAAACATTTTGTTGCCGCCTATGCACAATTAAGTGTCACCTGTGAGTATTTAGGTGTCACCTGTACCTGATTAAGTGTCACCTTTGAACATTTGCCTATCGCCTATACATATCTTGCTGTCGCCTAGGAGAACTTTTGTTGTCACCTAGTAATATTTTGTTATCGCTTGGAATCATTTCTCTATCGCCTTGGCATTTTTCTCTGTCACCTGTAATCAGTCTGCTGCCACCTGGGAGAATTTTAGGTGTCACTTGTGCTTTTTCCAGTGTCACGTATTAGCTAGACAATGTCGCTATTGACTATGTTTTTGCCTTAAATTTTTCTCAGATTCATAAAAAGAAAAGTTCAAACAAATCTTGAATGAAACTAAGGAAAAGAACTGAGGTCCTAAGAGTCATTATCATTTTGAAAATCAAACACAATCTTGAATGATCTAAATTGGAAAGAACAAGCATCTCTATTCTCTCTTTTTCAATTCAAGCAAAGCGCAAACTCAATCTTGAATGATCTAAAAAACAAAGCTCTTTTCAAAAGTTCTAAATCAACACGCACATCTCAATCTTGAATGCTCAAAGGAAAGAACTTGCAATTGCTCAGATCATTTACCTTTTGGAGAAAGAACAAATCAAACCTTAAGAACTTGTGTCTTCAATTTCAAAGTTCAATCAAACTTAATCAATTTGGGAAAAAGAACAACTTGCTTGATGTGCAATTAGGAGCTTTACTTTTTTTGTAAATCCTATTAAAGTAAGCAACGTAGAACATTTGGACTCAGACAAGTTCACTTGTTCTACTTTTAGCGAGGCCTGTCCAGGGAGAAAAGCACTTCCTCCTTGGATAATGACCTCAAACCAGTATCCCCCCTGGCTGGTATATAAATAAAGTGAAGGCAAAAAGTACTCACTTATATCTCCTAATCCATGGGCATTTTGTGCCAAATGCAAATGTCTGGGGATAGGTAAATATTCCTCCCCCAGTGTTGTTGGCTAGGCTCTTAAGTGAGTCACAGGTGGTCAGCATAACTAAGTATGGAGACTCCATGGAACTATTAAAAATCTACTAAAATAGAGGCTACCCTATCTACATCCGAAAGTATCAAAATCCTTGTGCAAGGACCGATTCCAAGGGGTTTACCAGGTTGCCTCAAGATTACTCACCATTTGTATTCCCTTCTAGGGGGTACCAAGCTATGGGCAAGCAATTTCGATACTCACCTTCCTTAGGTAGATCTGTTTGAAGTGCTTGACAGTCAAAGGCTCCATGAAAACATTGTTGGAACATACACTTTCAAAGCTTTATCAGAGTCAGTTATCCTATTTGTATCCCACAAGGTTTCTTTGTCGCTTGGGGAGATTTCTTTTCCAAAAATCTTTGTTGAAATCTATCCTTTGCCATTGGGAAACATCAAACTAATCAACAAACCCAATTTGAGATACTCAGAACATTTTGTAGAGAACCCTTGAAATCAGATATCCAAGAAGCCTTTATCTCAAACCAAACTTATCAAAATTTCCCTAGGTTATGCCCAATTTGATCAAACATCAAAAAGCTAAGTTGCCCAAATCCAAAGCTTATCAAGAGAAGAAAGTTGCAGAAAACAACCTTAAGAGCCATCAATCCTCTATCCAAGCAACCCAAGCAGAAGAAAAATATCAAGAAAAGCTTGATAATATTGGCTATAATGCAAGAGTCAAAAAGTTTGCCTACCGATTTCGAGTGAACCATCGCTACATCAGTCTTGAAAGAGGAGACTAGATAGGATCCATCACATGTCCATTCTACCTTTAGATCTCAAAATCCTATCTCAGCAGTCCTTCATCCTAGTCTCATCCTAGTTTCATCTCGGCATCATCACCAAATCCTTAGTTGCATTCTAGAGTCCTTAGCTGCATTCACCATCATCTTCCTAGTAGCATCATAGATCATCCATCTCAAATGCATTTGCATCATCCTTTTAGAGAAAGCATTGTTCCATCATCATTCACCATCTTTCCATCAGTAATCCACAATCAGAGTCCCATATCCTTCATCCAAATCTAGCATCCAATATCCAAATCAGAACTCACCATCCTTTTGCACTGAATATAGAGATCCAAATCCACAAGTACTTAGTGTTCAAAACCTTTGAGTTGTTTCCATCCATCATCCCAAATTAGAAATCATCCCCTTTTTGACAAAGCATTGTCTAAAGGAAATTCATCTTGTCCTTGCATAGCCTCATCATCTTGAGCAAGAGATTGGCTTGTCTTGATAAGAATCTAGTTGACTGAAGATCATTAGTCTATCCTAGGTTGGCCAAATCCTATCACTGATCCTCCATTGGGAAAAATAGCAGCTCATTGTTGACACTTAGTAGTCTTCCACCAGCATCCCACCAATCCTCCACCCAATCTTGACCCAAATTAGAGCATCCCATCAAGCCTCCATCATCACCAAGCTTTTTTACGAATCTTCCACCATCCTTGATCCAAATCCAAGCATTTCACCAATCCTTACATTACATTTTAGAAATTCATCATCCTTAGAAGTTCCTTAAGCTTTCATCTATCATTCTTTAGAATCTTTTAGAAAACATCTTGCATCCATCTAAGCATTTGCATCTCCATGCCTATCGAGACAAGATCTGGATCTAGAAAAAGAAGGAACATGAATCCTTATCCAATCACCAGTTCATCTGATCCCAACATTTTTACCAGTGCAATGATAGCCTATGATCCCTAAATACAAACTAGAAATACATGGGATGATCCCAATATCCCCTCAGCTCCTCTGGCAATAGAAACATTTGTGAATCATCTAGAGAATCCACCAGTAGTCAATGCACTCATGGCCCAAAACTAGAAAAGCATGTTCACTAACTTTGCATAGGCACAGACTTCCATTCTACTATATCTCCATCCACACATTCCCATAAGCACTATCCAAATCCCAACACAAGTATACTCTCCACTCATCCAACCATTCCTTGATCCAACCTTGCAAACATCTCAAGCAACCTTTGCCATTCCTCTTCTTTTGCAAGGAAGCTTTGCTAGTCCTGTAACACATGCTATAACACCATCTACTCCATTCCCTATCACAAGTACTTCATCATCCGCCATGGCTGCTCAAGCTCTTGCACAAATCCAACGCTTGTCCCAGAATCAACTCCCACCTCTTACACAAACCTTTGCACAAGAAGTCCTACCATCTTCCATAGGCCAAACAACACCTTTCACTCTAGGAGGGATGCAATCATCCTTCCCCTTCACTTCACAAGCTTCCACATCCACACCTATTGTGCCAGGAGGGACACAATCATCTTTTCCTTTCAACCCCCAAGCTTCAACATCCACACCCTCATTTCAGGGGTCAATGCAATCATTTCCCTCTTTCACCCAACAACCCTCTACATCATCTACTCTAGGGGCAACGCAATCATTCCCCTTTCAAAATCAAAAAACTTCCACATCACCCTTTTCATGGGGAACACAAGCATTCTCTTCATTTCCACCCCAAAAAGCATCTACCCAAGCACAAGCCCAACAAAATGCCTTCACCAGAGGAATGCCTTCCATGGGTTTTTCAAAACCACCATTCATGTCCCAAACTCCCATCACATCTACCTTCCTGGCATCCACTGTAACACAATTCCCACCTCACACTGGTCCTCATTGGGGTCTCACTCAAGAAGACATGAAAGCCTTTGGAATATCAACTCACTCTCCTACATCCGTATTTACAAACCAACAAGCCACCTTCTCACAAGTGGCACAACAGCAACCATCTCAACCTCCACCAACCTCATCCTTCATGAGCTATCCATTCCCAACACCCAGTGCTTTTCAGCAAGTTCCTCCACCTCAGTAGCAAAGTTCATCCCATTTCACAAGTTATCTTGCCCAATCACCCTTTGCTTCAGGCTTCCCTACATCAGTTTCACCCTTAAGCAATATGGGAATGCACCTAACTTATATCGGTCAACCATAGAGCCAAGTTTAGCAAGGACCATCTTACCAACAAGCTGCATCATTCCACCAGTCACCCCCACAACAATCATACTTCCAGTCACAACAACAAACTCCCATCATTCCCTAATAGCAATAAGTTTCCTCCTATCAATCACAGCAGCAAGTCCCAGTCATCCCACAACACCAGCAAGCAGTCTCATATCCACCATTGCAATATCCCCTTATGTTGTATCAACAATATCCCCAGCAAACATCACTCCAAAATCCACTCCAATCTACCTATCCTGCTGGGTCATCTCCATATCCCACTCAATAGTACCCACCTCAAATGGGAGTAATCACTCAAACACCAATCAATGCTGAATGGGAAGCCATGAAGAACACTCTTAAAGAGCTTCAAACCGGTACTAAGAACAAAACTTACAAGTTTGAGGAGGTGTGTCATTATCTGTTTGACCGGTCCATTGCCACTATACCTTTCCCCAAGAACTTTGAGACACCTAAGTTTGATAAATATCAGGGGAAAGGAGATCCAGTCAATCATATTAAATAATTTTATATGGCATGCCAAGAAGTGGCTTATAGTGATAACCATCTCCTACGCCTATTCCCCAAAAGCTTGGGAGGAACCACTGTTGAGTGGTTCTACAAAATACCCTGTGGGACTATCACAACCTTTGCCAAACTTTCTGAGAATCTCATTGCCCACTATGCCCACAATGTTGAGAATGAGTTGACCTTGTTAGATCTCTACAATTCAAAATAGAAAGAAGGAGAAAGCCTAGCAGAATACTTGCAACGATGGCAGAACCTTACCACCAGGTTATTATACCAGCCACCTGAAAAGCATTTGACCAAAATCTTTATTGATAATCTACATCCTAAGCTATCCCACTTCATGAGGATGAATTGTCTCCAAACCTATCAAGATATCATGAGCAAGGGGATAGGTATTTAAAAGGCCATCCTAGATGAAGGCACAATCTGACACTTCAAAAATGATGCCCAAAAACCCAGCAATGATAAATCTTGTTACTAGAATCGTAACAAAAATGTTGTTACTGATGGAGCCACTGATACCAAGCATGTCCAATTTGTTGTGGCTAGTCCTCTGTCAACTCCTGCATACCAACAACAAAAAGCACCCATCCATCAGTAATGTCCTCAAGTCCATGAACAACCCACGCAACAATATCATTCTCAGAATAATCAGTAGAATTATCAGCAACCAGCCCATCAAGCTTATCAAGGTAATCCAAATAATCAAGTCAATGCTGTCAATATTGCTCCCAAGCAGAACAAACCCAAAGCTCAAAATTATCCAAAGAATACCTTCACACTGCTAGGTGAGCCTCTAGATGTTATCTTTCATCGAATGGCCAAGGCCAACTTGATTACATATCCACCAATTCAGCTAGTTGATGATACCACTCCCAAGCCTGATTGGTACAAAGATCATGAATACTGTGATTATCATCATGTCAAAGGACACACTACCTTGAAGTGTATGATACTCAAAAACTATATCCAAGATCTCATTGATCAAAAAGAGATCCAGGTAGATACACTCACTCAAGCCTCACCAAATGCCAATTTACAAATTTATCAGAATGTGTTCCCACAACACAATGCTAGGAATAACCAAACTAATACCAATCATTCCAAGAATCATGGCAAGGGTAAGCAAGAAGATCACACTACTGCCTACATCAATTATGATAAATTTGTTGGATGTATAACCCAAGTTGAGCCCATAGTCAATACCATCCATGTCAGAGGAGTGGATCATCAATGTGTTGTTACTACCCGCAGGGGTCAGTTCACTGTTGCTGGTGCCCATCCAAGGCCAGTAAAAAATGCACACAATGCATAGTATAACCTCATAGAACATCTTGGGAATACACCATCCCAAATATCCATCTTGGACCTTCTCTGCACTTCACCTCTCCATCAGGAGATCCTTAACCAAGCTCTCAAGGAAGGACATGTCCCCACAGACATTAACACCACCTAGTTTGAGACCCTTGTGGGACATCTATTTGCATCATGTGATTTATCCTTTAAACCATCTGACATACCAGATGTTGCACCTGACCATACTCTCCCTCTCTGCATCACCATCATGGTCAGAGACTTTGCCATCAAACGGGTCTTAATAGATAATGGCTCAGCCTTGAACTTGTGTACTTTGAAATTCATTCAGCAGATTGAGTTCACCCAAGCTAATATAGCACATGAGGTAATCACTATCAAAGCCTATGACAATTTGGAGTGTACCTCTGAAGGTACCATTACTTTTCCCATTTAGCTAGGCCCAGCAACACATGATACTATTTTCCATGTTGTTGATCTTGACCTACCATTTAATATCCTCGTAGGCTGACCATGGATTCATTCCATCAAGGTTGTACCATCTACTTACCATCAGTGCATCAAATTTCCACATCAAGGCATTGAGGTTACCATCCATGCTAACCCCCAACCCTTCGCATACTATCGTGTGATGGAAGCATCATTCCCTCACTCCACTCATTGTCCTGGAACTGACATTGGTACTTCTATTGCCAGCTCATCCCGATCCCATTGTGATCCAAAAACCATTCTCACCTCCATCCTCTCTTCCATCAAGATCAATAACTAGGGTTGTGGTGAATATAGCCTACATGATGCATTTTCCATAGGGGCCCTCCCGCTTGATCCACATGCTCAAGGGTGCCTGAATCACCAAAGCAAGCCTATTGAAGAGCATCATGAAATCAAGAGAATGGGACCTATGACTTTTGAATCCCATGGCACATTAAACAATCAAGAAATGGATCCTAACATCAATCGATGGTTGTACAAAGATCCCCCACCACCTGACAAACAACTTCTTGGCTACTTCAAGGATAAATACCCACAATCACACAAGTACACTATTGAGCAATGGATCTACCAAGGTGGTGGTCTAGGACCACAAGAAAGTGGAAGCAAAGACCCAATTATAGCATCCAAGAACCCACAACATCAGGGTTTTGGCTTTAATAACCCTCGCCTACATATACAAGGGCCAAATACCACAACTAGGGGCACCAACATGGCTAGTGTTCCCCTCTTAAATAGCTAGGATGACCTCATAGAGATTGAAGACATCCCTAAAGAGAAAGAAATCAGATCCTATGATGATATCTTTGACAATGACACCCTCCTGAGGACTTCTATCCTCCAACAACTTGCCATCAATCTCATAGAACTTCCCCTCATTCACCCTCAACTCATAGACTGGGACCAACCAAGCATTGCACACATTAATGAGTTCCAAAGCATGGAAGCACTCCTAGAATTCATGGGGGCATCAGGGCCACAATCAGTTCACAATTTAGAGTCAAATCACATCTATAAGCTTGACCCAGAAGGATACTTTGGAGAGGAGGCAAATTTTAGCTACAAAAGAGAAATAGAAAGAGTAAAACATGAGTCCTTATTTGGAAACCCTTCTGGGGCACATTCTGATTCCAAAAAAGTAAAAATAAAGAATGTATCTTCTAGTGAAAACTTGGCAATTCAAGTGCTAGAAGATGAAGACTTGCCTCTTCATCCCATCTAGGATTACAGACATGAGCAGTCACCTATCATCATAGGAGAAACCAAGCCAGTCAACTTAGGTATAGAGGAATGTCTAAGGATCTCCTACATTGCAACCAACATGATAGAAGGTGAGGAAATGGCTTTCATTGCACTACTTTAAGTAGCTACTACAAACTTTGCATGGTCATACGCACACATGCCTGGATTTGATCCTAAACTTGTTGGTCATCATCTACCTATGGACCCCAATGTTAAACTAGTAAAGTAGAAGCTAGGCAAAATGCATCCCAAAGTAGCTCTATTGGTAAAATTAGAACTAGAAAAGCTCCTAGATGCAAAGATTATCAGAGCTATAGATTACTCAGATTGGATCTCCAACATGGTACCTGTCACAAAGCCTTCCAGTGACATCTAAATTTGTACAGATTTCAAGGACCTAAACAAGGCATGTCCTAAAGATGATTTCCCACTACCTAACATAGACATGATCATAGATCTTACAGTGGGCCATGAAATGTTGTCATTAATGGATGGTTTCTCTGGATACAATTAGATTCATATAGCAGCAGAAGACCAACACAAAATAACATTCACCACTCCATGGGGTACCTTTTTCTATAACATGATGCCCTTTGGTCTAAAGAATGCAGGAGCCACATATTAGAGAGTGATGAAAACAATCTTCCATGACATGATCCACAAGATCCTAGAGGACTATGTCGATGATATTCTTGCAAAATCAAAGACACACCATGAACACCTTGACATTCTTGAGAGTGTGTTTGATCACCTACAACACTATGGGTTACGGCTCAATCCAAAGAAATGTGTCTTTGGTGTTACATTTGGAAAACTCCTAGGTTTCATAGTATCACTGAGAGGCATAGAAATTGACCCTAAAAAGGTCAAAGCAATAATAGAAATTCCTCCCCCAAGAACACTCAGACAACTCAGAAGCCTACAAGGAAAGCTTCAATCAGTGCATCGGTTTATTTATCAACTAGCAAACAAGTGACAATCTTTTATGCATCTCTTATGCAAAGACACATATTCAAATGGGATCCCATATGTCAGAGAAGCTTTGATAAGCTCAAGGAGTATCTAGCCAATTCTCCAATCCTAGTATCACCAGTTCTAGGATGCTCTCTCATACTCTACATCTTAGCAACCACTACAGCACTGGGGGCACTCGTAGCTCAGCATGATGATGAAAACAAAGAGAGAGCCATCTACTACATTAGTCAAACTCTTGTCGGCTATGAGCTTAATTACTCACCCATGGAAAAAGCATGCCTTGCAGTGGTTTTTGCCACTCAAAAGCTTAGACATTACATGCTCAGTCACACAATCAGGCTCATTTCAAAAGTGGACCCCCTCAAATATCTACTATTAAAGACAACTCTCACAGGCTGTATGGCAAAATGGGTCATGATACTCAGTGAGTTTGACATCCAGTACATAGATCAGAAAGTAATCAAAGGGAAAGTCATTGCCAATCAGTTAGCAGAAGCACCACTGGTGGATGCTTATCCACTAATCATGGAATTCCCTGATGAACACTTATGTATGATCAAAGAACAACCCATGTGGAAGCTATACTTTGATAGCTCCTATACATCACATGGATTAGGGGTAGGAATCCTATTCATCACACCTCAAGGTGACTACATTCCAAAATCATTCAAATTGGGATTCCCATGTACCAACAACGTTGCAAAATATGAGGCACTCATCTTAGGTCTCAAAATAGCCATTCAATGGAATATCACAGAATTGCAAGTGTTTGGCGATTCACAGCTGATTATCAAGAAAGTCCTAGATGAATATCAAACAAAGGATGACAAGCTGTTACCTTACAAAGAACTCATGGATAGATTGAAAGAGCATTTCCTAAATCTACAATTCACACAGATACCCAGACTTCAGAACAAAGTAGCTGACACAATGGCAACTATTGGGTCCTTGTTAGAAATCCCATGCGATGCATCACAGTATGAATTCCTAGTCGAGCAGCTACATACACTAGCTTATGAGAATGCCGATGTAGAAATGGTGTGTGTCTTGGTTTGTCCCTAGTCCTTGTGGTACCATGACATCCATGCATATCTAAATAATGGTATCATATCTCCCCATCTCACCAATAACCAATGCCAAAACCTTATTTGCAGAGCTTCCCGCTACACTCTTGTAGCCAACACCATTTATCATCGAGGGTATCACAATATCCTGTCTAGGTGTTTAGATTCAAATGAGGTCATCCTGTCTTTACAAGAGGTCCACGCTAGAATTTGTAGTGCCCATACGAGTGGCATGGTTCTAGCTAGGAAGTTTCTCCGAGTTGGGTATTATTGGCCAACCATGGAACATGATGCTTGTGAGATTGTTAGAAAATGTTTACCATGTCAGCAGCATGCAAATTTGATTCATGCACCAGCACAAGATTTGTAGCCCATTGTGCCACCTTGGCCATTTTCATGTTGGGGCTTCAACCTTGTCAGCTTAATCACTCCCCTTTCCTTGGATGGACACAAGTACATAATAACTGCCATAGAGTACTTCACCAAATGGGTTGAAGTGATTCTGCTCACCCTAACTACTGGCATTCAAATATCCAAGTTCATCCTTTACCACATCATTTGCTGCTTTTGCATACCATCTACCATCTTCATTGACCATGGCACACCTTTTGAAAACTAGCATGTGGATGATCTATGTGCTAAACTCCACATCCATCACCATTTATCCACTCCATATTTCCCTCAAGGAAATGGCCAAGCTAAGGCAACCAATAAAACTATCTTGAAAATCCTCAAGAAGGTTGTCAATGATTCTGGTCATGACTGGCACCTCCAAATTAATCCTACCCTTTGGGCCTATTGTACTTCTTATCGCACTCCCACAGACACCACCCCATATTCCCTTGTATATGGTGCTGAAGTTGTTCTATCGATCAAGGTCGAGCTCCCATCATTGCAAGTCTCCATGAAGAACTACACCACTGATGAAGACTATCATGTGGCCCATCTCACACAGCTAGATCTGTTAGATGAAAAGAGATAACAAGCCTATGATCACCTAGTTGCATACCAGAATTGACTCAAAAGAAGTTATAACAAAAAGGTCCATCCAAGCAAAAAGAGAAAAGAAAGGCAAGTTTGAGCCTACTTGGTTGGGCCCCTATGTTGTCACAGCATGCTTTAGCTCTGGAGCTTATCAGTTATCTACACCAGAAGGTGAGCCTTTGAATGATCCAATCAACATCATCCATTTAAAGAGGTTCTATGCCTGAACTAGATCTACATATTCAAAAAATCCATAAAATTTGGAAAAAGCTGAAAAATACAAAAAAAAGAAAAAAAAAAGAAAAAGAAAAAGAAAAACAATCATCCAATGGTGAAAACTTGGCAATTCAAGTGCCTTGGATAGGTATGTTGGTGAAAACTTGGCAAACAGGCACCATACATAGTGGACTAAGTCATTATCTATCAAACTCCCATCCCTCCATCCCAACATCTCAATCCTTTTTCTACCATCCCCATCCCCATCCACCATCCCCTAGCATTTCTCTTTTTCATAATCCTCTAGCAAATCCGTAATCCTACCTACACATATCTTGTACCATATCCTATATATCCTATATAGCACCCTCCTTCTTGTACCATATCCTATATAGTGAGATCTTCCTATCCCCAATCCTAAGCTTCTGTACATATCTGATTGTATCTATTTTCCCATCCATTGTACATATCCTCATGTCTTATTGTACATAGTCCTCATCAGTTCTGCAGTAGCATTTGATCATCACATCTTGTCCTACCCAGCCTTGTCCTTCAACAACATCACTTGTCGACTATTCTTGATCCCAGTGATTATTCTTTGACTTCATCATTTTCTAGTGAACAACAACACTCATTCTCCCATCAATCAGCGGGTCCTTGAGGATGTATCCTTCCTCTTATTAGTCCCATTTTCCTCCAAGCACACTAGGTCCATGTTGATGCATCCTTCCACACGTTCAGACCAATCTTCCCACCATCAATCAAATCAATCTCTCTCCTTGGAAAAGGCTATCTTTTTGGAGTTGTCATTTTGGTCTTGGATTCTATCCTTTGGATCTTGTTCATCTTTTATAGCTTCTCATTCTTCTCTACTCCAGGTTGCTATGATCCTTTATATCATGGTACAATGCGAATGCGCATAATCTGGGGCAACGTCTTTTGATCTTTTGCTTCTGCCTGTGAGTCAGTTGTGTGTTTGTGGTTTCTTTAGCATCATTTCCACCATGCTTCCTCTTGGGTTCATGTGTGATGATGGGGAAACCTTGCATGTCTTTTTAGCATCAGTCCTATGCAACGCTAGTGACAAGGCCTTGTGATCCTAGTATCCTTGGCAGGTCTCTAGAATTGCTATATTAAACTAGGTTGTGCTCTCCACATTTGCACTCGGAGCTTCCCCAAATCCCCTGCATCCTGCATCATATAGATTAATCTTGCATCTTGCATCCCTCATGTCCCTGCATCTTGCATTTTACATTCCATCTCAGCTTGTCTTGACCCATCTTTGCTCTTGGAAGCTTGGTTATTTATCTCCCCTTCTTCCTAGCTCCTTCCTTCTTTGTTTCCTTTCAAGAAAATTCCACAATGTTTACTCCTTGCGTTATTTTCTCGAGGGGGCACAATCCCTTATTCTTCTAAATTCTAGCCTTGCGCATCTTATTTTCTTATCTTCGACGCCATGCCACTTGCGGCATCGCATCAAAGAGGGGAAAAATGTAGACACCTAAAAATCCTTTAGAAAATAAAGTATTTTTATTTTTTGAAAAATCTCTGATGACATCATCATTTATTAATTAATTATTTATTTAAATAATTAATTTATTTTTATGTCATTAAATCCTTTTATCTTAATTAAAAATATTTAAATAAGAAATCCCTCCCAAAAAAATATTTAAATCTTATTGAAACATTATCTCCTTATTTATTAATTATTTAATTAATAAATTGACCAAAAATCCCAAAATAAATAATTTATTTATTTTTTGCCCAAAACTTGGCCAATTTCCTTAAGACCACTAACCTCTTCTAGAATCTTCTAATCGCTCTTTAATTTCAATTAAAGGCCAATCCCATCATTTCCTAACCCTAATCCCAACTCAAAATATTTAATTAAGATTAAATATTTATTCCTCATATTTATTAAATTCATTTTTAATAAATATTCTCAAACCTAAACCATGGAAGTAAATAAATCTTTATTTATTTCCTAAAATCCATATTTATCCTAAGGAAATTCTAGACTCTTCTAGAAAGTCCTAATCCTAATCCTAATCCTAATCTTAATCCCCCCCCTAATCCTGTCACATTCCCTAACCAACGTTACCCAACTCCTAAGCTTAACCCAAAGTCAACAAACTTCTAGAGACTTCTCTTACATGCATTAAGTGCATTTAAGGCCTCCTTATCTCTCTTACATGCATTTATCATGCATTTAAGAAGCCCCTCACCCCTTTCTTACACCCTTTGACCTTAGGCACATTTCCCAAATTGTGCACATTCCTCCCATCTTTCAACCCAATGCCCTTATGACACTTGTCACAAGGAGGTGGCCCTAAACTAGCACAATCCATGTGCTCCCCTTTGAATGAATCTTGGCCTCTCTTAAGGATTTTGATCCTGGCCACTCATTCCTCCTTCCCAAATCCTATAAATGCTCCTCATTTGCAAGAGCAAAATAGCCATTCACCTTTCATTTCAAGCATTGTTATCATGCCCATTTAGCTCTAGACTTAGCATAATCATCTTAATCTAGCTTACTTTCAAGCATTTTAGCTCATCCTAATTTAGTAATAATGGATTAACATAGTTTATTTCCTCATTTTGCATAAGCATAGCATCATATCACATCTCTACTTGGTCTAAAATCAATCTTAGCATAAACATCATGTAGCTTAATCTTCATTTCAGCATCATTTGATCCTTGAAGCCTTAGGGGAAAATTAGGTGTTCTATACCTGTTTTGTGTCATTTATGATATTTTTATGGATCTCAATCCATCCTAAAATGCATAAGGAACATGCTCCAAGTGCTTAGAGAGCACACCCACATCCCCTAAGCAAGAAAAAATCAAACAGTGCTTGGGTGCACCTATTTTAGCTCAATCTGAGGTGGCTTAGTTTAGAGTTTCCTTGTTTTGAATTGATTTCATGCTTGGACTAAAATCTAATCTTTGTTTGGCTTGAAGTTTTCCAAACCAGGTATCCTCAGAAGCCTTGTCAACAAAGATAATTAAAATTTTTAAAATCTAAAGGAGATGAGATGAACTAAAAACTCTTTCAAATTAATTAAAAAATGAGTCTCTGAATTTGGAGTGCTCTGAGATATGATAACCGCTTAAACCATGAACTCAAAAATGGATTAAACCTGCTCTTATATCATGTTAAAATGGAAAATCAAATATGAGCTAGGAATATATTAATCCAAATGAGTTAGGAAAAAGGAAGATTATCATGAATTAAACTAATCCTTAGAGCATACACCAAAAAGAAACAACAAAGGAGACAATAAGATTTGAAGGGGGAAAAGTGTAAAAAAAACCCCATGAATTATGAATGGGAAAAATAGCCAAAAAGAGAGAGAGAGAGAGAGAGAGAGAGAGAGAGAGAGAGAGAGAGAGATTTCTCATACAAGATTTTAGAAGAATGAGAGAGAGTAGAGTAGAAGTGTTGAATGAGAAGAGAGGAGAAATATTTTTATATGTAGAGATAAGAGAAGGAGTTCAAAATGTAACTCCCATGAGAATGAATGCCACCATTCATAAGTGTGTGAGGCCAAGTGTGAGATTCCTCTGAGGAGGAATAAACTAAATTTCAAATTACAATAAATATTTGTCCACACATATTCTACTAGAGGACAAAATAGAATGTAGTGGAAAGAAGACAAAAAAAATATATTAGGATACCTTGGCTTATATCCTAATATATTAGAACAAGAAAAGAAGAAAAAGGTCTAACCTTGGTTTATAAATACACCAAGGAAAGATTACAACTTCTAACAAAGACCTATAAATAAGTAATACATTGATCAACATCCACTAAAAGACAAACATGGGATACCATTGATACCCCAGTTCATACACACCTGAAAACCAGTCCTAGACCTAGTTGCTTCTGCAAAAACAATTCTATTGCAGACACATAGGAAATGCATATAGAAAGATCACAACACCCTTGATGCCATAATCAATAAGTCTAAAACCCAAGATGGAGACAATATAATAACAGTAGAAACATATTGAATCTCATACATAAGACAAACTATCACAACTTGTATTATATTCTCAAAACCAGAAAGGAAAGAGGGAACACCCTATATGTAGAGAATAAGGCAATATTTACAAGGTAGAACATTCATGGAACTAGAATCATGGACATCCAAAATTGTGGAACCCTTATAAAGTCAAAAATACAGCCATATATACCACTAGCTACCTTGGAATCCCAAAAGAATTTAGGATGCAACAAGCTTCAGATAGCTAGGGTTAGGGTTTTAGCAACCTCACCAACCAAAATTACAACAAAATTTATTGCAGGGGCAGCAAACCAAGCAATCTCAGAGAAATAGATCCAAAAATATCTACAATCATGAAAATCTGTGAGATCAAGACAGAGAACCAAGAAATTTGCCATAAAAATCAGTCTGTCTGGCCACCTGCAGCACAAAACCATCCCTCATAGTACAACAAAACATCCTGCAGCAATCGATCATGGCAACCTAGACCACACTACAACCATTTGAAAATCATTTCCATCAACTCTAGCCATTTAAATATTCAATTACCAGTCCTTTCTGTCGCTAAAAATCCTCTTAAAATATTTGAATTCTGGTGGCAATAGTCAGTCAGCAAATTTTAAAATGTGGCCGTTGATTTATTTCCTTGCCAACAAATTGGCTGATCCTCATTAAATCCCACAATAGTCATGAACCTTTGAAAATTCTATGGCTATGTCATCAATCAACAACCAATGACAATCGAGCACATCAACGCTCATAGCATGTCAGACCCACTGCACATAAGCCCCTTCATCAAATAGTTGTCTTAAGATCTCATAGCTCTGATAGATTCTATGCGAACTTAAGACAATCGTCGATCTCTTCCTTATTTCCATCACCTTTAGAATTTGGCCCCATTGACATGTCCCCGTCATCCTCTAGCTCAGCCTATCAGAACTTGACACCTCTGCGACACCAAGGAAAACGGTTCCACTAACTCAGCAAACCTAACCTTCCTATTTGGCAAATACGTGACCAAAGGCAATTCTTGCATTCATTGAATGTTTTATGTTACCACCAGATAATTTAGCAATTACGCGAATGCAGTGTTAGCTAAATCGCTAAGTCTTTTAGAACATCACTATCTTATTATGTGAATAAGTGAACCGCTAGAAATTTATCAATCGTGCTAAACATTTTGTCTAAACTACTATACCTTTGGACAACCCTAGGCCTGCCTGAAAACTATCACATGTCAACATATGATTTGTTATCTTCACCCAGTCACCTATGACATAGGACCCACTAATCCTCCAGCATCTAATCGGACGGTGGGTGGAAGATTGCATGGGGAAAGAATATTCCATGTGATCATACACCGATCATCCGATCAAACATTCTGACACAAGACCCTCTAAAAAACTCCAACTCATCATTATGTGGACCAATGAGAAGCCACCAATTAAGTATATGTAATAGTGGACCCATCGAAAGAAAAGGTTATGCCACACAAAAGAATCAACAGTTGTCTCATAATCTCATACATCTGACACATCCATTGCGAAGATATGCCCACCATCGATCCTCTGCAAATTTTAGAGCCCTCTAACACACCGACAACCTAGGACCCACTAACAACTGTCAAATCATAATTAGG
The DNA here is from genome assembly GCA_027943335.1 of Chamaecyparis obtusa. NCBI lineage: Eukaryota > Viridiplantae > Streptophyta > Pinopsida > Cupressales > Cupressaceae > Chamaecyparis > Chamaecyparis obtusa. Next base: position 116,540 of record BSBK01012278.1, on the reverse strand, counting down.
TGGACCAATCATAGACTGCTAATCATGCACACCTATCGGAAGGTCCCACTTCTTTGAAATGTCGCGTCATCAGGAAAGATCAATGACTGGCATAAGATCTCAATCCTTTGACATAGTCTATGAGAACTTATGCCCTCTATTATATTGAGATGGTGTCAAGGAGACTGGGCCTGAGAAATAAAGTAAGCCAAAACATTAGGAAATATTAAGGCATTGACTTAGGAAAAATATTTCACTGAGACTTAGGAAAAATTAAAACACCACCGGGCTCATAGACTTAGGAAATATTTAAATGGGGACTGACCCAAAATATAAAGCATGTGCATTTTAGGAATTTTAAGTGACCCAAAAAGTAACTTAAAATTAGAACAGGGCCTGGGTAGACTTAGGATATTTCATTACAATGGCTAGTTTTTTGAATTTTTGCAAGGGTTTCAAAGGTAGAGACACAAAAATGACTGCAAGGACCAGAAGAAACATGCTACAGCCATGAAATTTTTTGTAGGGGTAGACCATTTTCTAAGGAATTTAGCTGTGACATGAAAATGGGCTAAAATATACACTGAGAATTAGTCAGTTTGCTGAGCATCAATAGTCACCGATACCGAGTGACATTAAACACAGAACATCAGAATGAACACTGAGTAGTTTTTACAGTGTTTACCGAGGATCATAGGAAATGACATAGTAATCAGGAATGACACATTCTTCTATGCAAATGGTTACAATAGATCAAAAAATGTATTACCAAGCTTGAAAACAATTTATTGTTAAGATACAATGAAGATTCTATGTAATAGTCTGATCTAGGTTATTTTTGTACACCGTATATCTTAGCATTTTCTCTAAGATTTGTAAACCTAATTTTGTATAAGTGGCATAATGTCATATGCTATATATTTTGTATGTTACATCTTTTTTGATGTGAACTAATGTATGAGTGAAGAAGCACTTGAAGGACTTGCCTAACTTCAAGATTATCAATTGATAGAGTAGAATAATATACAGAGCAAATCAGATTAAGCAGAATCAGATCAGGCTAACCGAGTAGTTTAGAGCAAAGATTCATCATAATAAAGGTGATATTTTATCATTACTTTATTGATTTGTATCAGACAATCAAGTTGTCATTAGCAGATAGTTACCTATTTCTTTCTAACAATTGTAAAAGATTTTTGGTTAAATCTCTTAACAGAGTAGATTTGATATTCTTTTGTAAATCTCTTAACCAAGTGCACACTCAATTAGTGTTGCTAAAATCCTATCACTAGGTAGATCTAGTTGATCTAATATGTTACTCCTAATAGGATAAGATCACTAGAAGTGATCAAACCTTGTAGCCCTAACAGGAAAACCTTTTCTATCTACAGTAGTGAAGAATTTGTGGGTGTCATCCCCACCATAGTTTTTACCTTCTAACAAGGGTTTTTGTGTTACCAAAATACTTGTGTTATGGGACTGTTATATTTTTTATTTCATGTTGTTTACTTTCATAATTTTAATGAATGAATGATACATGGATTAGATACAAGGTATTTTGGAAGGTTACCACTATTTGTTGTTGTAGATCTGAAAGGTTGAAGTGTTAAAGTTTTTGTGGGCACTGATTCACCCCTCCCCTTTCAGTACCCTATCTCTCTGAATTCCAACAATTGGTATCAGAGCCAGTTTTATTATTGGATAGTTTAACCACTGAAGGGTAAAGATCTAATTCATGGATAGATATAAGTTAGAAAAGACTATTGAGAATCAAAAGATTCAGATGTAGATGTTTATTGAATAGTATAAGCAAGCCAAGGAAGGACTGGAGAAATTATTGGTTGAAAGGAAGAACCTAGCTATTCTACAAAATGAAATTGGCTACCATGAAGAATCAATTGATGATATATTTGATCATATTGGATCTAGCTCTAGAAGTATCTTTGATGGATCTGAAAGTATAATCTCTGATCTGTCTGAAAAGAATCAACATTTAACTGATCAAGTGAAAGCACTCCAAATTGGCCAAGAATCTCAGATGGTGAGAATGATAGAGACAATTAAAAATGCTAGACAAGATGAGAAAGAAAGGAATATTGCTATTGATGATTGAAGACAAATGACTGAACAACTTCAAGCAAAAGAAAGTGAAATATAGAGACTCACTGATTGCCATTTTCAAGTATCTAATTAGATGATGACTGTGAATCAAGAGGTCAACCGAGTAAATGGATAATTTTCAAGAAATCTTAAAGAAGTTTCAAGACTCGGAGAGGAGAATGAGAAACTAAGAAATGAAGTGAAAACTCAACAGCAATAGAATGAAATGAAGAAATTGGTTAAGGATAGTTCTAAGAAGATTGATGATTTTCTAGTTAATCAAAGAAGATTTGGGAGCAGAGGTGGGATAGGCTATACTAGCGAAGGAGAATCATCACATCAAGCTGAACAAGTCAACAATAATCAAAATCAAAGACCTAAAGTGTTGACATGTTATCACTATAGAAAACTGGGACATACATCTAATGTGTGTAGAAGCAAAGCACAAGGTAAACCTCTTGTCACTCCTAAGTTTAATGGTTATTGCTATTCTTGTGGTAAGTATGGTCACCAAACTTATGAGTGCAGAGCTAAAGAGAATGATATTTATAAAAATACTACTATGCATAAAATATGCTATACTTGTAATAAACATGGGCACACTGCATGAGAATGTAAGGCTAAGATGAAGCAAGTATGGACTCCTAAGTAGAAGACACAACGCAAGCTGTATCAACCGAAGAAACAAGGTAATTCTTATGTTTTGGATTATAACACATGGGCTAACTATGTTGCATGTGGTAGATATGGGCATATTGTAGTGAATTGTAATAGGAAAAGATGGGCTAGACAATCAAGAAGTTGGACAAGTACTGGAGTGACATGTATGCATTGTCATAAGGTCGGTCATTTAAGAAAGGACTGTAGAGACTAAGCACCAAAGGAAAATCATGTATTTGAGAGTGGAAAAACTATTGTGGAAATCATGAAGATAAGGAACACTATGTGGAGAAAGGCATTTAATGACAATGTAGAGTCAAGCAATGCTATTAGTGAAACCTCATCCACTAGATTGGGTGACATCTATTCCTCCACCTAAGGTGATATAGGTATGTATGGGACTAACATTTCAAAATGATCACATTTTACATACAGTTCCTCATATATGATGAGCACATACCAAATCTACTTTAAAAGAGATACATTGTGGTTTATATGTTCTGAGCTAACAAAGTTGCATAGTCAGTAAAAGGAAGACCAAGCATTGGATACCCATCGGTAATCTCTATTCAAGGTTAACTGAATATCAGTATGAACTGAGCAAGGAAATCTTGTGTTAACTAAGTGGATAAAATTTTGCAGTTGTCACTAAGCTGACAGTTGTCATAAACCAGAAAGTAGGTCAGGCATTTACTGCATAAAGTTTTGAGTGGGAATATAAAAAATTCTATAAATACACAGATGCAAGAGTTCATTTTTTCACATTACGGATATCAGAGAGCTAAGATTTCACAGAACATGTTTGAGAAAAATTTCTCAAGATGATTCAAGTAGTTGCAGATTGAACTTAGTACTATCTTTGATATATTTTGAGTAAGTTGAAACCCTACCGAGTATATTTCTCATAACTTACCGAAAACCTAGTTTGTAGAAATGGCATCTACTGCGAGTTCTTCTAAGGTTTTAGAAGAAGAAGTTAATTTTATTATGTCAAAAAGTTACAAGGAACCCCGCTATAAGTTACACCCTGAAGTTTCCTTAAAAATGGATATAGAAGGCACTTTTTATAGCATCCCACCTAGGGTTTTGTTGATGGAAGATATATGATCATACATACACTATAAAATTGGGGAAATTGGAGATTTTGATATGTATGTTGCATTTCAAGAAATTTCTAATGAGAAAATGGAACTAAAACTAGAGCACAAATTGGTTGAGACACTTTGTCTCACTCATGCCGTATATTTTTTGAAGAATTTCAAGAATGAATGGATTAGGGTTGTGTTAAGTAGATATCACAAAGGTACATTTCAGTTAGAGAAACTGATCCAAGTAACTAAGAGGATGATTAGCAGGGTTACTGGTTACCCAACTGCTGACAAGGTCAAAGCATTTTGAAGCACTGCACAAGCCAAAGTTGAGAAGAACACTGGCACAACATGGGATGGTAGAGCATTAAAGATTTCAACAATTTTGGATCTCGAAGTGAAGTTTGCATCACATGTTATTGGTTATAAAATCTTTTAGTTGAGTAGGTCAAATAGTGTACCATGCACTGCAGTAGATATGGCTCACAAATTGATAAAGAAGGGTCATCAGATAGACCTCGCTGAGCTACTAATGAGATAGGTTGAAGAAAATATGAAAACCATTAGGTCACATAAGACCAACACTTGTAAGTTTGGTTCACTACTTGTATGTCTATTTTTCTATCTTGAGAAATTATTTCCCTTTGTCGGTCACACTAAATGGGTAGATGAGAAACTGATTACTTCACAAATATTTGATATTATGAAAGGTCTGGGAGATAATGCTGAGGATTTAATAAATAGTTACTTTGAATATTTTAAAGTGAAGGTGAATTTAAGAAGAAGAATATCGAGTTCAATGGTCAAGAAATTTGAGATGGACATTTTTTTCTAGTAGACACCGATCATACTATGATAAAAGTAGTTGAACTGAGAATCAAATGGATAGCACCTATGGGATATGAAATGGAACATGATTTTGGAATTAAATCAATACAGGCACTACTAGAATTACCAAAAGACCCTAAGGCTAGTAGGTTTGGAACCTATGAAGAAGCTAAGTCTAGAATCAAAATAGGTTTGGTCATTAATAAAATGACAAGGAAATCTAAGAAGATGAAAAAGTTTTTATCTGAGAAATTTGAGAAGAATGTAGACTCATATGAGGAGTCACTAGTTGAATAGGCAACCAAAGGTCAGTTAATGTTGGCTGACAAGGCTTATGATAGTGAGGAGACTAAATCTAAAGAAGAACAAGAAGCTACACCAGTTCCTCCAACTAAAGCTCCAAAGAAGAGGTAGCTACCAATATAGATAGGTGCACACACAAGGTTATCCACTGTAGCTTCACCACCATAGAAGAAGGGAGCATAAAAGATAGTAAAACCAAAGGTAGCTACACCAACAAAAACATATGCTAAAAGAGGTCAGAAGGTTGTAGCTGAGCCACCAAAGAAAAAAAGAGGAAAATTTATAAGAGGGAAGGAAGATTTAGAGGATGAAGAGGAAGAACAAATCAAGGACAATTCAAGATTGTTAGTAACAAGAAACATTCAATTGATGATTTCATTGAGGACATAATGGAGAATGGAGACATCTCGGACCCAAAACTTAAAAGATTTGACAAAGTGTCAAATGAAGATCAAAATAAAATAGAGGAAGCTATCATCTAGATGATGATACATTTCAAAAGAGTTCCAATAGAGTTTAGTACACAACTCTCAATTGCATTTGAAGAAAGAATAAACTAGAAATGGACTTATGCACTGGAAATCGAGAAGAAAATGAGAGAGCAACTCCTAGCTTTGGTAGCACCAACTTTATCTATGGAGGAGATAAAAGAACTTATGGAATAATTGATGCATAGATTTCCAATAAAAAACTAAGCTATGCAAATATTGCATGAGAACCTTGTAGATCTTGATGAATCAGGTCAACTCATCTAGACATCCATTCTTGTTGTGAAAGAACAAATGGAGAAAACTGATTTTTAGAATTTATCTAAGAAGAGACACAAGTCCAAAGGAAATGGAATTTTTATTGAAGATGATAATGCACAAAAGAAGTAGGAAGAAGTGATGAAGGGTGCTCCCCTTAATACCACAAACACATAACAGAAATAGAGAAACAACAACAATATGCAAGAACAGCAAATTGGCTTCTTATTATCTCCACAAATGTGGAATTACAAACTTTCAGAATTACAATATGCAAAGCCACATGGGCATTCCCTTACAATATTCTGTAGGACAAAGCCTCGAGCTATTACCCAGATCTACTACCCAGAACTATTCTGAACTGCCTAAGACAATAATACAGCCTTCCTTATATAGGCAATTTTCCACCGCCTGGGAAGGTTCCAGAATTTTAGCCAATAAGGCCGACCAAACTTAGAATTATTTTTATTTTACATTTCATTACATCATAGTCGGCTCAAAATAAATTTTGAAACCCGAACAGAAATTTTGAAGAAAAATCATTTTCCGCCATTTCAGGTGACCCAACTTCCGAAGACCATAAGTCATCACCAGTTGACCCGATTGACTATTGTAACCCCATTTCGGAAAGGGCGCGAGGAGCTCTACAACGCCTAAATTAAGCAAGCTTCATTCAGCCCAAAATTTGACCTCATCCGGGGCCTCTAAAGCCTTCAAAACTGAGTTCAAAGTTTCTGTCCCCTGCTGCCAATACCGAAAATCTTCAATATCTTCCAATATACACTTGATCTGGCAATGAAACTTTACTGGCAGACTTATATGACCAAAATGAACCTCCAAGAAAGAAATCAGATCATTCTGAGCACATACGAAAATTACCAAAAATAGTAACTTTCCATAAATAGCAGCTCTGCACAAGATAGCCCTTATTGAATTCAAAAAAATAGAAATGTTTTTGGGTGATGCAAGATTTCTCTTACACCCAGGATGCTCCTGCATCAAGAAGATATATCAATTACCAAGGTAATTAATACTATAGTTGTGCAAGAGATTCACAATAGTTCACAAGATGCACTGGATCTTACATAGATCTAGATCCAAGATAAAAAAGACAATGATGTACTCATTGAGGACATCAGTAATGGTGATCCTGATGATAGGGATAATGATGAGGATGTGAATATTGAACTTGCACATGCATGAGATGAGGCACCACTTACCAATTGTGCAATCACATCTTTACCAGGTGAGCTTCTAGTTTTAGCTAAAGCTATTGAAATTATATCAAAGGAACAACCCAAAGGCTCTATCCCCAAGAAACCACAAGACACAACTGGGGAACCAAGCAAAGAACCTCCTACTGAGACAAACAAGCCTGAAGAGATAGAGGCCAATAAATTAGAAATAGAGAATAAGGAAGAGCCAAAAGCTACAAAGGCAACCCCACAAGACACAACTTTAGAGGCTCTGACTCAGTCTACCAACACACAGGTTACTGATGAGTAGAAAAAGTATGATAATGTGTCTACCGAACAAAATAAACCAAGGGCAATAGATGAAAAGGCTATTGTTGTTATAGCAAAAGAGCCCAAGAAGAAAAAGAAAAAGAAGGGTAAAGGAAAAGGGCCAGTTACTCTAGATGAAGTGATTATAATACCAGATTGTGACCCAAGGACCCTTAGCCCTGAGGAATTGAGAAAATATGGGGAATTATGTACAAGAAAAGTAACACAAGAGAAGTTGAAGAAAGAGACTAAACACAAAGAAACATTAATAGATATTAGGGATATCTTACAATAGGTAGTACTTGAAGTGAACATTGATGAAGATACTCCTATTATAGATCAACTTGCTTTACTTATTGAAAAGATAAATGTCCCATACATTGATGCTGACAAGAAAATTGAAGAAAGGGCAGAATCCAAGATTCAAAACAAACTTGTAGAAAGAATCAATTAAGAAGTGGCAATTGACAAGGTCAAAATAGCTAAGGTAATAACTGAGATCAAATCAATAACTCAATTAATTTGTCAATTCTTACTGAAGCTATGGACTGTCAGAACATTCACTATTGAGATCAGTGAAAAGATAAAATCACTTGAAAATGAAATCATAGTTAGTGCACATGTAGCTACAATCGAGCCACAAGATTTTTCAAAGCATATACTCAAAGTTCAAGAACTTAGGCAGTTGATAGAAGATCTTAAGAAATAATAAGAGTGGATCACTAATCAGGTTAATGAGTTGTAGATAGAACTCCTTCCATACCTGAAATTTTTTGAGAAACATATTGTCAATGTGGAACACCTTGTTGCAACACCAGATATTTGTGTGTTGGATAACATCTTTGACATGCATGCACAAGTCAGTCTTTAGCACATTTCTCTCACCAACTTGAAAGAGGAATGGGAAAACCTCTTGGAGTCAATGAAGAAAACCCATCAGCACATTTTTGTATTTGGCATTAATATAAAAAAGGGGGAAATCAATGTATATGCCAAATATGTAACATTTTGCCTATTATACTACGCATTACCGGAGCATGCACCGAGGGGGAGTATTTAGAAATATTTAGAAATTTTATGATATGTATTTGTATATGGAAAAGATATAAGTTTTGAGACATAAGGTCTATATACATTCAAGTTTTGATACCAATGCCAAAGGAGGAGATTGTTTTCTCTATTGGGCATTAAAGGTTGTCATTACTATCAAAGTTTATCAAAAATATCATTTAGTTACATATATGAAGCTAGTCGGTAACTATAAGAAAAACATGACATTCAATTCAAGTGTATACACTGAGCATTAGAATGAACACCGAGTAGTTTTTATAGTGTTTACCGAGGATCATAGTAAATGGGATAGTAATCTAGAATGGCACATTCTTCTATGAAAATGGTTACAATAGATCAAAAAATGTATTACCAATCTTGAGAATAATTTATTGTTAAGATATGATGAATATTCTATGTAATAGTCTGATCTAAGTTATTTTTGTACACTGTAGATCTTAGGGTTTTGTCTAGGATTTGTAAACCTAATTTTGTATAAGCAGCATAATGTTGTATGCTATATATTTTGTATGTTACATCATTTTTTATGTGAACTGATGTATGAGAAAAGAATCACTTGAAGCACTTGCCTAACTTCAAGATTATCATTTGATAAAGTAGAACATTATACAGAGGAAATTAGATTAAGCAGAATCAGAGTAGGCTAACCAAGCAGTTCAGAGTGGAGATTCATTATAGTAAAGGTGATATTTTATCAGTACTTTATTGTTCTATATTAGACAATCAAGTTGTCATTATCAGATAGTTACCTATTGATTTCTAACAATTGTAATAGAGTTTTGGTTAAATCTCATAACACAATAGACTTGACAGTCTTTTGTAAATCTCTTAACTGAGTGCACACTCAAGTAGTGTTGCTAAAATCCTATCACTAGGTAGATCTAGCTGATCTAATATGTTACTCCTAATAGGGTAAGATGACCAGAAGTGATTAGAACTTGTAGCCCTAACATGAAAACCTTTTCTATCTATAGTAGTGAAGAATTTGTGGGTGTCATCCCCAACACAGTTTTTACCTTCTAACAAGGGTTTCTGCGTTACCAAAATACTTATGTTATGGGACTGTTATATTGTTGATTTCATGTTGTTTACTCTCACAAGTTGAATGAATGAATGATACATGCATTAGATACAAGGTATTTTGGAAGGTTACCACTATTTGATGTTGTAGATCTGAAAGGTTGAAGTGTTAAAGTTTTTGTGGGCACTGATTCACCCCTCCCCTTTTAGTACCCTATCTCTCCAAATTCCAATAGGGTCTGATCATATTTCCATCTCCTTTGTGGTGGATCCTTTGACCACATTTAGAAGGGTTCCCTTTCATTTTTAGAAGATCTGGTTGGATAATCTAGATATTGAGATCAGGATTAAAGAGTGGTGGGATGTCCAAATCCATGGTTCTACTATGTTCAGACTGGCCAAAAAGATCAATCACAATAAGACAAACATAAAATCTTGGAGTAAACATGTTTTTGGGGATATATTCAAGTCTAAGAACTCACTTAAGGCTAAGCTAGATTCCATTCAGGATTATATTCAACAAATTGGTCTCTCCCAAGTTTTTAAGGACAAAGAAGAGAATCTTTTGGCTAAAATTCATAATATCATTTCTAAGAAGGAATTTTAGTGGACACAAACATCTAGATATTTGTGACTAAAATCTGGAGATAAGAATAATCATTTCTTCCATATATCAACTTCTAAGCATAGGGCCTCCAATAGAATCTCCAACATTCATCTACCTTCTGGTGTTATGAATAATGATAAAGATATTTCAAATGCCATCATTGAATTTTTCTCTTCTCTCTTGTCTAAAGACAATTCATTATCTCTTGATGATCAAGATATCCTTCTTGATTCAATTCATTCCCTATTGGATTAGAGAGCTAATAAGTGTTTGATTTCCATCCCTTCGTTGGAAGAGATTAAAAGACCTATTTTTTATTTTCAAGGTGAGAAATCTTCCGGTCTGGATGGTTTTCCTCTTTTTTTCTTTCAGAAGTTTTTGGATGTTGTTGGCTTGGATATTGATAATGCAGTCAAGGAGTTCTTTGGTCATAGATCCCTTCTAAAGGAATTGAATGTTATGTTCACTATTCTCATTCCTAAAAAACTCGTATAGATATTGTGGATACTTTTCAACAGATTAGTCTCTGCAATTCGATCTATAAGATATTCTCCAAGGTGCTAATGCTGAAATTACTCTCTTTTTCCTAATATCATCTCTCCTCAATAGGGTGGTCTTGTCTTGGGTTAGTAGATTCTAGATTCTATCATCAAAGTTCATTAACTGATTCACACTTCTCTTTCTTCTTAGAATCCTATTTTTATTTTTATATTAGATCTTTCTAAGGCCTATGATAGGGTGGATTGGTCTTTGTTATTTAAAGTTCTCAAGCCTTTTGGTTTCTGTGATAAATTCATCTAGTTGGTCAACCAACTCATTAGTAATATTACTATGACTATGATTTTTAATAGGTATTCTTCCATATTTTTCAAACCTTCTAGAGGGCTTTGCCAAGGTGATCTATTATCTCCTATCATCTTTTCTATTATGGATGAGTGTCTTGGTCATTTCTTTCAAAGTCTTGTTGGTAAAGGATTGATTAAAAGAATTAAGCCTTCTTGGACTCTGAATACTTGTTCCCATGAGCATTTTTTTAATGAGATGATGATTATGGGATCTTCATCAATCTTTGAAAACTGAAATGTGAAGAAATACCTCTCCCTATACTCCTCTACCATGAGGTGATCTATCAACTAGGAGAAGAGTTCTTTGTTATTTATTAACATGCCTATAGATAGTGTTGGGTGTTCCCTTTGATCTTCAACTTGTAGATTTATACTTTGCTAGATAACTTTTAATGATACTTTGACTCTATCACCACTCCAAAGTCTACAAGGAAGAGGGCCAATTAACAAGGATCAACAATGAGATCCTCCTACACTTTGAGCCTTAATGCTCAAGAAGGTGTACCCTTGAATCACTTCTCTAAAGGAGTCTGAAAACAATATTCAACTATGTCCTTTACTTACTCGTTGAAAGATATTATCATTTATATGTGTGTGTATGATTGATGATGATGGACTACTTCCAAAGAATAGATCAATGCCTTAACCCAGGGCAAAGACTCACTTGATAACATATATCAATTAAGACCTTAACTCAAACACACATGAACTTAGAGTAAGTGCTTTGCCTATTACTCCCCTCACTCCCAAACCTGATCATCAAATTCCAATCCAATAGTGAACCCACTAAAATCACCCTAAAGGCTTTAATCCCAACTTTGTTAGGAACTCCAAGCTGATCTCACAATACTCTTTGTTTACCATATGCTAATCCACCTTATGACATTAACATATATGAGTTCACAATCAAAACAAGAAGACAATCATCAATTTGAGACAGGAATTCAGGTGTATTCTTATTAACTTCAAAATCAATACATGACCAAAATGACAAATGCTAGGAACAAAACACAAAATCCAAGCTCTCCTTGTTTAGTATAATACCATCAACAACCAAGGACCAAAAAGAAAGTTTTTGGAACCCTCACTAAGTCAAAAATACTACAATATATACCCCCTAGTCATCTTGGAAACCCAAAATAGGTTGGAATAAGATACAGATGACTAGGGTTAGGGTTTCACCCACTAAACCAACTAAAATAGTCAAGAATTTATTACAGGGGATGAAAATAGTCAGGCATCCCTGAGAAAGATTTGCACTTATGATAGATCTCTGAGAAAGTACTACAAATCATGGAATTCTATGTCGGTCAGTCCTTTTAGCCACCTACAACATGCCTTGAGCAACAAAACCATAGTTCTCCTGGTACAAAAACATCATGCCACTAACCATAGAGACCCTCGGATCAGTTGGCAACAACCAGTGCCACCAAACCAATCAAAATCAGCTCCAAAAACTATAAATTTTGGTACTTCCTATTATTGGAAACCCTCTCAAAATTTGAATTCAAACTGTAACAGTCATTTCTAAGGCACCAATAGAAAATCAATGGTCTATATTCAAAACTCGATCAACTTTAAGTCCTGACCGTCAGATCTCCATATTTCCCAGGCTTTATGACTTATCTTTTAAAAAGACCCCAATCACATTTAGTGTACTAGTGATTGAAGGGTTCTGCCAATTCACAAAACACTTTATGTTACCACTAAACAATTTAGCAATTACGTGACCTTCCTTCACCGAATCACTAGACCTTTTAGAACACCATCAATTCTTCTTGCAAATGAGCAAACCCATTGAAATTTCTCAGGCTGCTAACCTTATTTATTCAAACTGCTAGACCTTAGACCCCTGCCTGGGCCCACTTTTTGCCACTTGTCAGCAAACCATTTTCTGCTCATGCTCAGTCATCTTTGACATAGGACCCACAATCAGTAACCCTTCAAACTGGATGGTAGGCGCAAGATCTCATGGCTCTAACAGAACCCATGAGATCATACGCCAACCGTTGATTCCATCCTTGTCACCAACTTTTCTAACAATGACCCCACCCTGTATTATCATCCACATTGACCAATGAGGAGACACCATTTGTGTACATGTAGCAGTGGACCCGCCATATTTTGTCACCTCTAAAAAGGTAAAATCAATGGTTTTCTGAGGATCTCATGCATCTAACACATTCCTTAAGAACTTACACCCATCATCGATTCTCTCCAGATGTCAGGACCCTCTGACAAGCCAAAAACTAGGTCCCACTGACACTTGCCAAATCATCATTATGTGGACCAATCAAAAACTGCCAACTATGCCTATGTGTTATTTTGGAGCCACCTTTATCTCTGACACAAACACCTGGAGGATCAGATGGATGGAGCATGATCTGAAGGGCTCAAAAGATTCTATGCACTTATACGCCAACCATCAATTTAGAATCTTAGTTGATAACAAAGAGCGGAACCCCACCACGCTGCATAGGATACTCCAATGAATTAGGGACCACCACATCATAGAATCCAGAAAGTAGAAAAATAACTTCTCCTTCATTCATAGGTCACTCTAACAACTCTACCACTTCATCATTTATCTCAGCCAATGAGGAGATGCCACTTGTGCTTATGTGGTAGTGGACCTGCCTACATTGAATAGTTACATCATAAAAGGAATCAATGGTTATCATAAGATTGCAAGCCTCTAACAAAACCCTTGTGAACTTATGACAACCGTAGGATTAAGATGGTGTCTGAGAGCCAGGCCCTAGGAAATATTAAGGCCAAAACTATAGAAAAATTTAGCGCAGGGACTTAGGAAGAATTAAATCATTAGGACTTAGGAAATATTAAAGCTCATCAGACGCTAGACTTAGGGAACTATTGAGCACGTGGGTTTATGAGATTTAAGTGGCCTAAAAAGGTAGCATAAAAATAGAGCAGGGCTAGGGCAATACAAAGGGTTTTTCAGAGTAACAACTACATTTTCAAAATTTGAACTAAGGGTTTATGCTAGAGACCTAAAAACAACTGCAGCGACCAGAAGAAAAGGGCTAGAGCCATGAAATTTTTTCAAGGTGCTAACAGTGGCTCTGTCTGGGGATGTGTGGCTCTTGTAGGCACTACAAGAATCTATAATCACTGGTTATAGCAGACCACCTACTGGACAACTAACAACAAAGAACAACAGGACCAAAACCCTACAGACCAGGACAGAATAGGATAGGGGCAAGAAACTTTACAAAATTTACAGAATGTACAGACCTAACTACTATTCATGGAAAACAAAATACCTTCAATTAAAGTAGTTCTTCAAGAATTGTACATGAATTGGCAATTCTTGAATATCACCATTTAATTATTTCACAATGTATGAATCTTGGCCTCATTTTTCATGAATTTGATATGGCCCTAGCCAAAGTGGATGAAATTCACCATGTTTTCCTTTATCCTCCAATCTAGCATTCCAAATTAACACCAAATCACCAAGCTCAAACCTTCTTTCAATAGTCTTCTTGTCATACAAATTCTTAACCTGTAACTGCAATTTGGCATTTCTTGCAACTAATTTTCTTCTAGTCTCATCCAACCTAATGAGGTCCTCAATCCTCAAGTGCATTTCATCATCTATATCATCATCATATAATTGCAAAAATTTATACATTTCCAATAGATTATTTTGAGGCATTATTGTATGTATTCCATATACTAGGTCAAATGGTGCACAACCAATTGCTCTCTTCACAGTTACCCTATCAGCCCATATAGCTAATGGAAGTTTTGAATTCCATGCCCTCTTATTCTTTTCAAGAATCCTCCTAAGGATCTTAATCAAACTCTTATTAGTAGATTCTACCTGTGCATTTCCTTGGGGATGATAAGGTGAGGAATAAGAAATTTGAATTCCTAAACCTTTGCAAAAGTCCTTATATTCAGCAGACCTAAAGCACATGGCATTATCACTTACTATTCTCTCAGGGCACCCAAACCTTGTAACAATATTGTTCAACAAGAAATTAGTTACGACCTTGGTCATTGCATTCCTTGTAGGTATAGCCTCTACCCACTTTGTAAAGTAATTAGTGGCAACTAAGACCCAAGAGTTTCCTCCTCTTGACTTGTTTGGTATCTCCCCTATGAAATCAATTCCCCATTATTGGAAAGGAGCTTGTACTTCTACTAGTTTTAATGGCATGTTACCTAAAAATTTAAGCTTACTAGAGAAACTTTGACAAGCATCACACCTTCTTACCAATTATTCTACATCCTTGAAGATTGTGGGCCACTAGAATCCTGCTCTCAATATTTAATGAGCAGTTGTCTTACCCATGTAATGTCCACCATAAACTCCCTCATGTATTTCTTTTAACAACTTGTTAGCCTTATCTTCATCAACACATTTCAAAAGTATGCAATCTAATTTCTTTCTATACAATTTACATTTCACAATTACATACTTGATGGCCTACAATTTTAATGTCCTCCTCTGATTATCATTCATTCCTGCTGGACATCTCATATTTCTCAAGTAATAGATGATATCTTGATACCAGATACAATCATCCATGTCACATGTATAATCAATTTCAGAATGATTTATCTGATTTGCATCAAGATTGGATTGAGCCACCAGCTTTGCCAATCCTTGTCCTCTAACCCATTTAGTAATTTGGAAATCAATGTTGAATTATTGGATCCTATTGATCCATCTGCATCTTCTTCTAGACACCTCCTACTATGAGAAAATATCCCTCACAGCTGCACTTGGCACAAAAGCAATCACAACTACCCCCATCAAATAACATCTAAAAGCCTTGACTACCTTCACAAGTGCATATGCTTGTTTCTCATTTATGTCATACTTCAATTTAGTAGCTTACAAAGATTTACTAAAGAATGCAATAGGCTCCTCAAAACCATTCTTATTCTTTTGTAATAAAACTACAGCAATAGTATGAAAAGATGCAAAGGAAAAGATATGCATTGGGATACTATAAGTAGGTGCCCTAAGCACAAGTGCATCTTTAATGCCCTACTTGATATTTTTTAAAGCTTCATCAAGCTCACCTTCCCATGTAATAGAAGATCCTTTCTTCAACATCTTGGATATAGGTCTAGTGACCTCAGCAAAGTTTGTTACAAATCTTCTCAAGAAGTTGACCTGATCAAAGAAGGACTAAATCCCTTTAACATTCTTTGGTCTCTGAATCTTATCAATAGCTGCTACCCTCTCAGGGTCAATTCTCACTCCTTACTTCCAAACTAAGTGGCCAAGAAACTTACCTTCAATGACACCAAATGCACATTTGCTTGGATTTAATGAAATGCCATATTCCAAAGCCCTCACAAATATTTTCTCTAAATAAGTACAATGGTCTTCTTCCTTCTTGGAATAGGTAGTTAAATCATCTTGATAGACAATAAGGAAATCATTTATGAAATCTTAAAAGGCCACATCCATTGCCCTCTGAAAAGTAGCACCAGCATTTGTGAGACCAAAAGGCATTCTAACATAAACATATGTCCCCCAAGGTGTTGTAAAAGCTATCTTGAATTTCTTTGATTCCTTAACAATCACTTGATTGTAAATAGAGAAACCATCCATCATAGACATCAATTCTGATCTAGTCACTCTCTACAACATAGCTTCCATATTGGGTAGACAATAGTTATCCTTTAATGAGATGATGTTCAAATTCCTGAAGTCCACACAAAGCCTAATGTCACCATTCTTCTTTCTGACAAGGACAAGATTTGACACCCAAGAAGAATGCCTAATGGGCTTGATAATGCTAGCATATCTTAACTTCATCAATTCTTCTTGCATCTTAGGTGCTAAAGTAGGATCAATAGGCCTTAGTTTTTGTCAAAAAGTTTTAGCATCTCCCTTCAAAGGAATGACATGTTGAAACAAGTCTTCTCTATAAACCTTTAGGTCATCATATGGCCATGCAAAAACATGCCTAAATTTTCTCAAAAATTAAATCAAAGATTTTCTTACATTGTGAGACATGTCCCTACCAATGTATACCTTCTTAGGTGCCTCATGTGTTCCAATATTTATCTCCTCTAGATCAGCATGATCTTCTCTTTTGATATTCTTTTGAACTATATCCTAGTTATCAAAGATAGTTTCCAAAACACTAAGCCCCTTGGGCACCTTGTTAGTTTTGAGTTGAATAACTTCATTTCCAAGGATAGTCTCTTTTCCTTCTATTGACTCAACCAATGTTGATAAATCAAATTCCTCACCATGATACTGATCTTGACAACTCATAAACTTCAAGATATCATTATCATCATCAAAAACTTTCTAATTTTCAATATTGTCTAGTAAACTAGGTCTAGTCTGAATTTCAACTTTAGAGAGACCAGCAAAAGTAATATCAGTGGGATTGATTGCAATATTGGCTAACAAGTCAGCCATCTTATTATTACTCCTATCCTTCCATTCAATATTGAAGGCATCAAAACATTCAATCAAGTCCCACACAACATTCCTATATTGTTTCAACCTCTTGTTCTTGGAAGCATACACTGACCTAACTTGGGACACCACCAACTCAGAATCACCAATAACACATAATCACTTAATACCATGTTTTTGTGCTAGCCTCAGTCCTAACAACAATGCCTCATATTCTACTATATGGTTGGTACAAAATAAATTCAATGTGAAAGAAAATTTTTAGGTGTTTCCATTAGGAGAAATAAGTAAGATACCTGCTCCTACTGCATCCTTGCAATTTGCACCATCAAAGTACATTACCCACAAATCACCCTTCAAAGAAATAACACTTACCTCAACAAAGATAGATGACAAAATAGGTTCCTTCTCAAGTACAAGGATCTCTTCCCTAAAAAAATTAATATCATTATCCACAAACATGTAGTTTCATTATCAATACTTCTCTCAATCATGTGGCATACTCTTGGTTCTCACTCAATCTTGACAAACTGATCATCAATCTTGAAAGTGGCATAGGACAGATCACACTGTAAACTTCCACCAATGGAAGCACTCCACCTTCTAGATAGTAGCATCCCATAATGAGGAGGGATGTCCACCACCAAAACACTCATTTTTAACTCTTTCTTTGGATATGTTGCCAGCCTATATGGCATTGCATTGATAGTCCCAATGACTGGTACCTCCCTTTGATCCATTGCACAACATCTGCCTTGAACTATATCAACTTTAAGGCCCAACTTTTCCATAATCTTAAAAGGCATAACAGTATTAGAGGCACCACTATCAATCATATAATTTCTTAGTTTCATTCCATTCACAAAGACACTTAAAAAGAATGGATCAATGTTTTCAAGGCTAGCATTGATAGAACTATCCAAATATATAGGAGGAATTTGAGATACAATTTCCTGACTAGTAACACCTTTCAAAGCTTTATCCTAAAATCCATTGCATGCAAAATCATTATTATGAACATTATCTAACATTAGGTGTATTGACCACCCTTATTTTTTCATTCTTAGCCATTGTGTTAACTAGCTTCTCAATCTCACTAGAAAATATTTCAACTCCAAATCCCTTAGGCTCACAATTCTTACCTTTTACATTCTTGAATTTCACCATGTGATCATCTTTTGATTTGTTCTCATTAGGCTCTTTGGAGTTGGTACTCTTTATAAACATTCTTTCAGCTTTTCCATTTGTATCCCTTGCCACCATGCCTCTAGTTTGCACTTGGTCAATCATTTCTATAGTAATCCTATTGTAGACACCGAAAAATCCTTCGGAAAATAAATTATTTTTGTTTTCTGAAAATCCTTGATGACATCATCATTTATTAATTAATTAATTATTTAATTAATTAATTTATTTTTATGGCATTAAATCCCTCTCTCTTAATTAAAAATCTTTAATTAAGGAATCTAGCCTAAAAATGTCATTTGGACATTATCCCTAATTTATTAATTATTTAATTAATAAATTGACCAAAACTTCAAAAATAAATTAATTTATTTTTTTAATTTATTTTTTATCCCAAACTTGGCCAATTTCCTTAAGACCACTAACCTCTTCCAAAATCTTCTAATCCCTTCTTAATTTCAATTAAAAGGCTAATCCCATCTTTTCTAACCCTAATCCTAAGGTTAAATATTTAATTAAGGTTAAATATTTAATTTTCATATTTATTGAAAATATTTTAATAAATATTCCTAAGACTTAAGCTTTTGGAATGAATAACCTTTTATTCCATGAAACTAAGGAGAAATCTAGACTCTTCTAGAATCTTCTCAAATCCACCCTCTTCACCCATCCTAATCCTTTTCTTTGTCCTAATCTAATCCTAATCCTACCCTTAAACCTTTGTGCAATCCTAACCAAGCTTAAGACTTTCCTAAACCAAGGCAAAGTCTTTCCTTCCAAATATCTCAACCACAAAGCATTTATTGCTTCCCCAAAGTCTTCAAAGCCTCTTAAAGCCCATTCATTGCTCTTACAAGCATTTATTTGGAGAGTTATGAGCTTGGAGCCCCCTTTGTTGACTCCTCTTTGCCCTTCCCTTCATCCACTCACCTTGTGACATGTGTCACCTCCTGATTGGCTGAGAACTAGCACAATCCATGTGCTTCCCTTTGAGTGAATCTTGGCCTCTCTTAAGGATTTCAATCCTGGCCATTCATTCCTCCTACCCCAAGCCTTAGAAATCCTATAAATACCCTCACTTCCTAAGGCAAATCATCTCTCAACTCTCAAACTCAATAGCAAAGTCATAATGCCATTTTCATTCTAGCATAAGCATAAGCTCATCATTTTTAGATTATTTTCAAGCTTAAATCACATCTAAATTAGCTTAATGGGATTAACATAGATTCATTTCTTGTTTCAATCTTAGTTCAATCATCTAGCTTTGCATATTTGTGTGTTCTTGAGGCCTTTGAGGCAAAATAGGTTCCTCATACCTATTTTGTGTCATTTTGGGTCTTCATCAACCTCAAATCATCCTATTTGCATGCTCCAAGTGCTTGAGTTTGCACACCCACATCCCTCTATATCTAAGCATATCAAACGGTGCGTGGGCGCATCCGTTTTAAGCTTAAACTGAGGTGGCTTTGATTTTAGTTTGTTTACCTTTAAATTTGATTTGATAATATGCTATGACGTTTGTTTGTCTTTGGCCTTCAAAACAGGTTTAGGTGCACTCACAAATCCTAGTCTACATTCTGGCACGCCCGGTGGGACCCAAACCACAATCATTTTGATGAAAATATACTTTATATGCTTTTTTTTTGCAGGAAATAAAGAAATGTCGCCTTCATGAAAAGAAATGATGCCTACAGCAATTAAATGTCGCCTTCAAACAAAGAAATGTCGCCTTCAACAAAAGAAATGTCGCCTACAAACAATTCAGTCACGCCTTCATGAAATTAAATCACGCCTTTGAAGAAAGAAATGACGCCTGTGAACTCTGTTTTCACGCCTGCATAACTGAGAATTTCCTGTTGTCGGCAACTTCTGTTACGTTCCAGAATTCTCTTCTGTCGCCTTCTTGTAATTAAATCACGCCTGTAACAAAAGAAATCACGCCTCTGGTTATTTATCTATCGCCTTTTGAGGTACAGAATGTCGCCTGTAGGAATTAAATGTCGCCTCTGCACTTTCCAGCATCGCCTATAAGCTGGACAGTGTCGCTTTTGGTTTTTGTCTTGAGTTGCTTAGGACTGGTTTTTTTCATTTCTTTTATTACAGCAAAGGTCAAATTCAATCTTGAATGACATTAAGGAAATGAACTTAGGTCCTGAGTGTCATTGTCAATTTGAAAAGCAAACCAAATCTTGAATGCACTAAAGGAACAAACAACTCTATTCCCTATCTCATTTCGAATTCCAAAGCAAGCAAACAAATTCAATCTTGAGTGAACTAAAGGACAAAACAAAGCTTTTTCAAAGTTCTTAAGACAACTCGCTAATCAAATCTTGAATGCACAAAAAGAAAGAACTTGCAAACGTTCAATTCATTTACATTTTGAGGAAAAGAACAAATCAAACTCTAAACACGTGTGTCTTCATTTTTCAAAGTTCAAACATCACTTAATCAAATTTGGGAAAATGAACAAAATCTGCTTGATGTGCATGTAGGAGTTTTTCAAATTCTTGCATAATCCTTGTTAGAGTAAGCAACGTGGAACATTTGAACTTGGACAAGTTCACTTGTTCTACTTTTAGCGAGGCCTGTCCAAGGAGAAGCGCTTCCTCCTCGGAGAACGACCTCAAACCGGTATCCCCCCCGGCCGGTATACAAATAAGTGAATACCAAAAGAATCACTTACATCTCCTAATCGCCGGGCGTTCGTGCCAAACACGTGTCTGGGGATGGTAAACATTCCTCTCCCCCAGCATAATTGGCAAGGATCTTAAGTGAGTCACGAATGATCAGCATAACCGGGTATGGAGACACCACAGAACTATTAAAAACCTGATAAAATAGAGGCTACCCTATCTACATCCGAAAGTATCAAAATCCTTGTGCAAGGACCGATTCCAAGGGGTTTTCCGGGTCGCCTCAAGATTACTCACCATTTGTATTCCCTTCTAGGGGATACCAAGCTGTGGGCAAGTGATTTTGATACTCACCTTCCTTAGGTAGATCTGTTTGAAGTGCTTGACAGTCAAAGACCCGTGAAAACATTTGTCAAACATACACTTTTTTGAAAGCATTTATCAGAGTCTTTTATCTTGTTTGTATCTCACAAAGTTGCTTTGTCCTTTGTGAAGATTGCTTTTATCAAATCCTTTGCCAAATGGAAAAACATCGAGCAGATCTATAACTTGGTTCAAAGGACAATCAGAGCAGCCATCCCAAAACTTGGTCATCTCCCATCCCTTTGTCTGTCTTCTTCTAGAAAACCGCCTGCTTCCGTCAGTCATCCCAATCTGAGTCTTAGTCTTCCAAACCATCTTCGTCCTTATCCTTATCCAAACTCATTCGCAAAGACAGCATGTCTCAAATCTATAATGAGTTTGGTTATGATATCTCTCCTCTCCCACCAATCAATCCTAATGATGATGAAGGTCTTGTAGACCATGATGCCTATTACAGCCAGTTTCCTCCAAGCAACCCCCAGCGTTCCATCATTCCTCCAATCCAGTCAACCATGCCTTCGCGCTTATCTCCTAGCACTCCCTTTCATGTCCTCGGCAAGGCTAGCACTCCTTTTCATGTCCTTGGCAAAGCAACCCCAGTATCTTATCCATCCCCAACTCATCCTTGTCTTCAACCTACACCTCTTCCATATGCTTCTTTCAGGCCTCCACTTTCTGCTATGGTCATTTCTCCATCGCCATCATCCCTTAGAAATGCTTCATGCTACTTCCCCTATCTAAGGCCTCCATCTGCCCATCCTCCAAAAAATTCTAAAATCCAAGATTCTAGTCCTCCCATCCTTTTCACCAAACCTCTATCCTTTCCCAAACCACCATCTTCTACTCCAAACCCCAATCCTCCATCCTGTCCCAAACCACCATCTTCTGCTCCAAACCCCAATCCTCCATCCTGTCCCAAACCACCATCCTCTCTTCCAAACCACATTACCAAAAGTCTCTTCCCTCAAGCAGAATGCTTCCCTCAACCCGCTTCATATCCTGTACCTCAAACCATCACCCCCATCTTTTTAGCACCATCATCCCTTCAAACCACTGCAACTACATCATCCCCTCAAGCAAAACCCAAAGCTCCCTTTTCAAAGTCATCTTTTTCATGGGTGTTCCCTTCTTTCTCTCCTCCTTCGCAAACATCTACCCAAGCACAAACCCCACTTTCATGCGAAGACCATCCAAGTTCCCCATCTCCTCCACCTTCCAAACCTTCTTCACCACAAAAGTCTCCAAGGAAACCAAAAACAGAACCCAAGGAAGAGCCAATAGCAAAACCCATGCCTAAAATTGAAAAGCCAAGCAACCCTTCATATGAAGCCATCATTGATGAGGCCCATCCAGCGCTCCCATCTATTATCTATCTTCCATACATCCCAACTGTTGATCCTCTTCCATCTCCTATCATCGTTGAGTTCCTTTCGTCTGAAGTATCTATCCAATCCCCAGAATCATCTCCTCCTAGCATTATCCAAAGCATACCTAATGAGCTTCCTGAGTTCATCCCTCTTCCTGCCATCATAGTTACAGAATCTCCCATCCTTCTATCCACCCCCTTTGAAGAGTCCATCCATATATCCCCTAACCCTCTATCTGAACAAATCCCATTGTGTCAAGATCTGGACCAAAAGCGTGTTGAAATATCTATAGAAGAACATCAAGATCCAACCCCTTTACTTCCCCCATCGCATGTTCTATTGCCTCCATCACCTTCAATCCAAAATCCTACAATCCCAATTCCTCCAATTCAAGATCCTATCATCCCAGTTTCTCCAACTAAAGATCCAATACCATCCCCCAATCCTAGTCAAAATCCCACCATCCTATCCTCTCCTCTTAAGGATCCGCTAGTCCAAACTGTCCAGCTGCCATTACTCTATCCACTTGGAAAACTAACATTTGTCAAAGGTAAACCACTTGAAAAAGAAGACATCAGCTTCTTATCTTCCATCAAGGAACCAGAAAATGGCTGTTTGTCATTCACCCCAAGTCAAAAATATCCTTGTCTGGATAAAATGCTGAAAAGATGGAACTATCAAGGCAAAGGCCTTGGCACTCACGAACAGGGAAATCTACAGCCCATTCAAGGCAAGAAACATCCAAAAGGCTGTGGAATTGGTTGCACACCAGAAGAGGACACTCCCTCCACATCAGCGAAAGGTACTTCATCCAGAAATGTTGGTACAGCTAAAGCAAAGTTCAAACATCCATTCAAAACCAAGAAAACATCTTTCAGAGCCCACAATGCAATTCCTCCTCCTCCATCGTTACAACTGAGGACAACCTATCATATTCCTCCTTCATCCTCCCCATCCATTTTGGGTCCCTATGTCCCAAAGTCTTTCAGTGCATCTCCGTTACCCAGCAAATCCATTTTGGGACCTTATATCCCAAAATATCATCCTCCATCTTATCCTACTCAGCCTTTCATCCAACATCCAAGCATCCCTAGTCAAGATCAACAACAGCACATGTCCACATATCCTATCTACCAATCTCCTTCCATCTCTCCATCCAAATTTCCTCCATCCCAGACAACTCCTCATATTCCTCCCAATGCTCCTCGCAACTTGGATGCCATATCGCGCATGAATAAAGGGAAAAATCCACAAAAATCCAAGGATTGTTATGTCCAGCCTAATCGACATGCACAATCAAAGCAAAATCCGATCAAGCAAGCCAAAGCAAACCACTGGCCACAAAGGCCCATCAAAGCAAATGCCAAATCTAATGCATCCCAATGGCTGCAAAGGCCCAATGACGATTACCATGTCCAGTCTAATCGACATGGTCAATCAATGCAAGCTCCAATCAGGCAATCAAATGTGCCGCAAAGGCCCAGAAAAGAGCCAATCAGGCATGCTAAAGCACCCCAATGGCTCCAAAAACCTAGCAAAGTCCAAGCAAAATCTATCACATGGCCACAAAGGCCTAGCAAAGAAAAAGCACAATCTGATGCCCACCAATGGCCGCAAAGGCACACTAAAGCTAAAACAAAAATGATGTGGATCCCAAAGCAAAAAGATGTAATCCATCTAACAAAAACATCCACAATGGCATCCAACGTTGCCCATCTCCCAGCTCCTCAATCTTCCCCTCCATCTCCACCATCCTCTAGCATAAATCCTCCATCACCTCTATCTCTATCTTCCACATCCAATCATCCATCTTCCTCGCAACATGTGCCAATGTTGATCCTGACAACATCCCCCTATCTTGATCACTTTCCATCCTTCCATCCAAACACTTTCTACCACCATCTTTCCCATCTCCCCCATCTAATCCATGACTTTGCATGATCCCCCCCGTCCTGCTACAGTTGTACCAACATCCAGGCACACAATCAGAAGAAATCAGTGAGGAAAGTCAGCAAAGATCAGTCAGCACATCTAAAACAGCAAAGGGAAATCAATGACAATCAGAGAAATCAGCAAAAATCAGCAATCAATCAGGCTTCAGCATCAACATATGCCTATCATCTTGAAACGGAAGCATATTTTGGACGAGGCAAGCTTTAGTCGCAAAAGTTAAAAAAGAAAAGGCAAAATCATGAGTCTTTATGTGAAAACCCTTCTGGGGCACATTCTGATTCCAAAACAGTAAAAATAAAGGGCGTATTTTCTAGTGAAAACTTGGCAATTCAAGCGCTAGAAGATGGAGCTTTGCCTCTTCCTCCTATCTGGGATAACAACACATGATAGTTCCCTATCAACATTGCAGAAACCAAGCTAAATCAACTTGGGTACAGAAGGATGTTTGTGGCTCATCTACATGGAGGTTAACCTGACAGCAAGTGAATCATGACCTTAAGTGCCTTGCTCTGAGGAGTCAATTATCAACTGTGCATGGTCATATGCACATGCCTAGGTGTGATCTTAAGCTTGTTGTCCATCATCTAGCAATGGATCCCCATGACAAGCCGGCAACATCAGAAAATCAGCAATCCACATCAAAAAAAATCAGTGAAGAATCTCTCAGAAGATCAACATCAAATCGCATGATAGCACCAAAATCAGCACAAAACTCAGCGCCACATCAGAGAGTTAGCAACAACATCAAAATATCTGTGCAAAATAAAAAACAGCAGGGCCATCATCAAATCATAAGGAACATCCAATCAAAGAATCAGCAACACCATCAGAATATCAGTGACAAATCAAAAGGTCACCATCTAATCAAGAGGAAGCGCCAAAACGGCGACATCAGCTGATCAGCAAGCATGACAGCATTAAATCAGAGCTTCAGCAACAAATCAAAATGTCAGTGCATATCAGCACCAAATCAGCAACACATCCAAACAAAATCAGAAGTATCAATGCATATCAGCACAAGCTCAGCAACAAATCAGCAAGATCAGCACAAAGTCAAGAAAAAAACACAAAAATCCATAAAAATTGGATAAATCAAAGGAGCAAATTATCAACAAAGCAAAAATCAAGAGAAAAACATTCGTCCTCTGGTGAAAACTTGGCAATTCAAGCACCTTGGACAAGTACCATGGTGAAAACCTGGCAAACAGGCACCATGCGTAGTGCCCCCCCCTAATTCCTTTCTACAGTTAGGGGCTTCCTTTCTATCACCTCTTATCCAACATGTCCTCCATCCCCTTTTGTCTCTCACTTCCTTCATTTTCCATTGGATCTTGATGACAAAAATAGAGACTATCAGATGTACATGCTTTTGGGCACCTCCTTGGCATCCATTGCACCTTTCAGCTACATATCCTCTATCCAATCCTTTCATCCTAGCTTCCATCCTTCCTCATCCTCTTGTTGGCATATCTTCCGTCCAAGCATACACCATGCCTTTAAAACACATGAACTATCTTAAACAGGGGGCATCCTCTTCCTTGGTGACGTATTCCTTGGAGGCTATCCAAATCCGAATCTTCCATCTCCCAAAATCCTTAGCAATTTCTCTATCCAAATCCAAACCAACCACCATCCAATCCTTCCAGCACTCCTCTATCTTGATCCACCAGCAAACCAACTCAGTGTCCCATATCCTTTATCAGAATCCAACATCCACCATCCACAGTAGAAAGCAAATTCACCATCTTTTGCACCAAATCCAGAGCTCCAAATCCACAAGCATTATCGTGTTCCAGCCCTTTGAGTTGTTTCCATCCCTTATCCTAAATCAAAAATCATCCTCTTTTTGGCACAACGCGTTGTCTTAAAGAAATCAAAACCTTGTCCTTGCATAGCCTTATCATCTCGAGCAAGAGATTGGCTTGTATTGACAAGAATCCAGTTGACCGAAGATCATCAGTCTATCCTAGGTTAACGCAATCCTATCACTGATCCTCCATTGGGAAAACAATAGCTCATTTTGTTGACACTTGGTAATCCTCCACCAGCTTTCCATCTTCCACCAACTTTTCATCCTCCAAGCAGCTTTTTCATCTTCAAAATCCTCTAGCAGTTCCACCATCCAATCTCCCCGAATCTTCCTCCATCCAAATCTTCTAGCAGTTCCATCCTCCCCATCCTCAGCATTTTCCTCCATCTTTCCAACACCTAGTATCTTCTCTTGTCATTGGTATCTAGCTATAGGCCAACCTCATTGCAATCCAATGCCATTCATCCCTATCCACACCTTGCTAGCAATCTTCCCAACCTATCCATATCTTCTAGCTAGCCAACACCCAAGATCAAGCCAACCGATCAAATCGCATCCTTCATCTTGTAGCAAGCCTTGATCTCAATCCAATCATCATCATTGGGATATGTCTTTCCCAAATCTGTGTCATTTTAGGACACATCATCCATCGTCAGTCCGTCTTGGCCTTCCAACCCAACTGGGGCACCATCTTGCATATCTTTGAAGTTGTCAGCTTCATCCCCAGGTTCTTTGTATATCCTATTCTTGAGTCTTGTACCATAGTGTCAGTCGTGTCTCCACCTAAGCTCATTTGTACATTTGTGTCTTTAGGTTCCATCCTTTGTCTTAGTCCTTGTCTGTCCTGCAGCAGCATTTGATCAGAAAACTTTGTGGTCCCACTCGGGCCTTGTGCTTCAGCAACATCAATTGTCGACTTATCCTTGCTCATCCTAATTATTCCTTGAACTTCAGCTTTTGCCAGCGAACAACTACACTTATTATCTCACCAACCCAGGGGTCCTTGAGGATATATCGTTCCTCCTGTCTGACCTAATCTTCCATCCTGGTCTTTGAGGATATATCGTTCCTCTTGTCCGACCAATCTTCCCACCATCAATCGAACCTAATCTCTCTCCTTGGCAAAGGATGTCTTTTTGGAGTTATCATTTTGATCTTGGATTTTTGTCCTTTGGGTCTTGTTAATCTTTTTGGCTTCTCATTATTCCACCAGGGTCACCACGATTCATTATATCACGGTGTGCTGCGTGTGCGGATAATCTGGGGCAAGGTCTTTTGATCTTTCGCTTCTGCCTGTGAGTCAGTTGTGTGTTTGTGGTTCCTTCAGCATCGGTTTCGCCATGTCGCCTCTGCGCTTCATGTGTGATGTTGGGGCAACCCTGTGTGTTTGTTTAGTGTCAGTCCTCGTCAGTCCTCTGCAACGCTGGTGACAAGGCCTCGTGATCCTAGTATCCTTGGCAGGTCTCTAGCATTGCTATAATAAATCTAGGTTGTGCACTCCCGTTTGCAATTGGAGCTATCTGGTCCCTTGCATTTATCATATAGATTAATCTTGCATCTTTGCATACAGCTGCATCTTGCATCTTGCATTTCCATCTCATCTTGCATGTCATCCATATTTGTTCTTAGAAGTGAGGTTATTTATCTCCCCTTTCTTCCTAGGCCTTTCCTTCCTCGTCCCACCGGGCACACTTTGTCCCAGGGCGTAATCCCTCTTTCTCCTTGTCCCACTGGGCACATCTTCCATGATTTTGTCCCACCGGGGCATGAATCCTCTTTCTTCTAGTCCACCCAGGTGTCATACCCTCTTCTTCTGATTCTAGCCTCGGCATCTTGTTTTCTTGTCTTTGACGCCATGCCACTTGCGGCATCGCATCAAAGAGGGGCAAAATGTAGACACCGAAAAATCCTTCAGAAAATAAATTATTTTTGTTTTCTGAAAATCCTTGATGACATCATCATTTATTAATTAATTAATTATTTAATTAATTAATTTATTTTTATGGCATTAAATCCCTCTCTCTTAATTAAAAATCTTTAATTAAGGAATCTAGCCTAAAAATGTCATTTGGACATTATCCCTAATTTATTAATTATTTAATTAATAAATTGACCAAAACTTCAAAAATAAATTAATTTATTTTTTTAATTTATTTTTTATCCCAAACTTGGCCAATTTCCTTAAGACCACTAACCTCTTCCAAAATCTTCTAATCCCTTCTTAATTTCAATTAAAAGGCTAATCCCATCTTTTCTAACCCTAATCCTAAGGTTAAATATTTAATTAAGGTTAAATATTTAATTTTCATATTTATTGAAAATATTTTAATAAATATTCCTAAGACTTAAGCTTTTGGAATGAATAACCTTTTATTCCATGAAACTAAGGAGAAATCTAGACTCTTCTAGAATCTTCTCAAATCCACCCTCTTCACCCATCCTAATCCTTTTCTTTGTCCTAATCTAATCCTAATCCTACCCTTAAACCTTTGTGCAATCCTAACCAAGCTTAAGACTTTCCTAAACCAAGGCAAAGTCTTTCCTTCCAAATATCTCAACCACAAAGCATTTATTGCTTCCCCAAAGTCTTCAAAGCCTCTTAAAGCCTATTCATTGCTCTTACAAGCATTTATTTGGAGAGTTATGAGCTTGGAGCCCCCTTTGTTGACTCCTCTTTGCCCTTCCCTTCATCCACTCACCTTGTGACATGTGTCACCTCCTGATTGGCTGAGAACTAGCACAATCCATGTGCTTCCCTTTGAGTGAATCTTGGCCTCTCTTAAGGATTTCAATCCTGGCCATTCATTCCTCCTACCCCAAGCCTTAGAAATCCTATAAATACCCTCACTTCCTAAGGCAAATCATCTCTCAACTCTCAAACTCAATAGCAAAGTCATAATGCCATTTTCATTCTAGCATAAGCATAAGCTCATCATTTTTAGATTATTTTCAAGCTTAAATCACATCTAAATTAGCTTAATGGGATTAACATAGATTCATTTCTTGTTTCAATCTTAGTTCAATCATCTAGCTTTGCATATTTGTGTGTTCTTGAGGCCTTTGAGGCAAAATAGGTTCCTCATACCTATTTTGTGTCATTTTGGGTCTTCATCAACCTCAAATCATCCTATTTGCATGCTCCAAGTGCTTGAGTTTGCACACCCACATCCCTCTATATCTAAGCATATCAAACGGTGCATGGGCGCATCCATTTTAAGCTTAAACTGAGGTGGCTTTGATTTTAGTTTGTTTACCTTTAAATTTGATTTGATAATATGCTATGACGTTTGTTTGTCTTTGGCCTTCAAAACAGGTTTAGGTGCACTCACAAATCCTAGTCTACACCTATCCATCTCTTGTCTAGAAGGTCTACTTAAAATTACCAACTCAGGAGAAGAGTTCATATTACATGTCTTCTTATCTATGTGTTCACTATCAGAAAAATCCTCTTCATGAAAAAGGGCCTGATTGTGTCTCTTCACATTTACATCTACTTCTTCATCAACATTAGAATCATATTCATATCCTATATATGAAGTAGCCATGTTGCATCTGACATCATCATGATCTTCTTCTTGATCTATCTCCTCATTGCCACAATCTTGATTTGCAACCATAGAATGTGCAACCACACAATGCTCTACAGAATGAGGGGACTGGCATGCAACACACCAAGGTATGTCCTCCATGACATTTATTGAAGCTTTTTGTAGAGGTTCAGGGACACCTCTATCATTATCACCTCTTGCAGCAAGGACAATAGGCTTTCCATCCTTCCATTGGGTGTTTTAGGGGTAGTTTTGCAATCTATTTTGCCTATTGAAATTATTGTTGAACTGAGGCCTCTCATTGGTAGGAGCACTGATGTTCCTATTTGTAGGTACCTTCAAATCCTTCAATTCATTGAGCACCTTATCCAATTTATCTTCTTCTTTCCTCCTAGTTCCAACATTCCTATCATTTTCTTTTTTGTATTTCTTGTCCCAAAACAACTTAGGGTCATCTCTCTTCCCACCCAACTTCCCTGATATCTTCATATTGTTCTCAATATTGACAGAAATCCTAAAAGCATCTCTAAGAGTTCTTGGCTCTTTGTCCCTCAACAAGTATCCCATATTTCCATCAAATGCACTGAAGCATGTAGTTAGACAAGCATTTTCATCTAACCGCATAACTTGGAATAACTTATACATACCCTTCTAAAATCTCATATTGAACTCAACTGCAGATTCATTCTAATTTTTCCTTATTGTATTGAATTTATTCAACATGAAACTAGCATTAGGCCTATCACCATACTACTCTTTGAAACATCTCTCAAAATAATCCCAAGTATCAATACATTTATCAGAAAGTCTCTTAAACCAATCTCTAGCATCCTCCATTAGAGATTTAACAAATAATTTCATGACTACATCCTCATGCTCTACCTCATAATCATTTAGCATATCAAAAAATAACATAAGATACTCCTCAAAACTAATAGCATTATTACCAGCAAACTTAAGTACATTATCACTTATATCATTTGGAAAAGCATTTGGGTAGCCTGGTATCCCATCAAAACTAATTTTCCTATAGCCTTCTAGTTGCATAGGTCTTCTTTAAAATCCTAAACTAGTGTTCCCACTAGAATTATTATTTTTATCTACATTCCCACCCACTTGCACATTTGACTTTCTATAGGTATCAACAAATGATTTGGTAGATACATTAGGAACTAGATTACTAGTTGTTGGAAACAATTGTCTGAAGGAAATTGCTACTCAAATTATGTATTGTCTCTGATGTCACACAATGTCATAGTCCACAACATTCAGTAGCTACCGAGCTCAGTCGGTCTGCCAGGCAGTAAAATTAGTGCTTACCGAGTCCACTCGGTTATCAAAGAAAAATCAGCATTTACCGAGTTCACTCGATTATCAAAGAAAAACCAGCATTTACCAAGTTCAGTCGGTTATCAAAGAAAATTTAGTGTTTACCGAGTTCAGTCGGTTGTTGAAGAAAAGTTAGCATCTACCGAGTTCAGTCAGTTTTCGAAGAAAAAGGATTGTCAGTGTTTACCGAGTTCCCTTGGTCTCTAAAAGATTGTAGAAAGTTATGGTCACTGAGCACTGTCGACCCTTGAAGGATTTTTTGCAAATAAAGTTTTCTTAATTCAGCCGATTGTTATATTAAGTAATGTCAATTTGACAAACCTAAAATCATATAAATAAAAGGTCAAATGTGAAAAATAAAAAGATATATAGCAGAAGATATATAGAAGAAAGAAAGGAAAGGTGTGTGCGAATTTGTGAAGGATGATTAGATATCCTTGAGGAGCAGTAGAGATATATTCGATCAGGAAGGATCACACTTATGCAGAACAAAGATTTGTAATCAGCAAGGCAGTTGCATTATTATACAGGTCATTTTCATTGTTACCTTTTTATCATCGTAACAGCGAATTCTAAATCTCTTAACCGAGTTGGTTTAACAACCATATTGTAAATCCTCTAACAAGGTGACAATTCCATTGAATTGTTCTCAAGACCTCTTACTAGGCCACTCCTAGCAGGGTGATTAAATTCTCTAATAAGGTCACACCTAACAGTGTGTTTTGTAACCTTTTACCGGGTTGGCTTCTAACCGGGCATCACTTCAGAAAAGTGAAAATCAGTATCTAAATACATTGGTGGTTTTTCCCATATTGGGTTTCCACGTTAAATCTTTTGTCTCTTGTGTTCTTAATTGCTATCTTAATCATATACAAGTGCTGATGAATATCTAAAAGATAATTTTACTAATACTTTCTGCATCTACAAAGTTACTGCAATCTATTTACTGAGTGTTAAACAGTTAATATTCATTAAGATATCCTAAGGGATCTGGAAAGAAATAATTGTGAAGTGTTTTATGGTTGACTGATTCACCCCCCCCTCTTAGTCACTTCATCCATATTCCATCAATTGGTATCAGAGCTTGTGGTGCTTGCAGGAAGGGTTTCAAGGACCTAAGCTAAAGATCAGGATGTCTTACAAGAGGGAAATTCCAAAGCTCAATAGAGATAACTTTTCAGCATGGCAAGGTCTCATGCAACTTCATCTGGCTTCCATTGGTGATTCAGGATGCAAATACATTGATGAAGAATACACAGTTCCTACTGGTACATTAACTGTTGAAGACATTGCAGAGAAAAAGACTCACAATACCATGATGATAGACATTGCATCAGCTCTTAGCTATGAATAATTTGATGATATTAAAGAATGCACTTGATGCAGGAGCATCCTGGGTGTAAGAGCAATCTTGCATCACCCAAAAATATTTCTATTTTCAATAAGGGCTATTTTGTGTAGAGCTGCTATTTATGGAAAGTTACTATTTTTGG
The DNA here is from genome assembly GCA_027943335.1 of Chamaecyparis obtusa. Classification (NCBI taxonomy): domain Eukaryota; kingdom Viridiplantae; phylum Streptophyta; class Pinopsida; order Cupressales; family Cupressaceae; genus Chamaecyparis; species Chamaecyparis obtusa. Next base: position 83,689 of record BSBK01012278.1, on the reverse strand, counting down.
TAATTTTCATATGTGCTCAGAATGATCTAATTTCTTTCTTGGAGGTTCATTTTGGTCATATAAGTCTGCCAGTGTAGTTTCATTGCCAGATCAAGTGTATATTGGAAGATATTGAAGATTTTCAATATTGGCAGCAGGGTACAGAAACTTTGAACTCAGTTTTGAAGGATTTAGAGGCCCCGGATGAGGTCGAAAATTTGGGTGACGGGCACTTGCCCTGGTCAAGCCTATAGAGCACTTTGTGGTGTTTCTGAAATGGGGTTATAATAGCCGATCGGGTCAACTGGTGATGACTTATGGTCTTCGGAAGTTGGGCCACCTGAAATGGCGGAAAATAATTTTCTTCAAAATTTCTGTTCGGGTTTCAAAGGTTATCTTGAGCCAACTATGATGTAATGAAATGTAAAATAAAATAATTCTAAGTTTGGTCGGCCTTATTGGCTAAAATTCTGGAACCTTCCCAGGTGGTGGGGAATTGCCTATATAAGGAAGACTGTATTATTGTCTTAGGCAGTTCAGAATAGTTCTGGGTAGTAGATCTGGGTATTGATTTGAGGCTTTGTCCTACAGAATATTGTAAGGAATGCCCATGTGGCTTTGCATATTGTAATTCTGAAAGTTTGTAATTCCACATTTGTGGAGATAATAAGAAGCCAATTTTCTGTTCTTGCATATTATTGTTGTTGTTTCTCTATTTCTGTTATATGTCTGTGGTATTAAGGGGAGCACCCTTCATCAGCACTACTGCATATGAAATGTGGATCAATCTGAAGAAAATATATGGTGGTGATGCAAATGTGAAAAGAGCCAAAGCAGAAAGCCTAAGAGGATAGTTTGACAAGATGAATATGAAAGAAGATGAAAACATTGCAAAATATGTTGAAAGAATCAAAGCAAGTGTAAGTGCAATTAGAGCTTCTAGAGGAACAATCTCTGATAAAACTGTTATAAGCAAGGTACTCAAAACATTACTCCCTATCTATGCAATAAGAGTATCAGCTATTCAAGAAAGAAGATGTGAAACAAACCACAATATAACTTTGGATGCTTTAGTTGGAAAATTGACAGCCTTTGAATTAGACAACTATGACAACTATGTTCCAAATTCCAAAAATATTGAGTTAGCATTTGAGGCCAAGGTTTCACTAAGGAAGAACAAGAAAATTAAAGAAGTTTAGTTAGAAAGTGAAGAAGTATCAGAAGAAAGTTCTGATAGTGATCTTGAAATTGTAGAAGCATTACTTGCAAAGAAGTACTCTAAAGGGAAAGGTAAATATAAAGGTAAAACTCCTTTAATCTATTTTTCATGTGAAGAAATTAGACATATTGCAGCTAGGTGCCCAAACAAGCAGGTCAAGGAAGAGAAGAGAGGTCACAAGTACTATGGCAAAAAGAATTTCAAATCATTCAAGGATAAAGGTAAGAAAACATGTTTTATGGCTAAAGATTCTGATGATAGTGAAGAAGAAATTGTCTTTATTGCTATAAAAGATGAATCTGATGATGATGAAGATAAGATGGCACTTATTTCTCATATAAGAAAAGATGATATATGGATAATAGATAGTGGATGTTCACACCACATGACTGGTGATAGGACAAAATTTGAATACCTAAAAGACTGTGATAGTGGCAATGTAAGATTTGGAAACAATGAACCTTGTTGTATAAAAGGAAAAGGAAGAATCTCATTAACCAAAGAACTCATATGTGATAATGCTTATTGGGTTGAAGGACTAAAACATAATCTTCTAAGTGTAGCACAACTAATCAACACTGGTTTCAAGGTTGAATTCATGAATGGTCAAGCAAGACTGCTGGATGAAAAAGGAAAACTCATTGGATCAGGCAAACAAACAAAAGGTAACTTATTTTATCTTGATCTCAGTGAATATTCATGTTTTATTGCTCAAATTGAAGAAAGTTGGCTATGGTACAAAAGGTTATGTCATGTGAATTTTGATAACATGATAAAAATAAGCAAATTCAAGAAGGTTAGAGGCATTCCTACTTTGAAGAAACCTGATACTAGTCTATGTAAAAATTGTCAGATTGGCAAAATGAGTAAAACTAGTTTTAAAAGTAAAAACTATCAGTCAACAGAGATTTTGGAAATTGTGCATACTAATTTATGTGGACCTATTAGAATACAAAGCTATACTGGAGATAAATTCTTTATTCTTTTCATTGATGATTATTCTAGAATGAGACTATTATGTACTTAAGAGAAAAGTTAGAAGCATTTGAAAAGTTCAAATGGTATTTGGCAAGAGTGGAAAAGGAAACAGGGAAAAGATTGAAATGCTTAAGATTAGACAGAGGTGGTGAATTCATCTCCCATGATTTTAATAGCTTTTGCATTGAAAGAGGAATCAAAAGGTAGGTATCAGCTCCTAGAACTCCTGAGCAGAATGGAATAGCAGAAAGAAGAAACAGATCTATTATGGATTGTGCAAGGACTCTAATGATAGAAAAGAACATCGCTATAAAGTACTGGAAGGAAGCTATCAGCACTGCAGTTCATACCTTGAACCGAGTACAATTGAAGAAAGACACATTCAAAACTCCTTATGAATTATGGTATGGCTATAAACCCAATGTAAGTTACATGAAAGTATTTGGCAGCAAGTGTTATATCTTAAAAGAATCCAAAAGAAATAAATTTGATGTGAAAAGTGATGAAGGAATATTCCTAGGATATTCTAGCAAAAGAAAGGCATACAAATGTCTGAACTTATCTACTCACAAAGTCATAGAAAGTATACATGTAAAATTTGATGAGTTTGCAAAAAAGACTGAAGAAGAAAGAAAAAGGGAACTTGAAAACTAGAGAAGATTCATTTACATTGAACCTGAAACATTGGCAGACACAACTATCAATGAGGAAACTATATCTACCGAGCCGAGCATAGTTACCGAGTCACAGGAAGAAGTTCAAACCGAGTCACAGGAAGAAGTTCAAACTGAGTCATAGGAAGAAATTCAAACCGAGTCTCAGCCTGAAGCTACCGAGCAAATATCTACCGAGCCCGAGTAACCTGAAGAAGAGATCCTAGAAGACAACAACATGACACATTCAAAAAGCAAGGAACCTATACTAGCCAAATATGTCAGAAGAAATCATACACCAGATCAAATCATTGGAAACAAATTAGATGGTACTATGACAAGAAGCAAGGTAAAAGGTACATGTCTGCTTACTGATTTTGAACCTAGAAATATCAAAGATGCATTGAAAAATGAAAGTTGGATTGAAGCAATGAATGAAGAATTAGAACAAATACAAAAGAACAAAACATGGACTCTTGTACCTAGACCTAAAGATAAGAATGTAATTGGAACAAAATGGGTATTCAGGAATAAGCTGAATGAAGATGGTCAAGTATCTAGAAACAAAGCTAGATTGATATGTAAAGGTTATTCTCAAGAAGAAGGTATAGATTATGGTGAAACTTTTGCTCTTGTTGCAAGATTAGAAGGTGTAAGAACTCTACTTGCCTATGCAGCACATAAAGGATTTAAGGTATATCAAATGGATATAAAATCTGCATTTCTCAATAGTATTCTTGATGAAGAAGTCTACATTGAACAACCTGAAGGTTTTGTTGATCTAGATAAAAAGGACATGGTCTGCAGGTTACACAAAGCATTGTATGGATTGAAACAAGCTCCTAGAGCATGGTATGAAAGACTCCATAACTATTTGATTCAGATTAATTTCAAAAGAGCAAATGATAACAGCAATCTGTATATTAAAGAAGGATCAGATGAAAAAATTGTATTGGCAGAAATATTTGTAGATGATACTATATTTACAAGGAATGAGGATCAGTGCAAAGAATTTTCAGAGCAAATGAACAAAGAATTTGAAATGTCTGTGTTTTGTTTAATAAAATTCTTTGTTGGTCTTCAAATTCAGCAAAGCAAGAATGGTATATACATTACTCAATCTAAATACATTAAGGAAATAATTAAGAAGTTTGGTATGGAAGATTCAAAACCATTTGGTACACCCATGTGTACTGGACTGAAACTTACCAAAAATGATGATTCAAAAGATGTAGATCAGACCTTATACCGATCTATGATTGGAAAATTGTAGTATGTAGTACATACAAGACCTGATATTGCCTTAGCAATCGGTATAGTAGCTAGATTCTCAGCAAAACCTAAGGAAAATCATATGATGGCAATCAAAAGAATCTTAAGATACTTAAGAGGAACTAAAGAATATGGTTTGTGGTATAAATTTGGAGGCAATCTAGACTTAAAAGTGTTTAATGATGTTGATTGGGCAGGGAACATTGATGATAGAAAAAGTACAAGTGGTGGAGCATTTTTTCTTGGAAAAAGACTGGTATCTTGGACCAGTAAAAAGCAAAATTGCACATCTCAATCCACAGCTGAAGCAGAATATGTTGCTGCTGCAGTAAACTGTTCAAATATTGTTTGGTTTAAACAGTTATTACAAGGTATGAAGGTTGAAATCAAAGAACCAGTTGTTATATTTTGTGATAATACCAGTGCAATAAACATTTTGAAGAATCCGGTGATGCATTCCAAAACCAAGCACATTGCTATTAAATATCACTTCATCAGAGAATTGGTGCAGGACAACGAAATTAGATTAGAATATATTTATACAAAAGAGTAGATTGCAGACATTTTCACCAAACCATTACCTAAGGATGCATTTGTGTATCTAAGAGGTAAGTTAGGGGTCATTCCCCTATCTGAGGCTCACTAAATACAGTTTTAGTGATGCATCAACCAGAACATGATTGAAAATCAACCAATTGATGCAGCATATTCAAGGAATCATTGCATATGAATCAGTACTTGAGGTACATTAGTTTACACCGGTAATATGTGAATTGTCTTTGGCATGTGTTGTCAAAGAGGGAGTGTTTGCTATGTCTTTGCTATTACTTCAAGAAATTTTCAATAGTCAGAAGAAAAGTTTTAAGAAAAAGGAAGTTTGCTAACAGAGGGAGATTTGAATCTGAACCGAGCTAATTCTTTCAAATTTCTTATGCTATGACATATTGTGTTGCCATCAATGCCAAAGAGGGAGATTGTTGGAAACAATTGTCTGAAAGAAATTGCTACTCAAATTATGTATTGTCTCTGATGTCACACAATGTCATAGTCTGCAACATTCAGTAGCTACCGAGCTCAGTCGGTCTGCCAGGCAGTAAAATTAGTGCTTACCGAGTCCACTCGGTTATCAAAGAAAAATCAGCATTTACCGAGTTCACTCGGTTATCAAAGAAAAATCAACATTTACTGAGTTCAGTCAGTTATCAAAGAAAATTTAGTGTTTACTGAGTTCAGTCAGTTGTCGAAGAAAAGTTAGCATATACCGAGTTCAGTCAGTTTTCGAAGAAAAAGGATTGTCAGTGTTTACTGAGTTCCCTCGGTCTCTGAAAGATTGTAGAAAGTTATGGTCACCGAGCACTATCAGCCCTTGAAGGATTTTTGCAAATAAAGTTTTCTTAATTCAACCGACTGTTATACTAAGTAATGTCGATTTGACAAACCTAAAATCATATAAATAAAAGGTCAAATGTGAAAAATAAAAATGATATATAGCAGAAGATATATAGAAGAAAGAAAGGAAAGGTGTGTGCGAATTTGTGAAGGATGATCAGATATCCTTGAGGAGCAGTAGAGATATATTCAATCAGGAAGGATCACACTTATGCAGAACAGAGATCTGTAATCAGCAAGGCAGTTGCATTATTATACAGGTCATTTTCATTGTTACCTTTTTATCATTGTAACAGTGAATTCTAAATCTCTTAACCGAGTTGGTTTAACAACCATATTGTAAATCCTCTAACAAGGTGACAATTCCATTGAATTGTTCTCAAGACCTCTTACCAGGCCACTCCTAGCAGGGTGATTAAATCCTCTAACAAGGTCACACCTAACAGTGTGTTTTGTAACCTTTTACCAGGTTGGCTTCTAATTGGGCATCACTTCAAAAAAGTGAAAATCAGTATCTAGATACATTGGTGGTTTTTCCCATATTAGGTTTCCATGTTAAATCTTGTGTCTCTTGTGTTCTTAATTGCTATCTTAATCATATACAAGTGCTGATGAATATCTAAAAGATAATTTTACTAATACTTTCTGCATCTACAAAGTTACTGCAATCTATTTACCAAGTGTTAAATAGTTAATATTCATTAAGATATCCTAAGGGATCTGGAAAGAAATAATTGTGAAGTGTTTTATGGTTGACTGATTCACCCCCCCCTCTTAGTCACTTCATCCATATTCCATCACTAGTAGTAGCATTTCTAGGTGGAACAGTAGTATTCATAGATGTCATACCTAGTTCAGTAGCATAAGGGCCATGAACATTAGCTAATGACACCTTCAAGAAATGGATCTTTCTTCTTTTCTCTACAATAGCAGCATCAACTTTAGCTCTTTCCAACTCTTGAGCTAGAGCTTCATCCTCTTTTATTTTTCTTTCTATCTATGTCTCCCTATTTGATTTAGGTGGTGGGATCCCTGGTATTGTCACTGGTTTGCTTATTTGGACACCCACCATCTTCTGCTTTCATTTTTCATTAATAACTACAGTAGGCCTAGTGATCTCATGTCCATTCCCACCCTTAGGTAATGGAGCATAACTTTGCACTTGTCTAATCATAGGGCCTTCTTCATCAAACTCATGGTCTTGCAACAAGCATTCTTGCTCACTTCTTAGAGCTTCAAGATCACCAAAAACATCATGATGCAACACCATAGGAGAAGAAGCAAGCATCTTGTTTCTCTCCTTCATTTCATTAATTTTTCTTAAAAGAGACTACCTCTCCATTAGAGTGTTTATTTTTTCAGCCTCTCTCTCTTCTTGTAACCTTTTGTATATGGCATCCTACTTTTCCAATTACAACCTAAGTGCATTTAGGTCATGTGGATCTATCATGTTGTCTTCAGAGCTTGATGATACTTCCACATCAGTAGGATGATAATATGGGAAATGTACTTGCCTTGGTTCCATGGGCTGCCTTCTGAAATTATCTTCATCAAGATCTAAATCAATCTCAAAACCCATCTCTCTAGCTTGTTCATCCTGACCTGAAGGTAATGAACCCTTGTCTTGAAATACAGCCTCTGGGGTATCATAAAATTTATCTTTAGAGCGACCACCATCTGATCTAGAAACTCTATCTTGTGAGCCTTCCTCACTTGAGGAAACATGTGGTGCTCTACCTCTGGTATTTCTTTGTTCTCTTATGGGAGCACTAGTAGACTCACCATTCTTCCTGATCCAACTCTTCCTCTCTTATCTAGGTAATTATTCTAGAGTGACCTTTGGATTTTTTCTGACAAAGGACCTAGTATTCCTTCTTTTGTCCATGATTTACAATATGACACTAGTTCTAACCCTTTTGAGTTGCCACCCACCAAAGTGGGAAATCTTTAATTGAATACAATAGGAAAACAAGAGTGCACTTTGAGAAATTTTATCTCTAGACTCTCCCCAGTAGAGTCACCATTTTGTTGGTGACTCAGATGGGTAAATCAATCCGATCAATAAGATTTTGACTTTGCAAGATAACTACAACCAGAGATTCTAACAAATATAATTCTTCATTGTTGTTCTCCCCAGTAGAGTCACCATTTTGTTGGGTGTTCCCTTTGATATTCAACTTGTAGATTTATACTTTGCTAGATAACTTTTAATGATACTTTGACTCTATCACCACTCAAAAGTCTACAAGGAAGAGGGCCAATTAACAAGGATCAACAATGAGATCCTCCTACACTTTGAGCCCTAATGCTTAGGTGGGTGTACCCTTGAATAACTTCTCTAAAGGAGTCTAAAAATAATATTCAATTATGTCCTTTACTTACTGACTGAAAGATATTATCATTTATATGTGTGTGTATGATTGATGATGATGGACTACTTCCAAAGAATAGATCAGTGCCTTAACCTAGGGAAAAGAGTCACTTGATAACATATATCAACTAAGACCTTAACTCAAACACACATGAACTTAGAGTAAGTTCTTTGCCTATTACTCCCCTCACTCCAAAACCTGATCATCAAATTCCAATCCAACAATGAACCCACTAAAATCACCCTAAAGGCTTTAATCCCAACTTTGTTAGGAACTCCAAGCTAATCTCACAATACTCTTTGTTTACCATATGCTAATCCACCTTAGGACATTAACATATATGAGTTCACAATCAAAACAAGAAGAAAATCATGAATTTGAGATAGCAATTCAGTTGTATTCATATTAACTTCAAAATCAATACATGACCAAAATGACAAATGCTAGGAACAAAACACAAAATCCAAGCTCTCCTTGTTCAGTATAATACCATCAATAACTAGGGACCAAAAAGAAAGTTTTTGGAACCCTCACTAAGTAAAAAATGCTACAATATATACCCCCTAGTCATCTTTGAAACCCAAAATAGGTTGCAACAAGCTACGGATGACTAGGGTTAGGGTTTCACCCACTAAACCAACTAAAATAGTCAAGAATTTATTACAGGGGATGAAAATCAGTCGGGCATGCCTAAGAAATATTTTCACTTATGATAGGTTTATGAGAAAGTACTACAAATCATGGAATTCTATGTCAATCAGTCCTTTTAGCCACCTGCAACATGCCTTGAGCAACAAAACCATACTTCTCCTGGTATAAAAACATCATGCCACTGACCACAGAGACCCTCAGATCAGTCGGCAACAACTAGTGCCAGGAAACCAATTTAAATCAGCTCTAAAAACCATAAATTTTGGTACTTCCTGTCACTAGAAGCCCTCTCAAAATTTGAATTCAAATTATGACAGTCATTTCCAAGGTGCCAGCAGCAAATCAGTGGTCTATATTCAAAACTCAATCAACTTTAAGTCCTGACCATCAGATCTCCATATTTCTCGGGCTTTATGACTTATGTTTTAAAAGGACCCTAGTCACATTTAGCGAACTATTGACTAAAGGGTTCCACCAGTTTGCAAAACACTTTATGTTACCACTAAATAATTTAGTGATTATGTGACCTTCCTTTGCTAAATCACCAGACCTTTTAGAACACCACCAATTCTTCTCATGAATGAGCGAACCCATTGAAATTTGTCAAGCCGCTAATGTTATTTATCTAGACTACTAGACCTTAGACCCCCGCTTGGGCCCACTTTTTTCCACTTGTCAGCAAACCATTTGTTGTTCATGCTCAGTCATCTCTGACATAGGATCCATAATCGGTAAGCCTTCAAATCAGACATCAGGTGCAAGATCTCATGGCTCTGACACAACCCATGAGATCATACACCAACCATTGATTCTATCCTCATCACCAACTTCTCTGACAATGACCCCACCCTATATTATCATCCACATTAACCAATGAGGAGATGCCATTTGTGTACACGTAGGAGTGGACCTACCATATTTTTCCACCTTTGAAAAGGTAAAATCAATGATTGTCTAAAGATCTCATGCATCTGACACATTCCTTAAGAACTTACACCCATCATCAATTCTTTGCAGATGTTAGGACCCTCTGACAAACCGGAAACTAGGTCCCATTGACAGTTCCCAAATCATCATTATGTGGACTAATAAAAAACTGCCAACTATGCCTATACGTTATTTTGGACCTACCTTTATCTCTGACATGAACACTTGGAGGATTAGATGGATGGTGCATGATCTAAAGGGCTCAAAAGATTCTATACGCTTATATGCCAACCATCGATCTGGAATCTTAGCTGATAACACAAAGCAGGACCCCACCATGCTACATAGGATACTCCAATGAATTAGGGACCACCACATCATAGAATCCAGCAAGTAGACAAATAACTTCTCCTTTGCTCACAGGTCACTTTGACAACTCTGTCACTTCATCATTTATCTCAGCCAATGAGGAGATGCCACTTTTGCTTATGTGGTAGTGGACCCGCCTGCATTGAAACGTTATGTCATAAAAGGAATTAATGGCTATCATAAGATCACAAGCCTCTAACAAAACCCTTATGAACTTACAACAACCGTAGGCTTAAGATGGTGTCAAAGAACTGGGCCCAGGGAAATATTAAGACAAAAACTATAGAAAAATTTAGCGCAGGGACTTAGGAAGAATTAAATCATTAGGACTTAGGAAATCTTAAAGCCCACTGGGTGCTAGACTTAGGGAACTATTGAGCACGTTGGTTTATGAGATTTAAGTTTCCTAAAAAGGTAACATAAAAATAGAATAGGGTCAGGGCAATACAAAGGGTTTTTCAAAGTAACGACTACATTTTCAAAATTTGAACTAATGGTTTATGCCAGAGACCTAGAAACAATTGTAGAGACTAGAAGAAAAGGGCTAGAGCCATGAAATTTTTTCAAGCTGCTAATAGATAGAAAACATCATATAGCTAGGATGATTGGTTGTTCCATTGGGGAATTTACTTCTATTTACCCTGGTCTCCCTCTAGGTTTTAAGCCCACTAACTCATTTTGGTTAAATATTATGGAGAGGTTCAACAAAAAATTGGCTAGTTGGAAAGGTGCTCTCTTGAGTCAAGATGGTAATGATGTAGTGGTATCCTAGCTTCTTGTTGAGATCCTTGTGATTTTCTATCACTTGGTGAAGGAGGTGGATGAGCTTGGTAAAGACAAGCTTTTTACTTGGTTATTTGGTGATAGTTCTTAGTTGAAGTCTTTTTGGATTCACCAATGGAGCTCGATGGTCATGGCAGTGTTTCTTAGGTTGAAGTACCAATGGAGCTTGATGGATGGTGGTAACTTAGTGACTCAGTGTTTTTGTTTCTCGATGCTTAGTTACCAGCTGCATCTTAGTGTTTATTACTGGAGCTTGATATTCTTGCTGACCAATTTTTTTGTTTGGATGAATCAGCTTGGCCGACTAGTGCATTTAATTTGGATCATGCTCCTTGGGTTATGGATTGACCATTAGATGCATGGGGACATAAATATGGAGTGTTTCATTCTCTTATGTGGATCTAGAGGCTAGCATGGAGAATTAATTGTTTAGAAGGTTATGTGAGAGTTGACTGCTATTGCATTTAATATTTGTTTATCTTTGGAAGCTGACTGGGTTTTGGGATTTATTTATTTGTAAAGATGACTTATGGTTGTGTAGTATTTAAGGAGGGTATGGGTAGAATAGTAGGAAGAAGAAGAAGAAGGAAGTAGTAGATTGGTGATTAGCCTGGAGTACCTGAGGTCAATCTACAAAGTGTAGTAGAGTTAGTATATTGTGAGCTTGGGAAAAATAAGATTTCTTGGTGGCTTGCAAGCACAAGTTTAGATATTTCCTGGAGTACCTACTAGTGTCTTGTTGTGTTATAGACCTGGTCTAGCTGAGAGATGTATTGGATCCTATGAGATCTTACTAAACTACTATAATCTTTGATGTATTTGGCCATAACCAAGAAGGCCTTACAACTGAGCATGTTGCTTCTAATATTGGTTACTGATAAATAAAGAAGATTTTGATTCTATATTTGTATTGTTTTTTGTTATTCTGTGTTGTTGGTGTTTGGCTACAAGTTTGTGCTAAGAATATTCCCAAGAGATAACTAAGAAGGGAGGGGTGAATCAATTGTCTACAGGATTCAATTCTTTATCCAATTAAGTATACTTAAACATAAAGCATAAACATGATGAAAGAACACATGAACACAACACCAATATTTTGGTTACAGGGAAACCCAAATAGGTAAAAACCCCAGTGGGACTTGATACCCACTAATATTCTATACTAGTGTATAATGATCCTTATTAGAAGATCCTTTACCATGTTAGGAGTAGCTTTACAATATATTAAGTATAGTAGACATGGTCAATGGTTGGACCCTATTAGGAATCTTTTACAATTGTCCCTATTAGGGAAGAGGATGCACTATCCGAGAGCTCAATTCTCAAATGGGTGAAGGCTACAAATTTTTGAATAATAGATACACACTATATATAGATCTTGGTGAGCTATGCTTTGACCTGCTATCTAGATCAGTTCCAATGAATAGCACAAGTACTTTACTTGGTCACATACACCTTCTTCTGATGGATCAACACTTCACACACTCTGCTCTACTCTGCTTAATCAACTATGAACCACACTCAAGAAATCACAAATGACTTCCTATAAATATCTTTCCTCCAAATGATATCATTAAGTTGACCTATTATAACCACCTTGAAATCATAGAAAACTCCAATAAACATTTTTTCAGCTCTACTATGCATGCAACAAAATCTGGGACCTATCCAAAAAGATAATTGTAGACGCATGCTACACATTGTCAGTCTACCAAAACAACTGGATCTTTCTTTTTAAGATGAATTAACTCATGCACTATTAACCAAACATCAATAACACTCTTCCAAGCTTAAATCCAAGGGTGCATACCATAAAGATAGGCGTAACTCAAGAACCAATAAAATCTTTGTCGACTCTCCTGAACAAACATAAGAAATTGCTTCTGGTGAATAGCAACTGCATAACTTTACTTCTACTCATCAACAGACTATGCATCCATAACTAAAAAATAAATAACATGTGTTCAACATATATCCAAGACCACAAGGCTCCATGATAACTATATGAACAACCATACATAGAACACTATCTGTTACTCTGTCAGGAACACTACTGATACCAGGTGCTATATAACTCTTTGTACTAACAATTAACCTCTACACCCATGATATCATGTTGATATCATGCCCATGCTACATACTAAAAGTGTACTTCATAAGACCTCCATGTATGCTACTTTCCATATGTTGTCATCAATGACAAACATATAGTCAGTATATGCCTATTGGCAAATCTCCAACAATCTCCCCCTTTGGCATTGATGGCAACATGTGGAATGAAAAACCACCACCAACCCAAATGAAAATTTATTTTATAACATTCTCCATTTCCTCTTTAAAACTCCGCCAAAGATGAATCCTCCATCTTCTGCAATATTTTCTAATATTCTCCATTTCCTCAACTATACTATTGTCATAACTGAATGTTGCTTCCCCTTAATATATTACTCCTCTTTTTACTTCTATTTTTCATGAATCTATATATACTCCCCCTTTGACATCAATGGAAAAGGGCACCATTCATTTTAAGCACTAGTACTACTCCTGAGGTAGAGTAGTCAACCTTCCACTAGTCCCTAAGGATTGATGTCTTTCCTTCTTTCTTTTAAGTAGAATCAGGGAAGGGAATAACTCCCAACTTCTCCATGAGATACTCAAAAGTATCCTTAGGCAAGGGATTTGTGAATATATCTACCAACTGATCTTTAGTACTCACATAGTCCAACTTGACTTCTTTCTCTATCACTTTCTCTCTTAGGAAGTGATACTTGATCTCAATTTTCTTTGTCTTTGCATGCATCATAGGGTTCTTTGACATATTGATAGTGCTAGTGTTATCATAGTGAACAACAATAGGATAATCAATCTGAATTCCAAAATCCTTTATCATCTTCTTGATCCAAACAATTGAAGGCTGCTACAACATACTCTAAATCTTCTATTGATTGAGAAATACAATTTTGTTTCTTGCTTTTCCAAGTGACAAGTCTATCACCAAGAAACACTGCTCCACTTGATGTACTCTTTCTATCATCAACACATCCTACCCAATTTGCATCGGTGTACACATGAAGCTCAACATTTTTTGAATTAGGATACCATAGACCATAATCTATAGTACCCTGCAAGTATCTAAATATTCTCTTTACTTCCATGAGGTGACTTTGTTTAGGTTCTACTGCAAATCTTCCAACTATGCCAACTGCATTAGAAATATCAGGTCTAGTCTGGGTAAGATATATGAGTTTACCAATCATAGACTTATACAATGTTATAGCTACTGCTGGTGAGTCATCTTCTTTTTAAAGCTTGCATCTAGTGATCATAGGGGTTCCTACTAGCTTGCAATCATCCATCTTGAATTTCTTCAGTATCTCTTTCACATACTTTGATTGATTAATGAAAATTCCTTTTTCTATCTGCTACACATTTAGTCCCAAAAAGTACTTGATAGGACCAATCATAATCATCTCAAACTCATTTTGTATTTCTTTGGCAAATTCAGCACTGATTTTTTATTACCTCCAAAGATAATGTCATCAAAAAATATAGCTACAAGTAGTAAACCTTTAGATGTCTCTCTAATGAATAGATTACAATATGTTGCTCCTTTCTTGAATCCAATCTTTGTTAAGTATCCATCTAGTCTCTCATACCATACTCTAGGGGCTTTCTTAAGTCCATAGAGGGCCTTCTTCAATCTACATACCATATCAAGTCTATCTGATAAGGTGAATCCTTTCGGTTCCTCAATGTATACTTCTTCTTTCAAGTCTCCATTCAGGAATGCTGACTTGACATCCATCTGATAAAATTTTAAGTTTTTGACTATAGCATAGGCTAGAAACAACTTAATAGCTTCTAATCTACTCATAAGTGCAAATGCGTTTGAATAATCAGTTCCTTCTCTTTGAACATATCCCTTACATACTAATTTTTCTTTATTTATTACTACTGTACTATCTTCATTCATCTTATTTTTGAATATCCACTTTGTTCCAATCACATTCTTATCACTAGGTCTTGGGACTAGTTCCCAAGTTTCATTCTTAATAATTTGATCAAGTTCTTCTTTCATAGCATCATGCCAATCTAAATCATTATAAGAACCTTCAACACTTAAAAGTTCAATTTGAGATAGTAAACATACCACTTCACTGCTAGCAGAGTTATTCGCTTGTGATATTGTTAAGACTTTGCCACTCTGATCTCCAATGATGTCTACCTTGGAATGATTTCTTGATGTAAGCTTTGGAACTTTAGGTGATGCTGACTCATCAGCCTTAGGAGTATTTTCTTCACTTGTCTCAGGGTCATTGAATAACACATCAATAATCTCAAACATTTCCTCAATAACTATCTCACTAGTGGAGGGTCTAGGTTCTTCTTCAATCATGGGTGAATAATCATGATATCTTTCTTGAATCATAAAATTTTGATCAATCTTTACATGAGAACTTTAAATGATCTTTTTCAATCTTAAATCAAAACATCTATAAGCTTTACTTTTAGTAGAGTAACCAAGAAAAATACCTTAATCACTTCTTGCATCAAACTTGCCTACTGCTTCATCCCTCTTGATGTAGCACTTGCTTCCAAAGATTCTAAATTATTTTATTGTGGGAACATTACCAAACCATAGCTCATAAGGTGTTTTGTTAGAACCTAGCCTTAATTGAATTCTATTAATGGTATAGACTTTTGTATTGATCGCATCTCTCCAATAGGTGTGTGCAAATTTTCCTTCTATCATAATGGTGTGCGCTATATCAAGAATGATCCTATTCCTTCCCTCTGTAATTCCATTCTGCTGAGGGGTTCTAGGTGCACTTAACTGTCTCTTTATGCCATGTTCTTCACATTACTCATAGAATCTATCAGAGGTGAATTCTCCTCCTCTATGTGATCTCAAACATTTTATCTTTAGTCTAGATTCATTCTCAATCTTAGCTTTGAATATTTTGAATTTCTCAAATGCTTTTGACTTATCTTTCAAGAATGCAATCCACATCATCCTAGTATAATCATCAACAAACAAAATGAAATACCTTTCACCATATTATGATATTATTTGAGTTGGACCACATAGGTCTATATGAATCAGATCCAACTTGTTTTCTAGTGAATTCTACTTGCTCCTAAATAAATTTCTCACATGCTTCCCCATCACACATTCCCTACATATAATATCAACTAGCTTTGCTATGCTAGGTAGATCTCTTACTCCCTTAACATTGCTTATCTTTACTATGTTATCAAAATTGATATGACATAGTCTTTTATGCCACAACCAACTGTCATCAACTTTAGCAACAAAACAAATTGCTTCTGAATTGAGTTGAAAAGCATTATCTCTTATCTTTGAGCCTAATGCAATCATAACACCATCTTTGTTGTTAATGATGTAATTGTCATTCTTGAGCTCCAATTTATGACCTTTTCTAAGTAACTATACAACACTGAGAAGGTTATGTTTCAAACCATCAACATAAAGAACATCATCAGTACTATTCTTTCCATCCAAATTGATGGCTCCTCTACCAACTATTGGTTTAGGATTGTTGTCTCCAAATCTGACCATACTACCATTGTATTTGTCCAAATGAACAAACCTACCTTTATCACCTATCATGTGATGTGAACAACCATTGTCTATAATCTAGTCTGTCCTTATGTTGGCTTTGTAAATCAATGCTAGCTCTTGATTCTCTTTCTTATCTTCATGAATTGTCTTGTTATTCATTTTATCTATAATAGAAATGAATCCAATTTCTTCTTCACTAGATTCTTCATCTGTGAATCCATCTCCAACATAGTAGTATTCCTTACAATACTTAGGCTTCTAATCCTTCTTCAACTTTCTAGCTCTAGTGGGACACTTAGATGCAAAATGACCAATCTTATTACATGAAAAGCACTTAAATGGTAATTGACCTCCATATTTTCCTTTTCCTTTCTTTTCTCTTTTGGAAATCATAGCAATAAAATCATCTAATGTTTTCTCTTCATCATCATCATCAAAATTACTAGAAGTGTTTGTAGATTTCTTACCATGAATTGTTGCTTTGAAAGCTATCTCACTCTTTGGTTATGTCTTTAAACTTGAAATCTCAAAAGCTGATATTTTTCTAATCAAGGTCTCTCTTGAAATTAGATGTAAGATGCATGGTCTCATCAAGGATGTTGATATTTCTTTCATATTCTAGAGTAAGAGTAATCATCAATTTATCCATAATGTCCTCCTCTAAAATCTCTCCACCATTGTTCCTGATTCTAGCAACTGCTTCATTTATTCTTTGATTGTAAGCTCTGATATTTTCTTTAGGAAGCATCTCTAATGCATTGTATCTTTTCTTCCATGTCTTTCTACATGCATCCTTTGCTTGTTTGTCTCCTTCAAATATGTCTTCTAGGTGCTTCCATATTTTATGTGTTGTATCTACCTTTTTTACTTCTGAAAAATTCACCATCAGATAGGGTGATGATAAGGGCTTCTTTAGCTATAGCATTCTAAATTGAAAAATTCCTTTTGTGTGTCAGTAGCATCATCTTTTGTGAGGTCTTCTAAAGTAGGAATATTTTCTACTTTGATAGTTAAATTAAAAACTTCAAAAGCAATGCACTGCAAATGAGTCACCATATTGTTCTTCCAATCAAGATAATTCTCTCCATCAAACTTAGGATTTTCTTTCCTAAAGTACACCATTTGATCAACCTCAAGCTATTAAACTTTCTCTCTGAGGCACTTCACTTTGATACCAATTGTTAGGAATAGTCCCAAGAGATAACTAAGAGGGGGGGGGAGTGAATCAATTATCTACAAGATTTAATTCTTTATCCAATTAAATATACTTAAACATAAAGCATAAATAAAATGAAAGAACACATGAACACAACACCAATATTTTGGTTACGGGGAAACCCAAATAGGTAAAAACCCTGGTGGGACTTGATACCCATTAATATTCTATACTAGTGTATAATGATCCATGTTAGAAGATCATTTACCCTGTTAGGAGTAGCTTTACAATATATTAAGTATAGTAGACATGGTCAAGGGTTGGACCCTATTAGGATTATTTTACAATTGTCCCTATTAGGGAAGAGGATGCACTGTCCGAGAGTTCAATGCTCGAATGGGTGAAGGCTACAACCTTTTGAATAATAGATACACACTATATCTAGATCTTGGTGAGCTACACTTTGACCTGCTATCTAGATTAGTTCCAATGAATAGCATAGGTACTTTACTTGGTCACATAGACCTTATTCTTATGGCTCAACACTTCACACACTCTACTCTACTCTGCTTAATTAACTATGGACCACACTCAAGTAATCCCAAATCACTACCTATAAATATCATTCCTCCAAATGATATCATTAAGTTGGCCTCTTAGAACCACATTTAAATCATATTAGAGAAATCATAACAAACTCCAATAAAAATTTTGTTGGCTCTACTATGCATGCAACATAATCTAGGACCTGTCCAAAAAGATAATTGTAGACGCACGCTACACATTGTCACCTCTACCAAAACAACTGGATCTTTCTCTGTAAGTTGAATTAACACATGTGCTCTTAACCAAACATCAATAACACTCTTCCAAGCTCAAATCCAAGGGTGCATACCATAAATATAGGTGTACCTCAAGAACCAATAAAATCTTTGTCGGCTCTCCTGAACAAACACAAGAAATTGTTGCTGGCGAATAGTGACTCCATAACTTCACTTCTACTCATCAACAGACTATGTACCCATAACTTAAACATCACTAACATGTCTTCAACATATATCCAAGTGGACAAGGCTCCATGATAACTATATAGGCAACCATACATAGAACACTATCTATTACTATGTCAGGAACACTGCTAACACCAGCTGTTATATAACTGTTTGTACTAATAGTTAGCCTCTGCACCCATGATATCATGTTGATATCATGTACATGATACATAGTGAAAGGTTACTACATAAGACTTTCACTCATGCTACTTTCCATATGTTGTCATCAATGATAAACATATAGTTAGTACTAGCCTACTCAAAAATCTCCAACAGTTTGGACAGTCCTTTATTGGATCCTCGGACCTTGACTGCATGAAGTGGTATCAGAGTGAGTTGATCTTGTTGGGAGAAAGGTTGGCAAAGAGATTGTGTGTGATCTAAGTTATAGATCTATGTTACTAAACTTGTGAAATCATGGCCTAGTTGTTCATGCAAGGTAGCAGGTTGTAATCTAACTTTCATACAACTTGGAGGTTGTCACAAGGTGGTCAGTGTAGGGTTTGTTGTAGAGAGTATTCAAGTATCTTAAAGGATGTCTCTGAGAAGATTGGATCCTAGGGATTTTTTCAATCTCTATGATGTTGTGTGCTATTTTTTGTGGTGGATGATTCATTTCTAGAGTCCTTGTTGTTTTATTGTGAGGTAGAAAATCATGGTTCTCACTCACAATTTCTTAGGACTTGCAAATGGATCATGTGGGTAGTAGATCATTGGGATTTTGTGCACAAGTTGATGATGTAAAGACAGATGGTGAAATAAAAAGGAAGCCTACAAGTTGGTATTTGAAGGACCCTATTGTGGTTAGAATGTGGGAGGAGTTCCTTGAGTATTTTACTATACTGAGTTGGCATATCTCGGGAAAGAAGAGGATTGTATGGCTTGTGAAGAAGATTGTGTGGAGACAATGAAAGCTTGTGGAAGTCCCTGATGACTTAGCTAGAGTTGATGAGGTATCTATTGGTTCATGTGAGCAGATGGATGGATTTGGCATGGAACTTGCAGAGAATCTTATTGTGCACAATGAGATTTCTAGTGGGGTGAATTTGACTTGTGTTGATGAATCTGGAGTTGCTCATTCGAGTGGTGAAGATAGAACCAAATAGGATTTGAGGTTAGTGGATGGAAGACTTTCTTAGTGGCCTAGATCTTCTACTCAGTTGGCTGAGATGGATGTGAAGTTGGATTCCTTCTGTACTGATGGGAATAATGGGTTGCTAAGATTATTTGAGGATCGTGATGTTGTTTAGTTTGTTCCTGAGTGTGAGAACTCTAACTGGATTGTCAAGATGTAGTGGACTGTGATGATTGCATGGGTGAATATGAGATGGTTGATTTTTAGATTGGTTGTCTTTCCTATGATGGAGTGGAAACCTTTTGTGAATATTATGTGGATTTGGTGTTGTTCAGATGTTCCCTTTGGTGAGAAAGTATGGGACACACTTTTCTTTGTACCCTAGGAGTCTTATGAGTGGCATCCAGGCTTCTTGTTTAACTCCTTGTGATTTTCTAGCACTTAGTGAAGGAGGTGGATGAGCTCGATAAAGATAGGATTTTTATTCAGCTATTTGGTGATAGTTCTTGATAAAAGTTTGTTTGGCTTCACCGATGGAGGTCAGTGGTCGCGGTAGTGCTTCTCAGTTGGAAGTATCGATGGAGCTTGGTGGATGGTGGTCACTCGGTGACTTAGTGTTTTTTTTTCTCAGTTCTTAGTTGCTGATTGGGTCTTGGTGTTTATTATTTGCATTTAGTATTCATGCTAACTGGCTTGTTTGTTTGGATGAATCATCTTGACCAACTAGTGCATTTAATTTGGGTCACACTCCTCTAGTTATGGATTGACCATTGGATGTTTGCAATGCAAATATGACATGTTACATTCTCCTATGTCTATCTAGAGGCTGACATGGATAATTAATTTTTTGGAAGGCTATGTGAGAGCCAACTACTATTGCATTTAATATTTGTTTATCTTTGGAACCAACTAGGTTTTGGGATTTTATTTTTTTTAAAGATGACTTATGGTTGTGTAGTATTTAAGGAGGGTATGGGTAGAATAGCATGAAGAGGAAAAATTAAGTAGTAGATTGGTGATCAGTATGGAGTACGTAAGGTCAATTTATGAAGTGTAGCAGAGTCAGTAGCTTGAGAGCCTAGGAAAAAAAATATTTCTTGGTGGCTTGCGAGCACAAGTTTAGATCTTTCTTGGAGTACCTACCAGTGTCCTCTTATATTATAGACCTAGGCTAGTTGAGAGGTGTGTTGGATCCTTTGAGATCTTACTGAACTATTGTAATATTTAATGTATTTGGCCATAATAGAGAAGGTGTTACATCTCAGCATGTTTCTTGTAAGTTTTGTTACTGATGAATAAAGAAGATTTTGATTCTATATTTGTGTTGTGTTGTGTTATTCTACATTGTTGGTATTTGGATGCAAGTTTGGATTGTCCTTTATTGGATCCCTTGACCTTGACTGCATTAGGTAAAATGCAACTCCTGAAAGTCTCTTTGCAAAGTCTTCCTATGTATGCTTTGAGTCTTTTCAAAATTTCTTCCAATTTTTTTGATATTCTTGAGAAAATCCAAAGGAAATTCCTCTGGTCTGGAGTTGAGGATAGGAAAAGAATGGATTTGGTGGCCTGGGATAATTTTTGTAAACCCTCAAAATGGGGAGGCTTGGGGATTCATCTAATTAGGTTGGTTTATAATCCCTTATTGGCCAAAAAAATCTGGGAGATCTATGATGAGAAGAAGGAATGGAGACAAATCATTCTTAAGAAGTACCTCTTCCCTTTCACTTGCATTGTGGATTTTATGAAATCGACTATTAGGATTAATGGATTTTCCATTTGGAATAGTATCTAGCAAGCTAAAAGTACTACTCTCTGGGGGGTGAAGTGGATGATGGGTAATGGATGAAATATAAAGGTTTGGGATGATAGCTGGCTTCAAAACTCTCCAATCTCTTCTAACCTTAATATCCAACCTCTCATTGAGGAGTGTATCTTGAGATTTGGCCCTTGGGTTTGTAATTATTAGTGGAATTAGTCAGGGTTGATCTGGCACTTTTGGATGACATCCATAAAACTTTGACGCTAGATGTTAATGTATGGAAACTTGAACCATTAGTGGAGGATTCTTGTATCTAGGTTGTTCATCCCTTTGGGTCCTATACTATTACCTTGTCCACAACTCTTCTTTTGGACCAGTCGAATCCTCCCTTGTTCAGGGATAAGGTTTGGGATAAGAAATTGATACCTAAAATTAATTTTTTTTATTTGTTGTTTTTTCAAAATAAGATTATTATGCTAGATAATCTTCAAAAGAGGGGGATGATGTTGGTTAATCATTTCTTCCTTCCTATGAAGGAGGAGGAAACTACTTTTCATCTTGTTGTTTCCTATCCTTTCTCTTGGGAATTTTGGAACATTGTTCCGAGTACTTGGAATCAACACTGGGTTTTCCCTGGCTACATGCATGATGTTTTTATTCAATGGAGAAATGCACATGTGGGTATAGATAGAAACCATTAGAATATTATATCTCTGCATGTCATTTGGAAAATTTGGAGAGAGGACAATGAAAAGGTTTTAGAAACACCTCTTTGCCCTTCTATGGTGGCAAAGAAAATCAAAATAAGTATGTAGGAGAATTGTGGGGCTTTGATGGGAAGGAACCTAGAGTTTTTGCTTGTATCAACCCCATCAAGGATTTAAAATCCTCTAATTCTTTGTGGGATAATTCTATCTAGATTTCCCCCCATCGGGATAGATTGACACCAATTTTGCTAGGGCCTCTAAGGGAAACCTAGGTCCTACTGGGTGTGCCAGGATGATTAGGGATGGCAAGGCTGACTATCTTCCTACTATGACCTACCCCATTGGTATTTAGTCTAACCACATGGTGGAAGTAGCGGGTCTCCTTTAGACTTTAAAACTTATTGATTTATCCAAGTGTAATAAATTTTGGATTGAGGGTAATTCTATGAATATTCTATATTGGATCAATGGTAAATCCAAAACATCGTGTACAATTAGATCCTTTATTAAATATGTTGTTGAAATTATTAATACTTTACAAGAGGTACTTATTTCACATGTGTATCATAAGGCCAATGGGATGGCTGACACTTTGGCCTGGCTGTCAAATTGGAGACTATTATGACTTTGCATAGCGAAAGTAGACTTAATGTTGATTTGAAAGATAACATGGAGTATGATAAGATTCATAGTTAGAGGGCTGATTTGGTGTGTCTCTGTAGTAATAATGAAAAGACATCTTTTCAGTAAGGGTTGCAATATCATTATGGAAAGTTTTGGCTTTCCCAAGAATGAGAGGAGATGACACGAGTTCATTAGAGTAGTGACAGGTTTTTCTTTTGTCATTTTTTTCATGTTCTGCAAGACTCTTACTGTGTATCCTTTCTAGTCTGAAAGCACTGTAGCTAATATGGGTGGGGAGCTGAATTGTCATGAACCCAAGAATTGTAAGAGATAGAAGGAAGAGGAGGTCTGGGATAAGATGTGTAAAGGTGGGCTTATTCCTTACATGGAAAAACTACATGGATTTGATTAAGGGGTTACCAAAATACTCATTGACAGTTGGATGAATGACACTATTAATATTGGGGGCATGAATGTCAAGATTATAGAGGATCTCATTGCCAAAGTCTTGGGTTTAATCATGAAAGGGATGAAATTTTATAGGGATAAGAAGGTCTCCTACAATTCCATTCACCATTTTCCCAAGGACAAAGAGGAAGTGAGTAATCTGATGAAGGATGCTAGGGAGTGCAACATTGTTGAAAGAGCTTCAAGGAAATATGGTTTAATGTGATGGTGGCCATAATGGAGTATATAACACCTGATAGGAGGTATAAACATGCCCATTCTTATCATTTTTTTCTTCTCTATCACTTTAGGCATAAGGTTAGTGTGTCCTTTCCTTTGTATTTTCTTATTTCTCTCCATCATAGTATTTATGGTCATAAAAGAAAAGAGAGAAAGTTTGTTCTGTTAGGAATGAATGCTAAGTATTTGGCAGCTATTCTATAGCAATTTTTGTTGCACTCATGACTATGATTGTCATTGATGTCAACATAGTGATTTATCAAAGACTTACAGAGAAGCAGACAAAGTTTGGATTAGCGCACATAGGTTATTACAGTTGGAGCTATGTGATGTTGAGGTTATACTCTTTGATATTTCATATGTCTATGGTTAAGAATGCAAATAGTAATTCATTTATTCATAGAATTTATGATCATTTTGGTGGAAGTAGTATTCAGGCAGTGTTCCTAAGTAGCAGTTTGTGGAAATCAGATGATATCTCCTAATCAAGATGGAATCTAGTTTTGTGTAGTTAAAGGGAGGTTGAAGACACATTGATAGTGACATGGATGATAGAAAAAATTTTGAGGTCATATGAGTGAAGGTTTATTGTATTTGGAAGCTGATAGTTTTGTGTAATTTTGATGTAGCATGTGGAAACTTTTATTTTGTAATTGTATGCTGACTCATTTGTAATTATTTGAGTGTGGTATAAAGGAAGGAATGTATTTCCTTATTGTATGGAGTAGTAGTGATGATGTGTGATGTAGTATGCATGAAGTGAAGAAAAGAGATAAGTATGAAAGTGAATTTGTGAAGGAAGACATGTGAAATATAGAGATCTGAAATCGAGATCTGATGTAATAGTGAGTGTGGTTTGGCACATTCAAAGAAGAGGTAACATATTATTCTATTAAGTAATGAAAATATTATTTGGATAGTGTGTTCAGTGATCTTACCCTAAAGTTGTTTGGGCAATGGGTCCTTCTATCTTCCATAACTCTTAACAGGGTTAGAATCTTTTAATAGGGATTCAAAATCTCCTAACAGGGATTCATATGTACTGAATGTATTTCATAAGACTCCTAACAGATTCCATCCTCTCACAAGGAATATTCATATTAGTGCATCTTTTGTGGGCATCATTCCCACCGGGGTTTACTCTTTGATCAAGAGGTTCCCTAGTCAACATATCTTGTGTCATTGTGTTATTGTGTATGAATATCTTTCTATGGTTGGTAATTGTATTGCTTATATGGTTTAATGTTGTTGAAGATGATAAAAGTTATAATTTTTTGATAACTGATTCACCCCCCCCGCTTCTCAGTTATCTTGGTGGACTTTACTTTCTAACAATTGGTATCAGAGTAGTAGGTCCTTGAAAAAGAAGTTTAACAGCTTAAGGAGATCCATGGCAAATTTTAGGAAAGAAAGCCCTAAGTTTGATGGAGTAAATTTTGACAACTAGAAAGAAAATATGAAGACACACCTATTATGTTTAGGACCAACTTATTGGTTGATTACAAAGAATAATAAGACTATCATTGAAGAAGACAATCTTGAAACATGTACTACAGAAGAGAGAGATCTATTCATGTGTAACATACGTGCAAGAGAAGCACTTTTGATAGCACTTCCGAAGAATGAGTACAATCAGGTAAAATATTTGAAAAAATCTCATGAAATTTAGAATGATTTACATTCTACTTTTGAAGGTGATGAACATGCAAAAAGAGTTAGATTACATAATTGGATATGTTCATTTGAAGATATAATAATGTTGGAAGATGAATCTATTAGAAGTTATATTGGTAGAATGTTAGAGATCATTACAGGTATAAAATCTTGTGGAGAAACAAAGACAAAGAATGAAGTGATATGGAAAATTCTGATGACATTGACTCCTGTATTTAAGTAGACAACATAGATGATTGAACAAGTGATACCTTGTACAACAAAATTTACAAGAGAGACTCTTCTTGGAAGATTGGAAGTAGTAGAAATGAACCTAAGATTATTAGGAGACTTACCTAGAATGGAGAAAACATCCAATGCTCTTAGTGTTCAACCTACTTTGTAAAGAAGCATCAGTGTGAGAGGAGATTATGTTGGCAGCAACAGATCTAGAAATGAAGAAGACAAGAAGATTGAAGAAGGTATTGCCTTGCTTGTGAAAAGAGAACCAGACAGTAAGAAAATATTTAAATGTTGGACTTGTCAAGAATATGGTCATTTTTCATCTAAATGTCCTAAGAGAGTTAAAAAGTACAGAAGCAATTTCAAACCTAGAAGATCTAAGGAATGTTATTATGCTAATGATGAAGATCTTGAAGCTAGTATAGAAAGAACTTTAAGTGAAAGTGATATTGAAAATAATGATGACATAGGATTTGTAGCAATTAAAGAAGAAAATCTTGAAACTGATGTTAAGGAAGAAAAAGCCTTAGTTTCTCAAGTTGAAAAGAAATCTAATTGGATTATAGACAATGGTTGTTCACATCATATGACTAGAGACATGAAAAAGTTCATAAAGTTTAATGAATATGATGGAGGAGTTGTTAGAGTTGGAAACAATGCACCTTGTTTGATTAAAGGTATAGGATTTATTACTCTTGATGGAAATAATAATATCGATGATGTTTATTTTGTTGATGGATTGAAACATAATCTTTTGAGTGTTGGATAGTTAGTTGATAAGGGATATCAAGTTTGGTTTACTGAGAAAACTTTTCTGATAAAGGATAAAGATGGAAATCTGATTGGAACTAGATCTAGAACCAAAGGTAATGTATTTCAGTTGAATCCTACTAAGATGACATGTTTGATTATAAATATTGATGATAGTTGGTTATGGAATAGAAGGTTTTGTCATATAAACTTTGATAACATTGTGAAAGTAAGCACTACACTTGCAGTAAGAGATTTACCTAAGATTATGAAGCCTACTAACATGATTTGCAAAGAATGTGTAATGGCTAAACATAAGAGAAGTTCTTTTCCTAGTAAGAAGTTTACATCTATAGAGAAGCTGGAGATTGTTCACATAGATTTGAGTGGTCCTACCAGGACTAAAGGATTCTATGGAGAAAGGTATTTTATGATTCTTGTTGATGATTTTACATGAATGATGTGGATTGCATTTCTTAAAGAAAAATCTAAAGCATTTGATAAGTTTAAGATTGTTAAGAATAAAGTTGAGAATGAATCTGGAATGAAGATTAAATGTTTGAGATCTAATAGAGGTGGAGAATTTACTTCTAGAGAGTTTAACAACTTTTGTGAAGAAAATGGCATTAAAAGACAATATTCAGCCCCTAGAACACTTGAACAAAATGGCATTGTAGAAAGAAGGAACAGATCAGTGACTGAAGCAACAAGAGCTATGTTGTTTGAGAATTATTTGGCAAAGGTATTCTTGAGAGAAGTAGTGAACATAATAGTGTATACAATGAACAGAGTACAAATCAGAGAAGACACAGACAAGACACCTTATGAATTATGGTTTGGACATGCACCTTGAGTTAAGTATTTTAGATTTTTTGGAAGCAAATATTATATAAAGAGAGATGATGATATTGGAAATTTTGATCCTAGAAGTAATGAAGGTATATTTCTTGGATATTCTTTGAAAAACAAAGCATATAGATGTTTTAATAAAAGAACTAAGACTATTGTTGAGAGCGCAAATGTTAAAGTTGATGAAAAGTTCAAAATTCGGGAAAGAATGCTTGATTATGAATTTGATGAAGAAGCTCATCCTAAATCTAATACTGGAACTATTGAATTGTTTTATGAAACTAACAGTGATTTTTTGAATGAAAGCCATAGTGAAGTTACTGAAGAACCTACACCTGAAGAGAGATCTGAGATAGTGACACCTAGCAAGAGTTTGTTAAGGAATCATCCTATTGAGAAGATTATTGGAAGCATCAAAAGAGGAGTTCTAACTTGGAATAAGGTACAAGAACAGTTATGTTTGATTTCTCAAATTGAAAAGAACAGTTATGTTTGAGTTCTAACTTGGAATAAGGTACAAGAACTAGATCAGATTGAAAAGAACAAGACATGGGAATTGGTCCCTAGACCTAAAGACAAGAATGTCATTGGAACTAAATGGGTATTTAGAAACAAGATGAATGAACAAGGAGTAGTAAGAAACAAAGCAAGATTGGTATGTAAGGTGATGCAGGAGCATCCTGGGTGTAAGAGCAATCTTACATCACCCAAAAAAAAAATTTCTATTTTTATATTCAATAAGGGCTATTTTGTGCAGAGCTGCTATTTATGGAAAGTTACTATTTTTGGTAATTTTTGTATGTGCTCAGAATGATTTGATTTCTTTCTTGGAGGTTCATTTTGGTCATATAAGTCTGTCAGTAAAGTTTCATTGCCGGATCAAGTGTATGTTGGAAGATATTGAAGATTTTCGGTATTGGCAGCAGGGTACAGAAACTTTGAACTCGGTTTTGAAGGCTTTAGAGGCCCCAGATGAGGTCAAAAATTTGGGTGATGGGTGCTTGCATGGTTCAAGCCTATAGAGCACTTCGTGGCATTTCTGAAATGGGGTTATAATAGCCGATCAGGTCAACTAGTGATGACTTATGGTGTTTGGAAGTTGGGCCACCTGAAATGGCAGAAAATAACTTTCTTCAAAAATTTTGTTCGGGTTTCAAAGGTTATCTTGAGCCGACTATGATGTAATAAAATGTAAAATAAAATAATTCTAAGTTTGGTCAGCCTTATTGGCTAAAATTATGGAACCTTCCCAAGCGGTGGAAAAATTGCCTATAAAAGAAGGCTGTATTATTGTCTTAGGCAATTCAGAATAGATCTGGGTAATAGTTCGAGGCTTTGTCCTCCAAAATATTGTAAGGGAATGCCCATGTGGCTTTGCATATTGTAATTCTAAAAGTTTGTAATTCTACATTTGTGGAGATAACAAGAAGCCAATTTTCTGTTCTTGCATATTGTTGTTGTTTCTCTATTTCTGATATGTGTTTGTGGTATTAAGGGGAGCACCCTTCATCAAGTGGTATCAGAGCTAGGTTCCTGAGTGTGTAAATAGATCACCGACTGTGAGGTAGTTTGCACCAGGACCGTGGTTAGGGTTTCAGCGTGCATTGCAAAAATGCATCCACAAAGGGAACATGGCGGAAGAGCTGGTGTTGTAACACCTGAGGTTAGAGCACTACAGAGACAAGTGTGAGCATTGCAAGAAGAGATTCATAGAGGAATGAATATTAATGTTAGAGATGAAAGGGAGGATGAAGCTAAAGAAGATTATCAAAAAGGAGAAGTCAAAATTGTGAACCAAGAGGAAGAAAGACTTTTTTGGGCCATTTCTAAGATTGGGAAAAGACCTAAGATTGAGGTTCCTACATTTTTTGGAAATCTTAACCCAAAAGAATTGATCGACTAGATTAATGAATGTGAGGAATATTTTGATTATGAAGATGTTGAGGATCCTGATAGGGTCAAATTTGTGAAGGCTAGACTGAAAGGTCATGCGAAGATATGGTGGCAACAGATTTAGTTGGAGCAAAATAGAAAGGGAAAGGAGAAAATCATGAGATGGGATCGGATGGTGGCTAAATTGAAGTGACAGTTCATTCCTGTTGATTATGAGCTTGACCTACTGAAGAAAATGGAGAGTTTGAAGTAAGCAGGAAGATCTGTTTAGGAGTATACAGAGGAGTTCTATCGACTTCTCATTAGAATA
Organism: Chamaecyparis obtusa; assembly: GCA_027943335.1. Classification (NCBI taxonomy): domain Eukaryota; kingdom Viridiplantae; phylum Streptophyta; class Pinopsida; order Cupressales; family Cupressaceae; genus Chamaecyparis; species Chamaecyparis obtusa. Next base: position 54,755 of record BSBK01012278.1, on the reverse strand, counting down.
GGCCATGCAGAAGCTGATAAGGAGAAAGTTGCCCGAGACCTTAATGGGTTAAGGCCAAGCATTCAGGAGGAGCTGAATCTGGTTTGAATGAACAGTATTGAAGAGGCATACCAGTTTGCCCTAAAAGTAGAGGAAAAGTTGAACAAGAAGTTTGAGAACAGACAAAATGAAAGAGGTCACGGTGGATGATCTGGTGGATGGTCATATGGTGGCCGAAATGAAGATCCAAAAAAGAAGGATGAGGCCAGTGAGGAAATAATTCCAATTGCTTCCAAGATCAGAATAATAGAGATCAGAGAGGAAGAGGAAGAGGACAAAGATTTGGAAGAGGTGGCTTCTGTGGAACATGTTTTCACTGTGGAGAAGAAGGTCATAGGGCATTTGAATGTCTTCAGTGCCAAGGTAGAATAGACAGGAGAAATGAAGGCTAGGCTAGAGTTGCACATGTAGATGAAGATGCCAGATCATCAAATTTTGAAGATGCTAAAAGAGGAGAAATGTTGATTAACAAAAGAGTCCTGTTGAGTGGTGAGAATGAACCTGAGCAAAGGAGGAGCCTGTTTTGCACCAGGTGCAAGTGTGAAGGTAAATGTTGTGATGTGATTATTGATAGTGGAAGCACTGAAAATTTGGTGTCAGAAGAGATGGTGACAAAGTTGAAGCTCAAGAGATAGAAACACCCACATCCATATCGGATTGCCTGGGTACAGGATGACCACAAGGTCATGGTGAATGAACAATGCCTGGTGAAGTTCAAGATTGGCGGATACCAAGATGAGGTATTGTGTGATATCATATCTATGGATGCATGTCATATGTTGTTGGGTAGACCATGGCAATTTGAAAAATGTGCTGTACATGATGGTCGTGCGAATACCTATTCCTTGACAAAGGATGGAGTGCGACATAAGCTAAAACCATTGAAGGAGACTGAAGAAAAGGTATGTGGTAATGCAAGGATAACTTTTGTTGATGGAAGAAATTTTTTAGATGGTATGAGGCATGAGCATGTATGTTTTACTTTAATTCCAAAAGCTGGTAAAGAGGAAGTAGAAGATGTTCCTGTAAAAGTTGCAGATTTGTTGAATGAGTTTTAGGATATTGTATCTAATAATGTGCCTGATGGATTACCACCAGTTAGGAAGATCAGTCATCAGATGGACTTGATCCCAGGAGTGAGTTTTTTGAATAAGGTAGCACACAGAATGACACCTACAGAAAGTGAGGAGTTGAAGAGACAAGTACATGAATTATTATAGAAATGATTGATCCATGAGAGTCTGAGCCCCTGTGCTATACCAGTAGTATTAGCACCAAAGAAGAATGGAGAATGGAGGATGTGTACAGATTCTAGGGCAATAAACAAGATCACAATCAAGTACAGGTTTCCATTGCCATGAATGGATGATATTATGGACTGTTTGAGTGGAGCTGTGTATTTTTCAAAGATAGATCTGAAAAGTGGATATCATCAGATTCAGATCAGAGAAGGAGATGAATGGAAGACTACCTTCAAGACAAAGGAAGGACTATATGAGTGGTTAGTCATGCCTTTTGGGCTAACTAATGCACCGAGCACTTTCATGCGGCTCATGAACGAGGTTCTGAAAGAATTTCTGGGTAAGTTTGTCATTGTTTACCTAGATGATATTTTGATCTTTAGTAAGACATTGGATGAGCATATGATGCATATTCGTATGGTATTTGAGAAGTTGAGAGAAGATAAATTATTGATTAATTTGAAGAAGTGCAGTTTTGTGAAGAAAGAGTTGGTGTATTTGGGGTTTGTAGTTTCAGGAGAAGGTCTAAAAATGGACCCAGAGAAGGTACAGGCTATCTTTGAATGGCCTACTCCAAGGAGTGCTACTAAGGTAAGATCTTTTCATGGTCTAGCTAGCTTTTACAGAAAGTTTATCAGAAATTTTAGCAGTATTTGTGGACCCTTGACCGAAACAATGAGAGGGGATAGAAAAGAGTTTAAGTGGACTAATGGTGCAGAAAAAAGTTTTGAATTGTTGAAACAAAAAATTACAGAACAACTTGTTTTAGCACTTCTAGATTTTAATAAGGTGTTTCAAGTAGATTGTGATGCTAGTGGTACTGCAATAGGAGTTGTTATGAGCCAAGAAGGTAAACCTGTTGCTTATTTCAGTGAGAAGTTAAATGATGCCAAGAGGAAATATTCTATTTATAATCAGGAATTTTATGCTATAGTTCAAGCATTAAAGAAGTGGAGACATTATCTACTTCCTAAGGATTTTTTTTTGTATACTGATCATCAAGCTTTGCAATATTTGAATAGTCAAGGAAAATTGAATCAAAGGCATTTGAAATGGGTTGAGTTTCTACAGAGTTATACATTTGTTTTGAAACACAGGAGTGGAAAGTCTAATAGGGTTGCAAATGCTCTTAGCAAAAGGCAACTATTGCTGACAGAAATGCAGATTGAAGTGGTTGGGTTCAAGGAACTCAAGAATTTGTATCCAGAGGATCCTGATTTTGGTGAAGCTTGGAAAGCTTGTATAGAACCTGTTACTCTAGATAGGATGAAATGGTTGGATTTCATCATCCAGGATGATATACTATTCAGAGGGAGTCAGTTGTGCATTCCACAAAGTTCTATGAGGGAGAATCTCATCAAGGAGAAGCATAGCGGAGGATTGGCTGGACATTTTGGTCGTGATAAAACTATTGGTTTGGTTAGTGAGAATTATTATTGGCCACAGTTGTAGCAAGATGTGAAGAAGTTTGTATAGAGTTGTAGAGTATGTCAGATGGTGAAACAAGTGAAGCAGAATACAGGGTTGTATCAGCCATTACCCGTACCAAAGAAGCCTTGGGAGGATATCAGCATGGACTTTGTTCTTGGTTTACTAAGGACTTAGCGGGGACATGATTCAATTTTTGTGGTGGTTGATAGATTTTCAAAGATGGCACATTTCATTCTCTACAAGAAGACTAATGATGTTGTTCATGTAGCAGAATTATTTTTCAGAGAAGTAGTGAGACTTCATGGTTTGCCAAAGACCATAGTTTCAGATCAGGACACTAAGTTTGTTGGATATTTCTGGCATACATTGTGGAAGAAGTTGAAGATAGATTTGAAGTTTAGTTCATCACATCATCCACAGACTGATGGATAGATAGAGGTGGTGAATAGGAGTTTGGGAAATTTGCTAAGATGTTTGGTTGGAGATAAGCCAACAGGATGGGATTTGATTTTACCATAGGTGGAATTTGCATACAATAATTCTGTCAACAGGAGCACTGGTAAATCACCATTCTAGATTGTATATGGAAGTAGTCCAAGAAATGCATTTGAATTGAGGAAGATAGATAAAGGAGAAATAAGTAGTGCTAAAGCTGAGGATTTTGCAGAACACTTGAAGAACATCCATGGGGAGGTGAGGAATCACATTACCAAGATGAACGCATAGTATAAGGCTAAATTAGATGAGAAAAGGAGGTATAAGAAGTTTCAGGTTGGTGATGAAGTCATCGTTCATTTGTGAAAGGAGCGGTTTCCAGTTGGTACATATAACAAGCTGAAAATGAAGAAGTTTGGACCATGTAGGATACTGAAGAAACATAATTCAGGAAACACATATGAGGTAGAATTGCCTACTGAGCTAAATATTTCACCAGTGTTTAACATTTCAGATCTGACAGAGTATCATGAAAGAGGTGTTGAAGATGAGATCACAGCAGCACAGTGGAGTATTCTAGCAACTAGTTCAGACACTAAGGAGATCGACGATATACTAGACAGTCGTGTTGGTAGAAGCACAAGGAACAAGACATATGAAGAATATCTAGTCAAGTGGAAAGGACAACCTGTTGAAGATTCATCATGGCTGACAAAAGAGGAGGTTAGCTGTCTTGGTTTTCCTCTGCACACCTGAGTCGTGACAGGGTCACTTCTCAAATTACCCTGGGTGTCTGATGCAGGAGCATCCTGGGTGTAAGAGCAATCTTGCATCACCCCCAAAAAAATATTTCTATTTTTATATTCAATAAGGGCTATTTTGTGCAGAGTTTCTATTTATGGAAAGTTACTATTTTTGGTAATTTTTGTATGTGCTTAGAATGATCTGATTTCTTTCTTGGAGGTTCATTTTGGTCATATAAGTCTATCAGTAAAGTTTCATTACCAGATCAAGTGTATGTTGGAAGATATTGAAGATTTTTGGTATTGGCAGCAGGGTACAGAAACTTTGAACTCAGTTTTGAATGTTTTAGAGGCCCCGGATGAGGTCAAAAATCTGGGTGATGGGTGCTTGCATGGGTCAAGCCTGTAGAGTGCTTCGTGGTGTTTCTGAAATGGGGTTATAATAGCCGATCGGGTCAACTGGTGATGACTTATGGTCTTCAAAAGTTGGGCCACCTGAAATGGCGGAAAATAATTTTCTTCAAAATTTCTGTTCAGGTTTCAAAGGTTATCTTGAGCCGACTATGATGTAATAAAATGTAAAATAAAATAATTCTAAGTTTGGTCGGCCTTATTGGCTAAAATTCTGGAACCTTCCCAGGCGGTGGAAAAATTATGTATAAAGGAAGGCTGCATTATTGTCTTAGGCAGTTCAGAATAGATCTGGGTAATAGTTCAAGGCTTTGTCCTATAGAATATTGTAAGGGAATGCCCATGTGGCTTTGCATATTGTAATTTTGAAAGTTTGTAATTCCACATTTGTGGAGATAACAAGAAGCCAATTTTCTATTCTTGCATATTGTTGTTGTTTCTCTATTTCTGTTATGTGTTTGTGGTATTAAGGGGAGCACCCTTCATCATAAGGGTTACTCACAGCAAGAAGGAATTGGCTATGAAGAAACTTTTGCACCTATTGCAAGAATTGAAGCAGTAAGAATGTTTTTGGCTTATGTAGCTTACAAGAAATTCAAAGTATATCAGATGGATGTGAAGTCAGTATTTCTGAATGGAGAATTGGAAGAAGAAGTCTACATTGAGCAGCCTGAAGGTTTTCCTTTGACTCAAGAAGGAGACATGGTAGGTAAATTAAAGAAAGCTTTATATGGACTTAAACAAGCACCTAGAACATGGTATGCAAGACTGGATAAGTATTTGTTAAAATTGGGATTTATAAAAGGAACAACTGATAGCAATCTGTACACAAAAGAAATTGAAAATGGTTTGTTAGTTATAGTTATTTTTTTTTATGACATTGTCTTTGGAGGAGAAGATGAAGCTAGTGACAAAGTTGCTGATGAAATGAAGATTGAATTTGAAATGAGTATGATTGGTGAAATGAAATACTTTTTGGGATTACAAATAACACAATACAATGATGGTATCTTTGTAAGTCAGACAAAGTACTTGAATGACTTGTTGAAAAGATTTGGAATGGATGATTGTAAACTAGTTGGAACACCTATGGTGACTGAACATAAGTTATCTAGCATACATGAGACACCTACAGTGGAACAAAAGAAATACAGATCTATGATTGGAGGATTATAGTATTTGACTCATACAAGACCTGATATAGCACATTTAGTTAGAATGATAGAAATATTTCATGCTGAACCTAGAGAATCACATTATGCAGCACTAAAGAGGATACTGAGATATTTAAGAGGCACAATGGACTATGGATTATGGTATGAAAAATTTGATGATTTTACCCTATGTGTATATACAGATGTTGGTTGGGGAGGTAGTGTTGATGATAAGAAAAACACCAGTGGTGGAGCATTTTTCCTTGGAGGAAAATTAGTTTCTTGGCTAAGCAAGAAGTAGAATTGTATCTCACAAAGCATAGAAAAAGTAGAATATGTAGCAGTAGCAAACAATTGTAACCATATAATTTAGATGAAGAAAATGTTGAAGGATATTGGTATAAAATTTGTTGAACCTATTGTTATACATTTTGATAACACCAGTACAGTTAGTATGTCTAAGAATATTGTACTACATTCTAAGACAAAGTATATAGAGATTAAGTATCATATTGTAAGAGAGAAATTTGTTGAGAAAGAAGTCAGACTTGAGTACATAAGTACAAAGGAGCAGATAGCAGATATATTCACAAAGCCTTTTCCTAAGTATACATTTGAGTATCTAAGAGGTATGCTTGGGGTTATTCCCCAACCTACTTTTGAGAAGTGATGCAATTGGTTGCATCTTTCTAGTGGTATATGAGCCTTATCTTTTTTCTGGACTGGATGTTGGTACTTTCTCTATGGGGGGGTATGTGTATCTAAGCTGAGTCATGAGGACTCTAGTAAATGTATTTTCTGAAAAGTGTCTTTTGACATTGAGTTGTTGTTGAATTAATGATGGAATTTCTATCATTGATGTCAATAGGGGAGAAGTATACATGAAAAAAAAATTGAGACATCTGTTGGAGAGAATTGAATAGGATAACGAAGCAAGATTTGATTGATGAAGAGGATTTGAAGAAACAATGTTGCAGTATTGGATTTTTGGAACATTGGATGTTTTTCATCTATGTTTACATCAATACCAATGGGGGAGATTGTTAGGAATGAATTCTAAGTTTTTGTCAGCCATTCTATAGTAGTTTTTGTTGCATTCATGACTATGATTGTCATTGATGTCAACACAGTGATTTACCGAAGACTTGCAGAGAAGCAGAGAGAGTTTCGATTAGCGCACATGGGTTATTATAGTTGGAACTATGCAATGTTGAGGTTATACTATTTGATATTTCATATGTCTATGTTTAAGAGCATAGATAGTAATTCATTTATTCATGGAACTTATGATCATTTTGGTGGAAGCAGTATTCAGGCAGTGTTCTTGAGTAGCAGTTTGTGGAAATTGGATGATATCTCCTAATCAGGATGGAATCTAGTTTTGCACAATTAAAAGGAATTTTGAGACACATTAATAGTGATGTGGTTCATAGTGAAAACTTCGAGGTCACATGAGTGAAGAGTTATTACATCTAGAAGCTGACAATTTTGTGTAATTCTGATGTAGCGTGTGGAAACTTTTATTTTGTAATTGTATGTCAACTCATTTGTAATTATTTGAGTGTGGTATAAAGGAAGGAATGTATTTCCTTATTTTATGGATTAGTAGTGATGATTTTTTATGTGGTATGCATGAAGTGAAGAAAAGAGCTAAGCATGAAAGTGAATTTGTGAAGGAAGACATGCGAAGTACAGAGATCTGAAATTGAGATCTGATGTAACAATGAGTCTAGTTTGGCATAGTCAGAGAAGAGGTAACATATTATTATGTTGAGTAATGCAAAGATTATCTAGACAGTGTGTTCAGTGATCTTACCTTAAAGTTATTTGGGCAGTGGGTCCTTCTATCTTCCATAACTCTTAATAGGGTTAGAATCTTTTAATAGGGATTCAAAATCTCCTAATAGGGATTCATATGTATTGAATGTATTTCATAAGACTCCTAAAAAATTCCATCCTCTCACAAGGAATATTCATATTAGTGCATCTTTTTTGGGCATCATTCCCACCGGAGTTTACTCTTTGATCAAGAGGTTCCCTAGTCAGCATATCTTGTGTCATTGTGTTATTGTGTATGAATATCATTCTATTGTTGGTAATTGTATTGCTTATATGGTTTAATGTTGTTGAAGATGATAAAATTTATAATTGTCTGATAAATGATTCACCCCCCCCCCCCTCTCAGTTATCTTGGTGGACTTTACTTTCTAATAGGTTCTTAATGAAGGGATTATTCTACTTATTGTTGAGCATGTTAAGAAGAATGCTTCTCTCAGCCTGAATCCTTGTCAGATTCTTGGTGGTGAGTCTGCTAAGAGCTTGGTTAAAAGAGTTAGGGAGGATGAGGGTAAGGAGGGTTCATCCTCTAAAAGTTTTAAATTTGAGAAGAAAAGTGGCATCGAGATTGTGCTAGAGGGGGAAAGTGTTGGGGGATTCTCATATTTTAGAGGGAATTCACAAAAAAAATCTAAGGATGACAGTAAGGATTCTTTGTCTGGTACCAATAATGACACAAAAGTGGAGGGGGTTAAAAATATTGAGATCATTTTTGATAGGGATGATTAGAATGACCTTGGTGGTAAGAAAGTCCCTTTAGTATGATAGCCATGTGGACCATGATGTCCCTATATCCCCACATAATGAAGCCTCTACTAATGTGTTGTCAGATAAAAATGATAAATAAGTGAGATGTGATGTGATTATTTTAGACAAGGATATTCCATCCTCCTCCAAAACTATTTCTTTTCTAAAGATTGTTGATATGCATGAGATAAATGTTCATCTCCTCAAGGAAGATCTAGAGGAAAAAATTGATCCCCCATTTGGTGTTTTGAAAATGGCTAAAGCTATTTCTATGTACTCCTTCCAGTTGGTAAAATAGTTTTTTCATGAAATCAAGACTCTGAGTCTTAATCTCAAATTTGTTTCTACCAAAGTGGATAATATTTAGGAGAGGATGGATTCTAGGTCTGATTGGATGAACAAAGCTAGGGAGAATAGGGACGATAAGAAGATGGGCTTGCTATAGGATAAAGGGAATAGAATGGAGTCTACGCTTAAGAAGATTCTTTTGGATAAAAATAATTTTATAGGGACTGCAGTTGAGTTCATCAATAACATGAAGCAGGAGTTGAATGTTGGGTCCCTTATGAAGATTGATGATATCAAAGACAATGATGAGGACTAGACTCGGCTGGGAAAGCGTATCAGATCTTCTAAGAAGAAGAAGATTTAGGAGAGGATTCTAGAGCTCTCTGATCTCAATGTGGCCATTAGTAAAATGTTGAATGCCAAAAAAATACATGGAGGCAACTTTGTTGGAGTTTGCCTAGTTTCTAGTTTCTAGTTTCTTTGTTTTTCCTATTTTTTTGTATTTTTGTTGCTGGGAGTCAGTTTCTATTTACTAGTTTTTGGCTGGTTTTGTTGTTGGGGTTTGGTTCTACTGGCAAGATTGTTTTTAGCCTTGACTCTTTTTGTTGGGTTTAATGTTTAATCTTTTGTAGCTACTTTGTAAGGGGTTTCAGCTCCACGAAAAACCTATTTTAACTAGTATTCAAAAACTATAAATAAAATGTAATTAATCTTATAATATATGGATAAATTATCACAAACAAGTATAAACAATCTGTTGTTGTCCACAATCAAAGCTAAGAATCATCATATATGACATATCACATCACTGTGTGGGGTGAACCCACAATAGTGGGTTACACTTTTTTGTCTGAATGGATAGTGAAGTCTACATTTTGAAAAAAACTTTCAGATTCAGATGCATATTATCGTTAAACCATTTGAAATCAGAAGATGAAGTAAATTAGAGTCTTTTAAGATTTTCTATCTAGATTCTAAATATATTTTTATTTTTTATTTTTTAATATATTTGAATGATTTTTTCTTTCTCCCATGAAAACTGGTATGTTGCTTAAAATGTCATTTTCAAAGAGTTACATTATTTTCATAGAGCATAACTTTTTTTCTAAAATAGATATCAATGTGATTATTTCAAATTCAGTTTTTTAACATCCATATGGAGGGAATGCAATTGGTTTGATGACATTTTCACAAATATTTCATATTTTATTAATGTTTCAAGTTGACTAAATCGTAATTTTGACATACCTTGACTAGATAGCTTATAACTTGTATACTTTTCCAAGTTCTTTTTTTTTTGATAAAAAGAAAACTTCAATACCTAGGGCATAGATATTCTTTAGATATTTTTTTTCTCTCATTTACTATTTTTGCATAAGTGTCAAACATAGAGGTAGACATATGGTGAAATATCTATGTTTATTAAAACT
>BSBK01012278.1:0-40000 GCA_027943335.1 Chamaecyparis obtusa | reverse complement strand
GTATCAGAGCGGCATTGGTTCTCAAGACAAAGCTTAACTAGCTTGAGCAAAGATCCAGGACAATGGAGGTATTCAAACTGAACAAGGTGATTGAAAATGAAAAGCTAGATCTGGAAATGGCCATAGCTAAACTCAAAGAAGAAAAAGAACATCTTTCCCAATCCCTAAGAAGAAGGAAGGAACTTGCAAATCAGATGAATGATCAGAATTACATTGAAGAAAAGATTGAAGATCTTCTTCCCTCAAATAACTCAGATGAAGCAAACAATGCTGTCAAAGAACTCCTAGAAAAGAATGGGTCTCTGTAGGAAGAAGTGAGAAAATTGAAAAGAGAACAAGAGCTACACTCTACAAGATTCTGTGAGATCTTGGAATAGAGAAACAAGTTGAAAGATGAATTAGATGGAAGAAACATTGAAGTCCAAAATAAAACCCTTCAGCTAGAAAACCTAATTGATCAGATCTCTCACACAAATGAGGAAATTCTGAATCTAAGATCAGAAATAGAAAGCACAAGAGAAGAACTAAGATCTGAAAAGGAAATCAATCTAAGATTGGTGGATGACCTAAACGCTGGAAAAAAAATCAATGAAGGAATGTTGAAAAGCCAAGAAGACTTGAATCAGCTGTATGAGCGAAATCTTCATAGGCAAAAAGGAAAAGTAGGACTTGGATACAAAGGAGAAGGAGAATCTTCTAAGCAAGGTACTCAAAGAAATCAAAAACCTACTTGTAATCATTGTGGTAAAATAGGACATACTTCAAATAAATGTTGGAACAATGAAAAAGAAGAATTCAATGGAAAATGTTACAGCTGCAATCAACCTGGTCACAAAGCAAATGAATGCAGGGAAAAACCTAGATTCAGAGGTAATTGTCACAAGTGCAACAAATAGGGTCACAAGGCATCCGAGTGCAGATCCAAGACATTTAATCCAGTAGAACAAATTATGAAAGCAATGTTTGGATGGGACTACAACACCTGGTGTAGATGTCATTACTGTGGAGAATATGGACACATTGGCATGAATTGCATAAAACATCATCTAAGGAAAAGAGATACTACCGTAAGATGCTTCAAATGCACTAAACTCGGTCACATAGCCAGAAACTGCATGAATGCTAGTGAAGTTGAAGATGGAAAGAAGAATGAAGCAACTAAGGTCAGGAAACAGGTGAGACAAAAATGGATTCCTAAAGCTACCGAGCAATCCAGTCCAAGTAATGGAATGGATGGCTCTACCGACTCAAACTAAATTTCCAAGGAAGCACTGGAACTGTATTCTCATAGACCAATCTCAAGCAGTTCCAGAATAGAAATTAAAAGAAAGATCTAAATCAGCATGCAAGATGCAGCAAGGTTGGTATCAGTCTTCACCGAGCGAGGTCGGTATCAGTCTTCACTGAGCAAGGTCGGTATCAGTCTTCACCGAGCGAGGTCGGAGCAATATGAATTCTCGAGTTCACTGAGTTGCGAAGTCTTTACAAAGCAATTAATTCTTAGTGGGTGACAGTCTATCAGAATTCATACCCTAATTTTTAATGAGCATTAATGACAGAGTTGTAAACAAAAAGAAAGTAATCGAACTCATTCTTCACCGCGAATCTTTAGCACTTTGAGAGCAAAAAATTTCAAGAGCAACCCAGTGATTCAATACTTTTGCGAAAGGAATTTTCTATGAGCTACCATGGCATCATCTAGCACTTCAGCGAAGAAAGGATCTGATATGTTAGTCCAAGGGGAATGGAAAGCACCAGATTTCAAGATCATGCCCGCAATTGCAGCAGCCCTAGATCCGAACGGAGCTCAATCTCAGATTCCTCCTAAGGTACTGCTTATTAATGATATCCACAATCATTTTAACTATTCAATTCATGAAATTGGGAACCTAGAACTAGATATTGTGCATGAAGAACTATGTGTGGATGGTATTCTAAAACCCGAGCACAAACATCTGGAAGATAAAAGTTTAGTTCACATTGCACATCTACCTCGAAACTTTTGAGATAAATGGGTTAGATATATTCTCAGCCGTGTACATGATGGCAAGATTTGGCTTGAGAAACCTATAGAAATCACAAAGAAGATGATTCAACAAATCACCGGTCTTCCCATGTTGAACAAAGCTAAAACTACCAAAACCCTAGGTCAGATGGAACTAGAGAAGAAAACCCTAGCCGAGTGGGATGGTAGAGGCATGAAAGTTAGCAGCATTACCGATGCTGAACTGAAGTTTGGTACACACATTATTGCCCATAAGATTTATAGTTCTAGTCGACAGAACAGTGTCTCCTGTGAAGCTATTGACCTAGCATACAAAGTGGTCAAGAATAACTTGACATTTGACCTAGCAGACTTATTGTTAAAGCAGTTTAACAAAAACATGGAAAGCATTAAAACTTCCAAAAACAATCCATGTAAGTTTGGATCCTTATTAGTCTATTTATTCTTCTATGTTCAGAAATTCTTCCCTTCTAAAGGAAAAGTTGTATGGAGAAAAGATGTGCCAGTCCTCTATGAAATAAATGAATACATCTGAGAAATGGGTGAAAACTTTGAAAGCATCATGGATAATTATTTTGAGTCTTTCAAGGAGAAAATGAATGACAGATTCTGGATTCCACAGAAGTTGGTGGAAGATTACAAAGATGACATTTGTTTTATGGTGTATTGTGATAATGTATATATTCAAGCAGTTAAACCGAGGACTGTATATGTAAAACCTCTTCCTTATGAGGTAAATATTGATGAAACCAAGAATATCATTGAAGCTCTTCTTAATCAGCCTATCAATCCCAAAGCTCCATATTTTGGAACATATGATGAAGCTAAGGTGAGAATTGAACTAAGCATAAAGCTTCCACAGGCGGTAAACAAAGGAAAGAAGAGGATAGCCAAAATGCAAATGATAACCGAGGACAAAGAAGAAAAAGATGAAGAAAAAGAAGAAAAGGATGAGAAAATAGAGGAACCAGAACCTGCAAAGAAGAAAGGAAAAGTTTTCATCACTAAGGCACCTAAGCCTCCTATTGCTGTATTTATAAGGAGAAATACAAGAGGCAAGGCAGACAAGGCAGAAAAGGTAGATAAAGACATAGTATTCAAAAGGCCTCCTCTAAACCTTCAAGAAAAACTCAAACTCTTTAGAGATAGATCAGGATCTGGAGTAAGTAACATAAAATCCTTAAGATATGAAACCAGATCGGAAACAGAATAGAAGGAAATAGAAGATGTTGTTATTGAGAAGATGGGACAGTGGAAATACTCTCCTGAAGAAATTGCCCCACAGGTTCCAGCAGTTCTATTGAATCCAATAAAAATGAGATGGAGCAATGCAAAGAAAATGGTGATAGACATATTTGATCAAAACCTGAGACAGTTGATGCCGAGCTTGAATAATGATGAAGTAAAGAAGGCATTAAAAGAAAATGAAAATAAGATGACATTGAAGTTCAATACTTGTTTGATTTTGATCAACAATATTGAATCGATTGTGAAGGCTGCAAATGCTACATGGAAGAACATATACCACCTTCACCAACCGAGTATTGAAACAGTAATAATAAAAGATATTGAAGATGACAGTGATGAGCAAGAAGAAGACACTGAGGTAGATGATACTGTGAGGATAGCAGCAGAAGTCATTGCATCCCTTCCTACCTCTCCAGTAAAAGTTTCTACATCCAGCCCGGAGACACCTTCAAGCATGGTTGTGACAACTTCCACATTTGTCCAATCATCCATAGCAACAATAGAAGCAGCTACCATTTCTTCTACCGAGCTACAATCTCCTGCATCATCAAGTTTTCCAGCAGTAAGTTTTCCAGTTTTTGAATCTTCAAGTGTAAATATTTTAAGTTCTCCAGTAGAAAGTATGCCAGTCTCTATAGCCAGCCCTACTTTATCTACTGTCACTACTACCAAAGCATTAAGTACAGATAAGCCTAAGGCTCTACTGAGTATAAAATTTTTGGGTAAAAATGTAGTAGAGGATATAGACCTAGATGAAGAGATAGAGATTCCTACATTAGATTTTGCAAATCTATCAGCGGACCAAATGCAAAATATAGGTGAGATCCTCCAAAGGAAAGCAAAACAAAAGAAACTTAAAGAGGAGAGAGACAAGGAGTATCAAATCATCAAGGATGCTAAGGACATTTTGTCTAATGCATTAGGCATTAAAGTAGACTCCTCCCAGCATGTTTTGTTACAATTAGCAGAAGCAGTTGAGAAATACAATGAGGATTCATCCGGGACAAAAAAGTTAGTTGAAAGAGCCGAGAAGAGATTCAACAATAAAGTGCTTGAGCACATTGCTCAGCACATAGCTATTAACCAAGTAGAATTGTCTTCAGTTTTGTCTAACATTGAATCTATCTATTCGAATGCTACCTCTCTTTTGGCCAGACTATGCAATATTGCCGAGTTCACAAAGGATGTTAAGGATAAAATGAATAAAATGGATGAGGATATGAAGATTAACATACAAAAGTTGCAACTTGAACCAAGTTCAAGCTCTGCTCATCACATGAAAATCTCACACCTATCTAATATGCAGTCTGATCTACTGAAAGAAGACACAAGGATCCGGTCCACACTGCTAGACATCCAACACATGATCTTTCCCATCATGAATACAATGTATAAGCACATTGAACATTCCAAAACATTGATTCATGACAATCAGTTCTCTATAGCAGATCACATGATTGAACTCTTTGCAGAAGTCCAAATTGCTATACAAACATGTAAGATCCTGCAAGAAAGTTGGGACAGAACCCTGGCACTGATAATGAAGGTACATTCTGATTTTCTATCAAATTTTGGATTCTCTCTGTAAATAACTTGTATATGCACCTTTGGCATTATCATCAAAAAGGGGGAGATATGTATAGAAGGAGAGATATGTATAGAAGAAGATTTGTATAAGAAACAATTAGCACATTGAAAGGGGGAGACAATGTATAAAGCCCTATAACAAAGACAAATTTTGAAAAATCAAAATAAAACTCAGCATGATTCGTGTATATAAGTTTTGGCCAATAAGTGTTTTTGTCACTAATGCCAAAGGGGGAGATTGTTGGCATTAAGAAGAATTGCCACTAGTGACAACACTTATTTGCATTCTGGATACAAACCGAGCAGACAGTGCAAACCGAGCAGACAGTGCAAACCGAGCAGACAGTGCAAACCGAATAGACAGTCCAAACCGAGCAGACAGTGCAAACCGAGTAGATAGTGCAAACCGAGCAGATAGTGCAAACTGAGCAGACAGTTCAAACCGAGCAGACAGTGCAAACTGAGCAGACAGTGCAAACCGAGCAGACAGTGCAAACTGAGTAATATCATGTCTACCGAGTCACCAGTATTTACCAAGTTCAAAACCTACTGAGTGATCAGTATGAACCATGCCTTCACTTCTACCGAGTGCATGACGATGCTGAGTAATGCAGTGGACGCTGAGTATCAGAAAGTCACCGAGTCAGTTTGCAGGAACCGTGTAACCATACTTGGGCCGACTTAGTAGCACTTATGTTTATTTGTCAAGTCGACTTTGTAATTGTAATTGTAATTAATTGTTTAAGACTTGTATATAAACAATGTTGTAAATATGTCAAGAAACATGTAAGTAAGAAATATATGTGAAAGAAAAAGAAAGGCAGAGATAAGCGAATTACAGAAGGCTTCAGAAGTATAAGGTACAGCAAAGACAAATTCATCACAGAAGGTGATCAGTACAACAGCGAATCTCAATCAGCAATCCAGTTGCAAAGCCAGAGATCTACTGTTTCATCCTAACAGGTGAATCAGTACTAAATCCTTTAACCGGGTAGACTTAACAGTCTTTTGTAAAATCTCTTTACCGAGTGCATACTTCATTGTATGTTTGTAAATCCTTTAACAGGGTGGATTTAGCAATCCTTATTGCTCCTAACAGGGCAGATCATTAGAAGTGATCAAATTGTAAGCCTTAACCGGCCAACTTTATTCTGCAGTATTAAAGCTTTGTGGGTTTCATCCCCACCCCAGTTTTACTTTCTTTTGGAAGGTTTCTGGGTAACCAAATCTATGTGTCATTATTGTGAATGCTTTTAAGTTTCATACTTTCTGTATGCAAAAGGTTAAAGTAAATCACATGTTAATACATCTGTAATTAAAAGAAAATTTGGAGTTACTGATTCACCCCTCCCCTCTCAGTAACTCGGTTAATTCCTAAATTATTTCCAACAATATATATATATATATATACATATATATATATATACATACATATATATATATAAATACATATATATGTGTGTGTGTGTGTGTCTATATATATATATAGAGAGAGAGAGAGTAAGATGCATAATATGGATGAATAGGGTTTAGAATATATATATATGTGTGTGTGTGTGTGTGTGTGTGTGTGTGTGTGTGTGTATATATATATATATATATATATATATATGTATGTATGTATCTATGTATGTATCTATATATATATATATATGTATATATATGTATATGTATATATATATATATATATATACACACATATATATATATATGTACATATATATATATATATATATATATATGTGTACATATATATATATATATATATATGTACATATATATATATATATATATATGTACATATATATATATATATATGTACATATATATATATATATATGTACATATATATATATATATGTACATATATATATATATATGTACATATATATATATATATGTACATATATATATATATATATGTACATATATATATATATATATATGTACATATATATATATATGTACATATATATATATATATGTATATATATATGTGTGTGTGTGTGTGTGTGTGTGTGTGTACACAGAGAGAGAGAGAGATGCATAATATGGATGAATAGGGTTTAGAATAATGCACATGAAAGGCACCCCAAAACCAATATTTTACACATACATGAAATTATATTGATATGGAAAGAAAATGTAGAAGACTAATGCTAAAATGAACAAATAAAGGTGCTTACCTCTGAAAAATAATCGGCCAAAAACCCTATCAAATAGTCTTAGAAACTATTAATTTCCACATACTTAGATTGAAATTGCGAGATCTACAAAACCCAAAAATATTTTTTGTTTTAGAGAAATGTTGTCATTAACCTAGGTAGGCAAATTTGACCTTGACCCAAGGTTGACCTTGACCTACATAGCTCCAACAGAAATTTTGTTCATGGATCCTAGAAGTTTGATGAAAAGGGTATCCAAATCTGCACTATAATTCATCGTCCCACACCTGTGCCTACAAAAAAAATAGTTTTGTTTGTTGGGGGGGATGGGTTTGCCTTATTCAAACCCCAATTTAGGAATTAACCTTGAAATTGAATTGAAATTGTAGAGATAAACAAAGTAAATGGAGTAATTCACCTTGCTTATGTTGAAAACCCTTATGGAGGATTCAAATCCTTGAATCCACAAGTATGGATGCTCCAAATGAATGTAGAATTGAATGTAGGATGTCTCCAATAAATTCTCTTTAGATCTTCAACACAAATCTTGAATGGATCTTAGAATAAGAAGAGGCTTGAATGGATGGATGGAGAAATCTTCAACAAGAGGGCCCCATAGAGATTGAATCCTTCAATGGCTAACAATGGATCACCTTGATGAATTGGATCTTGAATTCTTGAAGATGAATTAATTCTTGAATGGTTTCCTTCTCCTTCTTTCTTTCTTGAGTGCTTGAGAGATTATGAAGATGAGATGGAGAAAATGAGAGAGGAAGGCTCCCTTTTATAGTGATCTAGGCCACAAACTTCTAGAGAGGCCACATAGAAAACCATAATTAAGGGTCCATGGCAAAAAAATCTAGAGAGGTGCACATGGAGAGAAAATTAAATTAAAGTTTTGACACAAAAATCTAGAAGGGGACCACCCTTAATATAGAAATAAAAATAATTACTTAAGAGTCTTGTCACAAAATTTGAGGTAAGGCCAACCCCAAAGTTATTTTGAGCTTTAGGCACAAAAATTGAGAAAAGATAATCACCAATAATAAATTAGGAATCCTATAAAAAGCTTGAGAAAGGTCCACCTCAAATATTAATTTGATAATTTGACACTTAGCCAAAGAAATAGTGGCCCCAAAGAGGGAAAAGATAAGATTTTAATGAAACCCCGAAACTAAAACCTAACCTTGAGGATCCTAGACCCTAGGGTCAAGGTCAAGGTCAAATTTGACCTAGGTTAGAGTTGGGGTCAACCTTGACCTAAGAGGTTAACCTTGACCCTGAGTTCAAGAATCTCAAGTTTGCAATTCAGGATGCTAGAATTATGTCAAGAAGAAGTGGAAAATATTGCAGATTAGGGGAAAAATCTAGATCCAAGTTGAGGACCCATTCAAGGTGCTTGACATGGCCCCAAACCACTTACTTAGAGGGCTAAAAATTCTTAACATGGAAGTTCTTCCATTTTAATACGATACATTAAGCCCTGACTTTAGCAAGACTATGGACTCGATGCAAACTCTTGGTAAAGGAGATCACAAAGAAAAAAACAATCTTATTGAAATCAAAGGGACAAAGGAATCATCAAACTCCTAGGGACTCAAGTCTTCATTAACTCCAAGATTACAATAAGAGAGACATCACTAGAAAAAGAGAGAAAAGGGGAGAGAGGAGTGGCTAGCTTGCCTAGTAAGATGTGTGTATCTCACTGTGAACCATAGAAAGGATAGGATGGTCCACCAAGCAAACACTTGATAGTCACCCCATAAATTTGTGTGCCTTCTAGTGGCTTTGTGTATGTATTTAGTGTTTCCTATGATGGCTTTTATGAAGTACCTGTGGATCCATATCCTCATATCACCATAGAATACATTTATATAATGTGTATCTCTTCAGGATTTAGCAACTTATGTGCATTAATTTCAGAGGATTCAGTGTATTTGAAATTGGAAATGCGTATCTCTTTAGGATTTAAAAACTTATGTGTGTTACCTTTAGAGGATTTACCATATTTGAGATTGGAAATGTGTGTCCCTTCAAGATTTAGCAACTTATCTGCGTTACCTTCCGAGGATTTAGCATGTTGCAAAAGAAAAGGTTAGAACAAAAATGCATAATATAGAATGAGGGAGGCCATATATATGCCCTCCTCCTTAAGATGGAAAAAAAATACTATCTTGACATGTTAAGGAAAGAAAAGAAAAAGGATAAAGCCTTCTTAAACATCAAGATAATACCCATAAACAACACCAGTCCAAACCAAGAAGGTCATAGCTCCTATAAGGCCATGGACAGGATGAATGCAAAGAGATATCTTGCAAGAAGTGAAAAAGTAACCCTTGTGAGGGATAGCACACTATTCAGCTTCCAAGGTAAGATACTTATCAACCATGGAAACCCAATGTTAAAAAACTAAATAGGGTATGATCAAGGACATAGATCCTCAATGTAAAAAAAAAAATTCATATATGATTGGATATCACATAATAGATAGATACTGCTTAACCGAGGAAAGAGGTGAATCTTGCAAAGAAAGAAAAGAAGGAGATGACATCCTTTCCACCCAAGCGTAGGAACAAGTGTTGGAACCTTTAAATTTTTTTATGGTTCTAGCCCTTTTCTTCTAGTCTCTACAGCTATTTTTTGGTCCCTAGATAAACCCTAAGTTTAGAAAATTCAAAAATCTAGCTGTTGTAGTAAAAAGCCCTAAAAATGCCCTGGCCTTATTCTAATTTTGTGTTACTTTATTCAGGCCACTTAAAAGTCTTAAAATGCATGTGTTTAATTTATACCCCTTTGTCACATGATCATGTGAGCCTTTTTTATGTTATGCGATCTTGCAACTAATGTTTTTTGGGCCCCTTTTAATAATTACCGATTCGCCTAAGTCTCCCATGTTAATTTTTCCTAAGTCTACAAGCCTAGGGGTGATTAAATATTTCCTAAGTCCCTGAAGTTCAGAAGTTCACAAGGGTTTTGTCAGAGGCTTGTGATCTTACAATGATCATTGATTCTCTTTGTGACATGGCACTTCAAACTGTGGGTCCAAGGTGACATGTAGGTACAAATGGCAGCTTCTCATTGGTCCATGTATTAGTTCGGTGGAAATTGTCAGTGGGACTTGAGTTTTTAGCTTATCAGAGGGTCCTGACATTGTCAGAAAATCAACGATAGACACATGATATTATGGGATGTGTCAGAGGTTTAAGATCATGCACTGAGAGTCAATTCTACCTTTTCTAGAGGGGATAAGTGCCATGGGTCCACATGTTAGGTGTGTTGATTTATCATTATCTGATTGGTCCACGTTGTATGACTGGACATGTTGTCAGTGGGGCCAAGTTTTTTGAGGTCCTGTGGGTTTTGACACTTACAGAGCATCGACAGTCGGTGTGTAATCTTATGGGTTTTTTCTAACACATGTGAAATTAAGATAGCCATTGATCTCTTTCAGTGTTAGAGGGTTGTCAGGGTAGGGTAAGATTCTTCATCCAACAGTTGTCTTATGATTTGGAGGAATCTTGGAGGTCTATGTGAAGATGAGACAACCGTCAATCTTCTTGATGTGGGCCCATTGAATTTCCTCAGTCTTTTGGCAGTTCTGATAAAGTGTGTAGTGGCCCAATAAATTTTTGAGGCTTCACTCATTCACTGAGTAGGGTGGTAATGTTCCAAAAGGTTTAGTGACTTAGCAAACAAGCATTCACATAGTAGCTAAATAATTTGGTGAAGGCATAAAATATTCTATAACTTGGAGGTATCCTTCAGTCGCCAATTCGCTAAGTTTGACTAGGGTCCTATTAAGTGATAAATCATAAAGCCCACAAAATAAAGAGATCGAATGGTCGTGACTTAA
Source organism: Chamaecyparis obtusa (assembly GCA_027943335.1). Taxonomy (NCBI): domain Eukaryota; kingdom Viridiplantae; phylum Streptophyta; class Pinopsida; order Cupressales; family Cupressaceae; genus Chamaecyparis; species Chamaecyparis obtusa. The sequence goes on along the minus strand of BSBK01012278.1, from coordinate 29,142 downwards.
AGTTGATAGAGTTTTAAATATAGATCATCAAGTCACTGTTGGCCCTATGAAACTAGCTGTTTAATTTCAATTTCAAATTTATGAGGGTTTCTTGTGACCAAAAGGACTAAAATTCAATGCAGAAGTGATTGGAGCTAGTAAGAGATGATTTTTTTGCCATTTTAGTGTGGTCCAGGGTGTGCCATGATCATTTGTAGGGGTTTGTACTATGTTTTTTGTGCTCAAGGTGTGTTGTAGGTGGCCAAAAAGGTTGACAAATTTGGAATTCCATGATTTGCAGTACTTTCCTAGAGATCTATCATAAGTGCAAATCTTTCTCAGGGATGGTAGATTGGTTTTCATCCCTGCATTTAATTTTTGACTATTTCTAGTTGATCTGGGGGGTGAAACCCTAACCTTAGTCATCCATAGCTTGATGCATCCTCTTTGAGGATTCCAAGGTGACTAGGGATATAAGTTGTAGCATTTTTTACTTAGTGAGGGTTCCAAAACTTTCTTTTTGGTCCCTGGTTGTTGTTGATGGTATTATACTGAACAAGAAGAGCTTGGATTTTATGTCTTGTTCCTAGCATCTATTTTCTTGGTAATGTATTAATTTTGAAAGTTAATGAGAATACACTTGAATTGCTATCTCAAAATTTTGATTATCTTCTTGTTATAATTCTAGATTCATATATGCTAAAGTTACAAAGTGGATTAGCATATGGTAAACAAAGAGTATTGTGAGATCAACTTGGAGTTCCTAACGAAGTTAGGATTAAAGCCTTTAGGGTGATTTCAGTGAGTTCATTGTTAGATTTGAATTTGATGATTAGGTTTGGGAGTGAGGGGAGTAATAGGCAAAGAACTTACTCTAAGTTCATGTGTGTTTGAGTTAAGGTTTTAGTTGATATATGTTATCAAGTGATTCTTTTCCTTGGGTTAAGGCACTGATCTATTCTTTGGAAGTAGTCCATCATCATCAATCACACACACATTTAAATGATAAAATCTTTAATCAATTAGTAAGGGGTATAGTTGTATATTGTTTTGAGACTCCTTTGAAGAAGTGAATCAAGGGTACACCCACCTAAGAATTAAGGCTCAAAGTGTAGGAGGATCTCATTATTGATCTTTGTTAATTGGCCCTCTTCCTTGTAGACTTTGGAGTGGTGATAGAGTCAAAGTATCATTAAAGTTATCCATCAAAGTATAAATCTACAAGTTGAAGATCAAAGGGAAATCCCAACAAAATGGAGACTCTACTAGGGAGAACAAAAATGAATAATTATATGTGTTAGGATCTTTTCTTGTGGTTATATTGTTATATTCAAAATCTTTTGTTGACCAAATTGATTTACCCATTTGAGTCCCCAACAAAATGGTGACTCTATTGGGGAGAGTCTAGAGATAAAAGTTTGCAAAGTGCACTCTTGTTTTCCTATTGTGTTTAGTTAAAAGATTTCCTACTTTGGTGGGTGGTGACTCAAAAAGGTTAGAACCAGTGTCATAAGTTAAAGATGGACAAAAGGAGGAATACTAGGTTCTTTGTCATAAAAAATCTAGAGGTCACTCTGGAACAATTACCTAGACAGTAGAAGAAGAGTTGGATCAGGAGAAATAATGAGTCTACTAGTGCTCCCATAAGAGAACAAAGAAATACCAGAGGTAGAGCACCACATGTTTCCTCAAGTGAGGAAGGTTCACAAGATAGAGTTTCTAGATCAGATGGTGGTCACTCTGAAGATAAATTTTATGATACCCCAGAGGCTGTATTTCAAGACAAGGGTTCATTGCCTACAGGTCAGGATGAACAAGCCAGAGAGATGGGTTTTGAGATTGATTTAGATTTTGATGAAGATAATTTCAGAAGGGAGCCCATGAGACGAAGGCAAGTCCATTTCCCATATCAAAATCTCATTGATACAGATGTTTCATTAGGTTCTGATGATATTATGATAGACCTAGATGATTTAAATGCACTAAGGTTGTAGTTGGAAAAGTAGGATGCCATACATAAGAGATTACAAGAGGAGAGAGGCTGAAAAAGTGAATGCTCTAATAGAATGATAGTCTCTCCTTAGAAAGATTAATGAAATGAAGGATAGAAACAAGATGTTTGCTTCTACTCCTAGGATGTTGCAGCATGATGTTTTTGGTGATCTTGAAGCTCTAAGAAGTGAGAAGGAATGCTTGGTGCAAAACCATGAGTTTGATGAAGAAGGCCCTGTGATCAGACAAGTACAAAGTTATGCTCCTTTGCCTAAGGGTAAGAATGGATATGATATCACTAGGCCTACTATAGTTATTAATGAAAGAGGAAAGTAGAAGATGGTGGGTGTCCAAATAAGAAAACCAATGACAATACTAGGGATCCGACCACCTAAATTAAATAGGGAGACAAAGATAGAAAGAAAAAAAAGAGAGGATGAAGCTCTTGCTCAAGAGTTGGAAAGAGTTGAAGTTGATGTTGCTATTGTAGAAAAAAGAAGAAAGATCTAGTTCTTGAGGGCTTCATTAGCTAATGTTCATGGCCCTTTTGCTACTGAACTAGGTATGCCATCTATGAACACTACTATTCCACTTAGCAATGCTACTACTAGTAATCTAATTCCTAATGTATCTACCATATCATTTGTTGATCCTAATAGATAGTCAAATGTTCAAGTGGGTGGGAATGTAGATAAAAATAATCATTCTAGTGGGAACACTAGTTTAGGATTTCAAAGAAGACCTATGCAATTAGAAAGCTATAGGCAAATTAGTTTTGATGGGATACCAGGCTACCCAAATGCTTTTCCTAATGATATAAGAGATAAGGTACCTAATTTTTTTGGTAATAATGCTATTAGTTGTGAGGAGCATCTTAGGTTATTTGTTGATATGCTTAATGATTATGAGGTAGAGCATGAGGATGTAGCCATGAAATTATTTGTTCAATCTCTAATGGAGGATGCTAGAGATTGGTTTAAGAGGCTTCCTGATAAATGTATTGATACTTGGGATTATTTTGAGAGATGTTTCAAAGAGCAGTATGGTGATAGGCCTAATTCTAGTTTCATGTTGAATGAAGTCAATACCATAAGGAAAAATTAGAATGAATCTGTAGCTGAATTCAACATGAGATTTCAGAAGGGTATGCATAACTTGTTTCAAGTTATGTGGTTAGATGACAATGTCTATCTGACCACATACTTCAATGCATTTGATGGAAAGATGGGATATTTGTTGAGGGACAAGGAACCAAGAACCCTTAGAGATGCTTTTAGGATTTCTATCAATATTGAGAACAATATGAAGATATTAGGGAAGTTGGGTGGGAAGAGAGATGACCTTAAGTTGTTTGGGGACAAGAAATATAAAAAAGAAAATGATAGAAAGGTTGGAACTAGAAGGAAAGAAGAAGATAAATTGGATAAGGTGCTCAATCCATTGAAGGATTTGAAGGCACCTACAAATAGGAACGTCAGTGCTCCTACCAATGAAAGACCTCAGTTCAACAACAATTTCAATAAGCAGAATAGATTGCATAATTACCTCTACAACACCTAGTGGAAGGATGCCAAGCTTATTGTCCCTATTGCAAGAGGAAATAATGATAGAGGTGTCCTTGACCCTCTACAAAAAGCTTCAATAAATGTCATGGAGGACATACCTTGGTGTGTTGCATGCCAGTCCCCTCATTTCATAGAGCATTGTGTGGTTGCATGTTCTATGGTTGCAAATCAAGATTGTGGCAATGAGGAGATAGATCAAGAAGAAGATCAAGATGATGTTGGATGCAACATGGCTACTTCATATCTAGGATATGAAGATGACTCTGATTTTGATGAAGAAGTAGATGTAAATTTGAAGAGACAAAATTAGGCCCTTTTTCATCAAGAGGTTTTTTTCGATAGTGAAGACATTGATAAGAAGACATGTAACATGAAATCTTCTTCTGAGCCAGTGAATTTGAGAAGACCTTCTAGAGAAGAGATAGATAGGATTACTACATAAATGATTGACCAAGTGCAAACTAGAGGCATGGTAGCAAGGGATACAAATGGAAAAGCTACAGGAATGTTTATAAAGAGTACCAACTCTGGAGAGCCTAACGAGAACAAATCAAAAGGTGATCACATGGTGAAATTCAAGAATGTAAAAGGTAAGAATTGTGAGCCTAAGGGAGTTGGAGTTGAAACATTTTCTAGTGAGATTGAGAGGCTAGTTAACATAATGGCTAAGATTGAAAAAATGAGGGTGGCCAATACACCTAATGTATCAAATAAGCAAAAGGATACTAAGGCAGTGCAGATTGAGATTCCTTCCTCTGCTCCTATTGATATGTTTTCTGTATTGTCCCAAATTATAGTTAAGGTTCCATTGTTAGAATTTTTGAGGATCCTTGAACACAAAGATAGAGTTATTGCATGGGTAGATAATGTTCATAATAATGATGTTGCATGCAATGGATCTCAGGATAAAGCTTTGAAAGGTGTTTCTTCTTAGGGAATTGTATCTCAAATTCCTCCTATATATTTGGATAGTTCTTTTAATGCTAGCCTTGAAAACATTGATCCATTCTTTTTAAGTGTCCTTGTGAATGGAATGAAAATAAGAAATTATATGATTGATAGTGGTGCCTCTAACACTATTATGCCTTTTAAGATTAATGAAAAGTTGGGCCTTAAAGTTGATACAGTTCAAGGCATATGTTGTGCAATGGATTAGAGGGAGGTACCAATCATTTGGACTATCAATGCAATTCCATAGAGGCTAGCAACATATCCAGAGAAAGAATTAACAATGATTTTTTTGGTGGTGGACATCCCTCCTCATTATGGGATGCTGCTATCTAGAAGGTGGAGTGCTGCCATGGGTGGAATTTTATAGTGTGATTTGTCCTATGCCACTTTCAAGATTGATGATCAATTTGTCAAGATTGATTGAGAACCAAGAGTATGCCACATGATTGAGACAAGTATTGATAATGAAACTACATGTTTTTTGGATACTGATATTAATTCTTTCAGGGAAAAGATCCTTGTACTTGAGAAGGAACCTATTTTGTCACCTATCTCTATTTAGGTAAGTGTTAATTTTGTGAAGGGTGATTTGTGGGTAATCTACTTTGATGGTGAAAATTGAAAGGATGGAGCAAGAGCAGGTATTTTACTTATTTCTCCTAATGGAAACACCTACAAATTTTCTTTCACATTAAATTTATTTTGTACCCACAATATAGTAGAATATGAGGCATTTTTGTTAGGACTAAGGTTGGCACAAAAAAATGGTATTAAGTGCTTAAGTGTTGTTGGTGATTCTGAGTTGGTGGTGTCCCAAGTCAGGTCAATATATGCTTCCAAGAACAAAAGGTTAAAACAATATAGGAATGCAGTTTGGGATTTGATTGAACATTTTGATGCCTTCAATATTGAGTGGAAGGATAGGAGTAACAATAAGATGGCTGACTTGTTAGCCAATATAGCAATCAATCCCAATGATATTACATTTACCGATATCTCTAAAGTTTAAATTTAGGTTAGGCCTAGTATACCAGACAATATTGAAAATTGGCAAGTTTTTGATGATGATAATGATATCTTGAAGTTTATGAGTTGTGAAGATCAGTATCATGGTTAGGAATTTGATTGTTCATCCTTGGTTGAGTCAGTAGAAGGAAAGGAGGTTGTCTTTGGCAATGAAGTTATTCAACTTAGAACTAACAAAGTGCCCAAGGGGCTTGTTGTTTTGGAAACTATCTTTGATAACCAGGATAGAGTTTAAAAGAATATCAAAAGAGAAGATCATGCTGATCTAGAGGAGATAAATCTTGGAACACATGAGGCACCTAAAAAGGTATACATTGGTAGGGATATGCCTCACAATGTGAGAAAATCTTTGATTGAGTTATTGAAAAAATTTAGGCATGTTTTTGTATGGTCATATAATGACCTAAAGGTTTATAGAGAAGATTTGTTTTAGCATATTATTCCATTGAAGGAAGATGCTAAACCTTTTCGGAAAAAACAAAGGCCTATAAATCCAACTTTGACACCTAAGATGCAAGAAGAATTGATGAAGTTAAGAGATTCTAGCATTATCAAGCCCATTAGGCATTCTTCTTGGGTGTCAAATCTTGTCCCTGTGAGAAAGAAGAATGGTGACATCAGACTTTGTGTGGACTTCAGGAATTTGAACATTAGCTCATTAAAGGATAACTATTGTCTACCCAATATGGAAGCTATGTTGTAGAGAGTAACCGGATCATAATTGATGTCTATGATGGATTGTTTCTCTAGTTACAATCAGGTAATTGTAAAAGAATTAGAGCAGTTTAAGATAGCTTTCACAACACCTTGGGGGACATATGTTTATGTGATAATGCCTTTTGGTCTCACAAATGATGGTGCTACTTTTTAGAGGGGAATGGATGTTTCCTTTTCAGATTTTATTGATGATTTCCTTATTGTTTATCAAGATGATTTAACTGCCTATTCCAAGAAGGAAGAAGACCATTGTACTCATTTAGAGAAAATATTTGTGAAGGCCTTGGAATATGGCATTTCATTAAACCCAAGGAAATGTACATTTGGTGTCACTGAAGGTAAGTTTCTTGGCCACTTAGTTAGGAAGCAAGGAGTTAGAATTAACCCTAAGAGGGTAGAAGGTATTGATAAAATTCATAGACCAAAAAATGTTAAAGGGATTCAGTCCTTCTTTGGTCTGGTCAATATCTTAATGAGGTTTGTGACAAATTTTGTAGAGGTTACTAGACCTATTTCTAAAATGTTGAAGAAGGGATCTGCAATCAATTGGAAGGGTGAGCCTAATGAGGATTTCAAAAATATCAAGCAGGCTATCAAAGATGCACCAGTGCTTAAGGCACCTGATAATAATGTCCCAATGCACATCTTTTCCTTTGCATCTTTTCATACTATTGCTGCAATTTTGTTACAAAAGAATAAGGAAGGTTATCAGAAGCCTATTGCATTCCTCAGTAAATCTTTGTAGGCTGTTGAATTGAAATATGACATAAATGAAAAACAAGCTTATGCACTTGTGAAGGTAGTCAAGGCTTTTAGGTGTTACTTGATGGGAGAAGTTGTGATTGCTTTTGTGCCAAGTGCAGCTGTGAAGGATTTTTTTTCATAGCAGGAGGTGTTTGGAAGAAGATGTAGATGGATCAATAGAATCCAAGAATTCAACATTGATATCCAAATTACTAAATTGGTTAGAGGACAAGGATTGAAAAAATTGATGGCTCAATCCAATCTTGATGCTAATCAGGTAAATCATTCTGAAATTGATTATACATGTGATATGGATGATTGTATCTGGTATCAAGATATCATCTATCAGTTGAGAAATATGAAATGTCTAGCAGGAATGAATGATAATTAGAGGAGGACATTAAAATTATAGGCCATCAAGTATGTAATTGTGAAATGTAAATTGTATAGAAAAAATTTAGATTGCATACTTTTGAAGTGTGTTGATGAAGATCAGGCTAACAAGTTGTTAAAAGAAATGCATGAGGGAGTTTGTGGTGGACATTATATGGGTAAAACAACTACTCATAAAATCTTGAGAGCGGGATTCTGGTGGCCCAGAATCTTCAGGGATGTAGAATAGTTGGTAAGGAGGTGTGATGCTTGTCAAAGGTTCTCTGGTAAGCTTAAATTTTTAGGTAACATGCCATTAAAACCAGTAGAAGCGCAAGCTCCTTTCCAACAATGGTGAATTGATTTCATAGGGGAGATACCAAACAAGTTAAGTGGAGGATACTCATGGATCTTAGTTGCCACTGATTACTTTAGAAAATGGGTAGAGGCTTTACTTGCAAGGAATGCAACTAGCAAGGTGGTAACTAATTTCTTGTTGAACAACATTATTACAAGGTTTGGTTGCCTTGAGAGAATAGTAAGTGATAATGTAATGTGTTTTAGGTTGGCTGAATATAAGGACTTTTGCAAAGGTTTGGGAATTTAGATTTCTTATTCCTCACCTTATCATCCAAAAGGAAATGGTCAAGAAGAATCTACTAATAAGAGTTTGATTAAAATCCTAAAGAGGATTCTTGAAAAGAATAAGAGGGAATGGAAATTGAAACTGCCATTAGCTCTATGGGCTAATAGGGTAACTGTGAAGAGGGAAATTGGTTGTGCACCATTTGACCTAGTATATGGAATACATGTAAGAATGCCTTAGAATAATTTATTGGAAATGTATAAGTTTGTGCAATTAGATGATTGTGATATAGATGATGAGATGCAGTTAAGAATTGAGGATCTCATCAGGCTGGATGAAACTAGAAGAGAGTCAGTTGCAAGAAATGCGAAATTGCAGTTACAGGTTAAAAATTTGTATGACAAGAAGACTGTTGAAAGAAGGTTTGAGCCTGGTGATTTGGTGTTAATTTGGAATACCAGACTGGAGGATAAAGGAAAACATGGTAAGTTTGATCCCATCTAGTTAGGGCCATATCTAATTCATGACAAATGGGGCCAAGATTCATACATTGTAAAAGAACTGAATGGTGATATTCAAGAATTGCCAGTTCATGGACAATTCTTGAAGAAATACTTCAATTGAAGGTATTTTGTTTTTCATGAATAGTAGTTAGGCCTATACATTCTGTAAATTTTGTAAAGTTGCTTGCCCCTGTCCTGTTTGTCCTGGTATGTAGGGTTTTGGTCTTGTTGCTCTTTGTTGTTAGTTTTCCAGTGGGATGGTCTACTTTAACCAGTGATTCTAAGTCCTTGCTATGCCTATAGGAGGCATACATCCCTAGATAGAGCCACTGTTGGCACCTTGAAAAAATTTCATGGCTCTAGCCCTTTTCTTGTGGTCTCTATAGTTGTTTTTGGTCCTTGGCATAAACTCTAAGCTTAGAAAACAAAAATCTAGCCGTTGTAGTAAAAAGCCCTAAAAATGCCCTGGCCTTGTTCTAATTTTGTGTTACTTTATTTAGGCCACTTAAAAGTCCTAAAATGCATGTGCTTAATTTATACCCCTTTGTTTCATGATCGTGTGAGCCTTTTTTATGTTATGCGATCTTGTGAATAATGTTTTTCGGGCCCCTTTTAATAATTGTCAATTCGCCTAAGTCTCCCAGGTTAAGTTTTCCTAAGTCTACAAGCCTGGCGGTGCTTTAATATTTCCTAAGTCCTTTCATTAATTTTTCCTAATGTTCTAGCTTAATATTTTCTTGGGCCTGGTCTCTTGACAACATCTTCATCCTATGATTATCGTAAGTTCACAAGGGTTTTGTCAGAGGCTTGCAATCTTACGATGATCATTGATTCTCTTTGTGACACAATGCTTCAAATTGTGGATCCAAGGTGACACGTAGGTACAAATGGTGGCTTCTCATTGGTCCATGTATTAGTTTGGTGGCAATTTTTAGTGGGACCTAAGTTTCTAGCTTGTCAGAGGGTCCTGACATTGTCAGAAAATCAATGATGGACGCAAGATCTTATGGGATGTGTCAGAGGTTTAACATCATGCATCGACCATCGATTCTACCTTTTTTAGAGAGGATAAGTGTTGTGGGTCCACATGCCAGGTGTGCTGATTTTTTGTTATCTAATTGGTCCACGTTGTATGACTGGACATGTTGTCAGTGGGGCCAGGTTTTTTGAGGTCCAGTGGGTTTTGACACTTGCAGAGCATTGACAGTCAGCATGTAATCTGATGGGTTTTTTCTGACACATGTGAACTTAAGATAGCTATTGATCTCTTTTAGTTTCAAAGGGTTGTCAGGGCAGGGTAAGATTCTTCATTTGATGGTTGTCTTATGATCTAGAGGAATCTTGGAGGTCTATGCGAAGATGAGACAACCGTCGATCTTCTTGATGTGGGCCCGGTGAATTTCCTTAGTCTTTTGGTGGTTCTGATAAAGTGTTTAGTGGCTCGAAAAATTTTTGAGGCTTCACTAATTCATTGAGTAAGGTGGTAATGTTCCAAAAGGTTTAGCAACTTATCGAACAAGCATTCAAGTAGTAGCTAAATAATTTGACAAAGGCATAAAATATTCTATGACTTGGAGGTATCCTTCAGTCGCCAATTCACTAAGTTTGACTAGGGTCCTATTAAGTGATAAATCATAAAGCCCACGAAATAAAGAGATCAAATGGTAATGACTTAAAGTTGATCGAGTTTCAAATATAGAACACCAATTCACTGCTGGCACTATGAAACTAGTGGTTTAATTTCAATTTCAAATTTCTGAGGGTTTCCTACTACCAAAAGGACTAAAATTCAAAGTAAAAGTGACTGGAGCTAGTAAGAGATGATTTTTTTGCTATTACAGTGTGGTCCAAGGTGTGCCATGATCATTTGCAGGGGTTTGTACTATGTTTTTTGTGCTTGAGGTGTGTTGTAGGTGGCCAAAAAGGTTGACAAATTTGGAATTCTATGATTTTCAGTACTTTCCTAGAGATCTATCATAAGTGCAAATCTTTCTTAGGGATGGCAAATTGGTTTTCATCCCCTGCATTTAATTTTTGACTATTTCTAGTTGATCTGGTGGGTGAAACTCTAACCTTAGTCATATGTAGCTTGATGCATCCTCTTTGAGGATTTCAAGGTGACTAGGGGTATAAGTTGTAGCATTTTTTACTTAGTGAGGGTTCCAAAACTTTCTTTTTGGTCCCTGGTTGTTGTTGATGGTATTATACTGAACAAGAAGAGCTTGGATTTTGTGTCTTGTTCCTGATGGAATATGGATGGAGTAACTGAGAGGGGGGGGGGGGTGAATCAGTCAACCATAAATACACTTCACGATTAATTCTTTGCAGATCCTTTAAGATATCTTAACAATGTTGTTTGTTTTAGCACTCGGTAAATAGATTGCAGTAACTTTGAAGATGCAGAAAGTATTAGCAATATTATCTTTAGATATTCATCAGTGCATGTAAATGATTGAGGAAGCAATTAAGAACACAAGAGACACAAGATTTAACGTGGAAACCCAATATGGGAAAAACCACCAATGTATCTAGATACTGATTTTCACTTTTCTAAAATGATGCCCAGTTAGAAGCCAACCCGGTAAAAGGTTACAAAACACACTGTTAGGTGTGACCTTATTAGAGGATTTAAAACACCCTGCTAGGAGTGGCCTGGTAAGAGGTCTTGAAAACAATTCAATGGAATTGTCACCTTGTTAGAGGATTTATATTATGGCTGTTAAACCAACTCGGTTAAGAGATTTAGAATTCACTGTTACAATGATAAGACGGTAACAATGAAAAAGTGACCTGTATAATAATGCAACTGTCTTGCTGATTACAGATCTCTGTTCTGCATAAGTCTGATCCTCTCTGATCGAATAAATCTCTGCTGCTCTTCAAGGATATCTGAACATCCTTCACAAATTCGCATATACCTTTCCTTCTTTTCTTCTGTAAATCTTCTGCTGTCTTGTATTTACTTTTCACATTTGACTTTTTATTTATATGATTTTGGATTAGTCAAATCGACATTATTTAGTATAACAGTCGGCTGAATTAAGTAAACTCTATTTGCAAAAATCCTTCAAGGGCCGACAGTGCTCGGTGACCATATCTTTTTATAATTTTTCGGAGACCGAGGGAACTCAGTAAACACCAACAATCCTTTACCTTTGATAACCGACTGAACTCGGTAAATACTAACTTTCCTCGATGACCGACTGAACTCGGTAAACACTAAACTTTCTTCAGCAACCGAGTGAACTCGGTAAACACTAAACTTTCTTCGATGACCGACTGAACTTGGTAAACACTAAACTTTCCTTCAGCAACCGAGTGAACTCAGTAAACACTGCTTTTCTTCGATAACCGAGTGGACTCAGTAAGCACTAATATCCCTGTCTGGTAGACCGACTGAGCTTGGTAGAAGCAGATTCCTGCGGACTATGACGTTGTGTGACATCAAAGACAATACATAATTGAGTAGCAATTTCCTTCAGACAATTGTTTCCAACAATCTCCCTCTTTGGCATTGATGGCAACACAATATGTCATAGCATAAGAAATTTGAAAGAGTTAGCTTGGTTTGGATTCAAATCTCCCTCTGTCAGCAAACTTCCTGTATCCTGAAAATTCTTCCTTCTGACTATTTTAAAAATTTCTTGAAGTAATAGCAAAGACATAGCAAACACTCCCTCTTTGACAACACATGCCAAAGACAATTCACATATTACCGGTGAAAATTAATGTACCTCAAGTACTGATTCATATGCAATGATTCCTTTAATATGCTGCATCAACAGGTTGATTTTCAATCATGTTCTGGTTGATGCATCACTAAAACTGTATTTAGTGAGCCTCGGATAGGGGAATGACCCCTAACTTACCTCTTAGATACACAAATGCATCCTTAGGTAATGGTTTGGTAAAAATGTCTGCAATCTGTTCTTTTATATGAATATATTCTAATCTGATTTCCTTGTCCTGCACCAATTCTCTGACAAAGTGATATTTAATAGCAATGTGCTTGGTTTTGGAATGCATCACTGGATTTTTAGAAATGTTTATTGCACTGGTATTGTCACAAAATATAACAACTGGTTCTTTGATTTCAACCTTCATACCTTCTAATAGCTGTTTAAACCAAACAATATTTGAACAGTTTACTGCAGCAGCAACATATTCTGCTTCGGCTGTGGATTGAGATGTACAATTATGCTTTTTACTAGTCCAGGATACCAGTCTTTTTCCAAGAAAAAATGCTCCACCACTTGTGCTTTTTCTGTCATCAATGTTTCCTGCCCAATCAGCATCAGTAAACACTTTCAAGTCTAGATTGCCTCCAAATTTATACCACAAACCATACTCTTCAGTTCCTCTTAAGTATCTTAAGATTCTTTTGATTGCCATCATGTGATTTTCCTTAGGTTTTGCTGAGAATCTAGCTACTATACCGACTGCTAAGGCAATATCAGGTCTTGTATGTACCACATACTGCAATTTTCCAATCATAGATCGGTATAGGGTCTGATCAACTTCTTTTGAATCATCATTTTTGGTAAGTTTCAGTCCAGTACACATGGGTGTACCAACTGGTTTTGAATCTTCCATTCCAAACTTCTTAAGTATCTCCTTAATATATTTGGATTGAGTAATGTATATACCATTCTTGCTTTGCTGAATTTGAAGACCAACAAAGAATTTTATTAAACCAAACATAGACATTTCAAATTCTCTGTTCATTTGTTCTGAAAATTCTTTGCACTGATCCTCATTCCCTCTAAATATAGTATCATCCACAAATATTTCTGCCAATACAATTTTGTCATCTGGTCCTTCTTGGATATACAGATTACTGTTATCATTAGCTCTTTTGAAATTAATATGGATCAAATAGTTATGGAGTCTTTCATACCATGCTCTAGGAGCTTGTTTTAAACCATACAATGCTTTGTGTAACCTGTAGACCATGTCCCTTTTGTCTGGATCAACAAAACCTTTAGGTTGTTCAATGTAGACTTCTTCATCAAGAATTCCATTGAGAAATGCAGATTTTATATCCATCTGATATACCTTAAATCCTTTGTGCACTGCATAAGCAAGTAGAGTTCTTACACCTTCTAATCTTGCAATAGGAGCAAAAGTTTCTCCATAATCTATACCTTCTTCTTGAGAATAACCTTTACATACCAGTCTAGCTTTGTTTCTAGATACTTGACCATCTTCATTCAGTTTATTTCTGAATACCCATTTTGTTCCAATTACATTCTTATCTTTAGGTCTAGGTACAAGAGTCCAAGTTTTGTTCTTTTGTATTTGTTCTAATTCTTCATTCATTGCTTTAATCCAACTTTCATTCTCCAATGCATCTTTGATATTTCTAGGTTCAAAATCAGTAAGTAGACATGTACCTTTTAGCTTGCTTCTTGTCATAGTACCATCTAATTTGTTTCCAATGATTTGATCTGGTGTATGATGTCTTCTGACATATTTGGCTAGTATAGGTTCCTTGCCTTTTGAATGATTCATGCTGTTGTCTTCTAGGATCTCTTCTTCAGGTTGCTCAGGCTCGGTAGATATTTGCTCGATAACTTCAGGCTGAGACTCGGTCTGAATTTCTTCCTGTGACTCGGTTTGAACTTCTTCCTGTGACTCGGTAACTGTGCTCGGCTCGGTAGATATAGCTTCCTTATTGATAGTTGTGTCTGTCAATGTTTCAGGTTCAATGTAAATGAATCTTTTGTAGTTCTCAAGTTCCCTTTTGCTTTCTTCCTCAGTCTTTTCTGCAAACTCATCAAATTTCACATGTATACTTTCTATGACTTTGTGAGTAGATAAGTTCAGACATTTGTATGCCTTGCTTTTGCTAGAATATCCTAGGAATATTCCTTCATCACTTTTCACATCAAATTTATTTCTTCTGGATTCTTTTAAGATATAACACTTGCTACCAAATATTTTCATGTAACTTACATTAGGTTTATAGCCATACCATAATTCATAAGGAGTTTTGAATGTGTCTTTCTTCAGTTGTACTCGGTTCAAGGTATGAACTATAGTGCTGATAACTTCCTTCCAGTACTTTATAGCGATGTTCTTTTCTATCATTAGAGTCCTTGCACAATCCATAATAGATCTGTTTCTTCTTTCTACTATTCCATTATGCTCAGGAGTTCTAGGAGCTGATACCTATCTTTTGATTCCTCTTTCTATGCAGAAGTTGTTAAAATCATGGGAGATGAATTCACCACCTCTGTCTGATCTTAAGCATTTCAATCTTTTCCCTGTTTCTTTTTCTACTATTGCTAAGTACCATTTGAACTTTTCAAATGCCTCTGATTTTTCTCTTAAATACATAACAGTCATCATTCTAGAATAATCATCAATGAAAAGAATAAAGAATTTATCTCTAGTATAGCTTTGTATTCCAATAGGTCCACATAAATTAGTATGCACAATTTCCAAAATTTCTTTAGACTGATAGTTCTTACTTTTGAAACTAGTTTTACTCATTTTGCCAATCTGACAATTCTTACATAGACCAGTGTCAGGTTTCTTCAAAGTAGGAATGCCTCTAACCTTCTTGAATTTGCTTATTTTTATCATGTTATCAAAATTCACATGACATAACCTTTTGTGCCATATCCAACTTTCTTCTATTTGAGCAATAAAGCATGAATATTCATTGAGATCAAGATAAAATAAGTTACCTTTTGTTTGTTTGCCTGATCCAATGAGTTTTCCTTTTCCATCCAGCAGTCTTGCTTGACCATTCATGAATTCAACCTTGAAACCAGTGTTGATTAGCTGTGCTACACTTAGAAGATTATGTTTTAGTCCTTCAACCCAATAAGCATTATCACATATGAGTTCTTTGGTTAATGAGATTCTTCCTTTTCCTTTTATACAACAAGGTTCATTGTTTCCAAATCTTACATTACCATTGTCACAGTCTTCTAGATATTCAAATTTTGTCTTGTCACCAGTCATGTGGTGTGAACATCCACTGTCTATTATCCATATATCATCTTTTCTTATATGAGAAATAAGTGCTATCTTATCTTCATCATCATCAGATTCATCTTTTATAGCAATAAAGACAATTTCTTCTTCACTATCATCAGAATCTTTAGCCATAAAACATGATTTCTTACCTTTATCCTTGTATGATTTGAAATTCTTTTTGCCATAGTACTTGTGACTTCTCTTTTCTTCCTTGACTTGCTTGTTTGGGCACCTAGCTGCAATATGTCCAATTTCTTCACATGAAAAATAGATTAAAGGAGTTTTACCTTTATACTTACCTTTCCCTCTAGAGTACTTCTTTGCAAGTAATGCTTCTACAATTTCAAGATCACTATCATAACTTTCTTCTGATTCTTCTTCACTCTCTGTCTGAACTTCTTTAATTTTCTTGTTCTTCTTTAGTGAAACCTTGGCCTCAAATGCTGATTCAATATTTTTGGAACTAGGAACATAGTTGTCATAGTTGTCTAATTCAAAAGTTGTCAATCTTCCAACTAAAGCATCCAAAGTTATATTGTGGTTTGCTTCACATCTTCTTTCTTGAATAGCTGATACTCTTATTGCATAGATAGGGAGTAGTGTTCTGAGTACCTTACTTATAACAGTCTCATCTGAGATTGTTCCTCCAGAAGCTCTAATTGCACTTACACTTGCTTTGATTCTTTCAACATATTTTGCAATGTTTTCATCTTCCTTCATATTTATCTTGTCAAACTGTCCTCTTAGGCTTTTTGCTTTGGCTCTCTTCACATTTGCATCACCGCCATATATTTTCTTCAGTGCCACCCACATTTCATATGCAGTAGTGTAGTCTTTAATATCATCAAATTCTTCATAGCTGAGAGCAGATGCAATGTCTATCATCATGGTGTTGTGAGTCTTTTTATCTGCAATGTCTTCAACAGTTAATGCGCCATTAGGAATTGTATACTCTTCATCAATGTATTTGCATCCTGAATCACCAATGGAAGCCAGATGAAGTCGCATGAGACCTTGCCATGCTGAAAAGTTATCTCTGTTAAGCTTTGGAATTTCCCTCTTGTAAGACATCCTGATCTTTAGCTTAGGTCTTTGAAACCCTTCCTGTAAGCACCAAAAGCTCTGATACCAATTGATGGAATATGGATGGAGTGACTGAGAGGGGGGGGGGTGAATCAGTCAACCATAAATACACTTCACGATTAATTCTTTGCAGATCCTTTAAGATATCTTAACAATGTTGTCTATTTTAGCACTCGGTAAATAGATTGCAGTAACTTTGAAGATGCAGAAAGTATTAGCAATATTATCTTTAGATATTCATCAGTGCATGTAAATGATTGAGGAAGCAATTAAGAACACAAGAGACACTAGATTTAACGTGGAAACCCAATATGGGAAAAACCACCAATGTATCTAGATACTAATTTTCACTTTTCTGAAGTGATGCCCGGTTAGAAGCCAACCCGGTAAAAGGTTACAAAACACACTGTTAGGTGTGACCTTATTAGAGGATTTAAAACACCTTGCTAGGAGTGGCCTGGTAAGAGGTCTTGAAAACAATTCAATGGAATTGTCACCTTGTTAGAGGATTTATATTATGGCTGTTAAACCAACTCGGTTAAGAGATTTAGAATTCACTGTTACAATGATAAGACGGTAACAATGAAAAAGTGACCTGTATAATAATGCAACTGTCTTGCTGATTACAGATCTCTGTTCTGCATAAGTCTGATCCTCTCTGATCGAATAAATCTCTGCTGCTCCTCAAGGATATCTGAACATCCTTCACAAATTCGCATATACCTTTCCTTCTTTTCTTCTGTAAATCTTCTGCTGTCTTGTATTTACTTTTCACATTTGACTTTTTATTTATATGATTTTGGATTAGTCAAATTGACATTATTTAGTATAACAATCGGCTGAATTAAGTAAACTCTATTTGCAAAAATCCTTCAAGGGCCGACAGTGCTCGGTGACCATATCTTTTTATAATTTTTCGGAGACCGAGGGAACTCGGTAAACACCAACAATCCTTTACCTTTGATAACCGACTGAACTCGGTAAATACTAACTTTCCTCGATGACCGACTGAACTCGGTAAACACTAAACTTTCTTCGGCAACCGAGTGAACTCGGTAAACACTAAACTTTCTTCGATGACCGACTGAACTTGGTAAACACTAAACTTTCCTTCAGCAATCGAGTGAACTCGGTAAACACTGCTTTTCTTCGATAACCGAGTGGACTCGGTAAGCACTAATATCCCTGTCTGGCAGACCGACTGAGCTCGGTAGAAGCAGATTATTGTGGACTATGACATTGTGTGACATCAAAGACAATACATAATTGAGGAGCAATTTCCTTCAGACAATTGTTTCCAACAGTTCCTAGCATCTATTTTCTTGGTAATGTATTGATTTTGAAAGTTAATGAGAATACACTTGAATTCCTGTCTCAAAATTTTGATTGTCTTCTTGTTCTGATTCTGGATTCATATATGTTAAGGTTACAAAGTGGATTAGCATATGGTAAACAAAGAGTATTGTGAGATCAGCTTGGAGTTCCTAAAAAAGTTAGGATTAAAGCCTTTAGGCTGATTTTAGTGAGTTCATTGTTAGATTGGAATTTGATGATTAAGTTTGGGAGTGAGGGGATTAATAGGTAAAGCACTTACTTTGAGTTCATGTGTGTTTGAGTTAAGGTTTTAGCTAATATATGTTATCAAATGACTCTTTTCCCTGGGTTAAGGCATTGATCTATTCTTTGGAAGTAGTCCATCATCATCAATCACACACACATTTAAATGATAAAATCTTTAATCAATTAGTAAGGGGTATAGTTGTATATTGTTTTGAGACTCCTTTGAAGAAGTGAATCAAGGGTACACCCACCTGAGCATTAAGGCTCAAAGTGTAGAAGGATCTCATTGTTGATCCTTGTTAATTGGCCCTCTTCCTTGTAGACTTTGGAGTGGTGATAGAGTCAAATTATCATTAAAGTTATCCATCAAAGTATAAATCTACAAGTTGAAGATCAAAGGGAACTCCCAACAACAAGGATGGAAGGGGACCTATTATATCACTCGCAACACTATACAAGACAAAGAGCCCCCAAGGATTAGGCTAACATTGTTTACATAATGTGGAGCTCCATAATAGGAACATAAATGTTATTTAGAGAAAATATTATTGAAATAGAACTCATTTCCACATGATATATAGATAACCTTACTATCAATGAGTTGCCTAATCTTATAATGTAAATCTTGACATTCATTAGTAGAGTGATCATTAAATCTATGATACAAAAAAAGGAAGAGTTATCAAGTATGTACTACATTTCTTTTTGCATTTAGGTCTAGTAATCATCTTAGCATGAAGGAGTTCAGGAAAAATAACTTCTTGGTCAAATTCCTTCATAGTTTCATCATGTTTTGAAGTGTTATTTGAGATGTTGTTAACATTGATTTGTTGTTGATGATTAAATCCCAATCCATAAGAATGCTCATTCCCCCCATTCTATAAAGGGAATTTGAATTCCTTGTTTATGCTTACCACATCCTTGACAATTGAATCCTTGTTTAACTAGGAAATGATAACCACGACCATAAAAAGAAGTCATATTAGAAGGAGTTAATGGAACTTTAGTACTCACTATGTCATCATTAGTAGGTTTGACAGGTTCATTGTGCGTAGAAGCAATGAAAAATTTGTTACAAAGGGCATTAGAAGTAGAAGAAAAAACTTTTTGTTCAAACTCTCTTTGTTGTTTCATAAAATCAAGATCACAAACCTTATAGTCTCCAATAAAGGTAGGATTAAAATCCAAGGTTCCACAATCATCACCAGGAAGATTATTGGAGGAAGAAGGATTATTATTAGGAGTAGGAGTAGTGTAGGTTTGAATATTCAAGCAAGGATTTGACACATCATCCACATGAAGTGTATAAATCATGTTGTTATGAATAAACTTTACATTACAGTGAAGGATGGAAGGGATAGCATGCATCTCATGCAACTAGGGTCTACCCAAAAGAAGGTTATAATTGAGAGGTCCAAACATAACATGAATAGGTGTATTTAGGATGACCAAACCTACTTTGATAGGTAAGGTAATTATTCCCAAAGTGTTCTTAGCAATGTTATCAAAGCCTCACATAGGAACATTGTAAGGTTGAATAGTTGAAAGATCGACTTTAATCTCTTTGAGCATGTCCATGCTACAAACATTAAGCCCAAATCCATTATCAATGAAGGTCCTATGAATGATACTTTTATTGATAGTAACAAAAACCATAAGAGAATCATATTGATTTTGAACTTCTTTATAAGGTAAATCCTTTTGAGTGAATACAATGTCGGGAGCACCTGGGGTAGTATGCATGCATTGTAAGAAGTTATTGATGTTCTCTTGATTAGGAGGTGGAGTGGGAAGAGTTGATAGAGATTTTTGGAAGGCTTCATAGTAGGTAGGTGAATTTTGAAGAAGCTCCCATAAAGAAATCTTGGCAAGTATATTTTGCAATTGGTTTATTAAATCATACTCCTTGATAGGAAGATGAGGTGGAGGATGAAGGATGGGTTGAGAAGGTGGTAAAGAGGTAGAAACCACTGGATTAGGTTGAAGGTTACTCCTTGTATGATATGTGTGAGCTATTGTATCTTGATCATTGAAAGACTCTAAAGTATCCATAGGTTTACCTTTGATAGTGATGTGAGGATAACCTTTGATAGTCAACAAGGGTTTGGCATAAACCATGTTAGTTGTCTCAATACTACAAATAGATTCACAAGAAGGAAGCAAAGAAGACATCCTAGGAGGAGATGAGGTAGGATCTTTCTTGTCCATAAGATCATCACTAAGAGGAAGAGAATTAAGGGAATTCATATTATTTTCTGCTAATGCCTCATCACTAGAAGGAATCCCAAATAGAGGTAAAGCATCTATAATATCATCTTCTTTCACTAAAATGTCTGCATAAGGAAAGTGTGTTTTAGAAAAAGAATCACCATCATGTATTGATTTATCATCCATTAATAAATCACCCTCTTGTACCAAATATTCTTCATGAGGAGGAGATAAATCAATGTCTTTATCCAAGTGATCATCCACAATGGTTTCATGAAGAAGAGAGTAATTAACATCCAAATCCAAAGGTTCATCCCAAATAGGAGGACTATCATCCCTACCAATAAAACACATCGTAGGATCTCCATAAGTCACTAAAGCTTGATCCCTAAAGGGGAAAGAAGGTAAATCATATTCTAAAGTAGGCTCACTAGGAGAAGAATTAACATTGATCCTCAATTCATCTCCATTAAAAGAAATATGATGGAGAGAAAGATTAAAGTCATCTTCTTTCTCTAATATTTCTTTACAAGGTAATTAAAAAGAGGACAAAGCAACATCACACAAACTAAATAAAGTCTTTCTAGGTGTAACACCATGCAATGGTAAGGTAAGAGGAGGATGTTGTGTAATCCCAAAAGTTATAGAAGAATGTTTGGAAAACACTTGAAACAACTTGTGCAACATGATAACAAATAAAGAAATGCATAGAAAATAGATCTAAATATATCCAAATGCATTCAAATAAAATTTATAAGCATGAAAAGGAAGTTGAACACCACAAACATAATAGGGCATCTAATTCCACAAAAGAAAGGGGTAAGCTTGTCAGGTTCACCAAAATGTAAGATGAAGGTGAACACAAAAGTTGATACAAAGGGAGATCTAACACCAAAAAGAAAGAGTTGTCTATTGCGGGTTCACCAAAATGTAAGATGAATAATATGTATGAATAGGGTTTAGAATAATGCTCATGAAAGAGACCCCAAAATCAATATTTTACACATACATGAAATTATATTGATATGGAAAGTAAATGTAGAAGACTAATGTTGAAATTAAGAAATAAAGGTACTTACCTTCGAAAAAAATTGACTGAAAACCCTATCAAATAGTCTCAAAAACTATTGATATTTGCACTCCACCAAAATCGAAACTACGAGATCTCCAAAACCCAAAAATATTTTTCCTTTTTGAGCAAGGTCATCATTGACCTAGGTAGAAAATGTCGACCTTGACCCAAGGTCTACCTTGACCTGCATAGCTTTGACAAAAATTCTGTTTGTGGATCCCAAAAATTTGATGAAAAGGGTATCTGGATCTTCACTGTAATTCATCATCCCGCACCTGTATGTGCAAGAAAAATAGTTTTGTTTGTTGGGGGGAGGGTTTTTCCTTAGTAAAAACCTAATTTATGAATTAACCTTGAAATTGAATTGAAATTGCAGAGATAAACAAAGTAAACAGAACAATTCACCTTGTTTAAGTTGAAAACCCTTGCGGAGGATTCGAATCTTTGAATCCACAAGTATGGATGCTCCAAATGAGTGTAGAATTGAATGTAGGATGTCTTGAATCAATTTTCTTTAGATCTTCAACACAAATATTGAATGGATATTGGAATAAGAAGAGACTTGAATGGATGGATGGAGAAATCCTCAACAAGAGGGCTCCATAGAGATTGAATCCTTCAATGGCTAACAATGGATATCCTTAATGAATTAGATCTTGAATGCTTGAATGCTTGAAGATGAATAAATGATAGAATGCTTTCATTCTCCTTCTTTCTTGCTTGAGTGCTTGAGAGATTATGAAGATGAGATGGAGAAAATGAGAGAGGAAGGCTCCCTTTTATAGTGATCTAGGGCACAAACTTCTAGAGAGGCCACATAGAAAACAATAATTAAGGGCCCATAGCACACATGGAGAGGAAATTAAATTAAAGTCTTGACACAAAAATCTAGAAGGGGACCACATTTAATATAGAAATTAAAATAATTATTTAAGAGCCTTGTCACAAAATTTGAGGTAAGGCAAGCCCCAAAGTTAATTTGAGCATTAGGCACAAAATTTTAGAAAGGATAACCTCCAATAATATATTAGGAATCCTATACAAAGCTCAAGAAAGGTCAACCTCAAATAGTAATTTGAGAATCTGACACTTAACCCAAGAAATAGTGGCCCCGAAGAGGGACAAGATGAGATTTTGATGAAACCCCAAAACCAGAAGCTAACCCCAAGGATCTTGGACCCTAGGGTCAAGGTCAAGGTCCACTTTGACCTAGGTCAAGATCAACTTTGACCTAGGTCAGAGTCAAGGTCAAACTTGACCTAAGAAGTTGACCTTGACCCTGAGGTCAAGAATCTCAAGCTTGCAATTCAAGATGCTAGAATTATGTCAAGAAGAAGTGGAAAATAGGGTAGAATAGGGGAAAAAGCCAGATCCAAGTCTAGGACCCATTCAAGGCACTTGACAGGACCCCAAACCACTTACTTGAAGGGCTAAACATTCTTAACATGAAAGTGCTTCCATTTTAAGATGATATATGATGAAGGGTGCTCCCCTTAATACCATAAACACATAACAGAAATAGAGAAACAACAACAACATGCAAGAACAGAAAATTGGCTTCTTATTATCTCCACAAATGTGGAATTACAAACTTTCAGAATTACAATATGCAAAGCCACATGGGCATTCCCTTACAATATTCTATAGGACAAAGCCTCGAACTATTACCCAGAACTATTCTGAACTGCCTAAGACAATAATACAGCCTTCCTTATATAGGCAATTTTCCACCGCCTGGGAAGGTTCCAAAATTTTTAGCCAATAAGGCCGACCAAACTTAGAATTATTTTATTTTACATTTTATTACATCATAGTCAGCTCAAGATAACCTTTGAAACCTGAACAGAAATTTTGAAGAAAATTATTTTTCGCCATTTCAGGTGGCCCAACTTCCGAAGACCATAAGTCATCACCCGTTGACCCGCTCGGCTATTATAACCCCATTTCAGAAATGCCACGAAGCGCTCTACAGGCTTGACCGGCGCAAGCGCCTGTCACCCAAATTTTTGACCTCATCTGGGGCATCTACAGCCTTCAAAACTGAGTTCAAAGTTTCTGTACCCTACTGCCAATACCGAAAATCTTCAATATCTTCCAACATACACTTGATCTGGAAATGAAACTTTACTGGCAGACTTATATGACCAAAATGAACCTCCAAGAAAGAAATTAGATCATTCTGAGCACAGACGAAAATTACCAAAAATAGTAACTTTCCATAAATAGCAGCTTTGCACTAAAATAGCCCTTATTGAATAAAAGCATAAATATTTTTGGGTGATGCAAGATTGCTCTTACACCCAGGATGCTCCTGCATCAGACACCCGGGGTAATTTGAGAAGTGACCCTGTCACGACTCAGGTGTGCAGAGGAAAACCAAGATGGCTAACCTCCTCCTTTGTCAGCCATGATGAATCTTCAACAGGCCGTCCTTTCCACTTGACCAGATATTCTTCATATGTCCTGTTCCTTGTGCTTCTGCCAACACGACTATCCAGTATATCTTCGATCTCCTTAGTGTCTGAACTAGTTGCTGGAATACTCCACTGTGCTGCTGCAACCTCATCTTCAACACCTCCTTCGTGATACTCTATCAAATCTAAAATGTTAAACACTAGTGAAATATTCAGCTCACTAGGCAATTCTACCTCATATGCATTTCCTGAATCATGCTTCTTCAGTATCTTACATGGCCCAAACTTCTTCATTTTCAGCTTGTTATATGTACCAACTGGAAACCACTCCTTCCGCAAATGAACCATGACTTCATCACCAACCTGAAATTCCTTATACCTCCTTTTCTCATCTACCTTAGCCTTATACTGTGCATTCATCTTGGTAATATGCTTCCTCACCTCCTCATGGATGTTCTTCAAGTGTTCTGCAAAATCCTCAGCTTCAGCACTACTTATTTCTCCTTTATCTATCTTTCTCAATTCAAATGCATTTCTTGGACTACTTCCATATACAATCTGGAATGGTGATTTACCAGTGCTCCTATTGACAGAATTATTGTATGCAAATTCTGCCTGTGGTAAAATCAAATCGCATCCTGTTGGCTTATCTCCAACCAAACATCTCAGCAAATTTCCCAAACTCCTATTCACCATCTCTGTCTGTCCATCAGTCTGTGGATGATGTGATGAACTGAACTTCAAATTTGTCTTCAACTTCTTCCACAATGTACGCCAGAAATACCCAACAAACTTAGTGTCCTGATCTGAAACTATGGTCTTTGGCAAACCATGAAGTCTCACTACTTCTCTGAAAAACAATTCTGCTATATGAACAGCATCATTAGTCTTCTTGCAGGGAATGAAATGTGCCATCTTTGAAAATCGGTCAACTACTACAAAAATTGAATCATGTCCCCATTGTGTCCTCGGTAAACCAAGAACAAAGTCCATACTGATATCCTCCCAAGGCTTCTCTGGTATAGGTAATGGCTGATACAACTCTATATTCTGCTTCACTCCTTTCGCCATCTGACATACTCTGCAACTCTTTACAAACTTCTTCACATCTTGCTGCAATTGTGGCCAATAATAATTCTCACCAACCAAAGCAAGGGTTTTATCATGACCAAAATGTCCAGCCAATCCTCCACTATGCTTCTCCTTGATGAGATTCTCCCTCATAGAACTTCATGGAATGCACAACTGACTCCCTCTGAATAGCATATCATCCTAGATGATGAAATCCAACCATTTTGTCCTGTCTAGAGTAACAGGTTCTGTACAAGCTTTCCAAGCTTCACCAAAATCAGGATCCTCTGGATACAAATTCTTGAGTTCCTTGAACCCGACCACTTCAATCTACATTTCTGTCAGCAATAGTTGCCTTCTGCTAAGAGCATCTGCAACCCTATTAGACTTTCCACTCCTGTGTTTCAAAACAAATGTATAACTCAGCAAAAACTCAACCCATTTCAAATGCCTTTGATTCAATTTTCCTTGACTATTCAAATATTGCAAAGCTTGATGATCAGTATACAAAACAAACTCCTTAGGAAGTAGATAATGTCTCCACTTCTTTAATACCTGAACTATAGCATAAAATTCTTGATCATAAACAGAATATTTCCTCTTGGCATCATTTAACTTCTCACTAAAATAAGCAACAGGTTTACCTTCTTGGCTCATAACAGCTCCTATTGTAGTACCACTAGCATCACAATCTACTTGAAACACCTTATTAAAATCTGGAAGTGCTAAAACAGGTTGTTCTGTAACTTTTTGTTTCAACAATTGAAAACTCTTTTCTGCCCCATTAGTCCACTTAAACTCTTTTCTATCCCCTCTCATTGTTTCAGTCAAGGGTCCACAAATACTGCTAAAGTTTCTGATAAAATTTCTGTAAAAGCTAGCTAGACCATGAAAAGATCTTACCTCAGTAGCATTCCTTGGAGTAGGCCATTCAAGAATAGCCTGTACCTTCTCTGGGTCCATTTTTAGACCTTCTCCTGAAACTATAAACCCCAAATACACCAACTCTTTCTTCACAAAACTGTACTTCTTCAAATTAATCAACAATTTCTCTTCTCTCAACTTCTCAAATACCATACGAATATGCATCATATGCTCATCCAATGTCTTACTAAAGATCAAAATATCATCTAGGTAAACAATGACAAACTTACCCAGAAATTCTTTCAGAACCTTGTTCATGAGCCGCATGAAAGTGCTCGGTGCATTGGTTAGCCCAAAAGGCATGACTAACCACTCATATAGTCCTTCCTTTGTCTTGAAGGCAGTCTTCCATTCATCTCCTTCTCTGATCTGAATCTGATGATATCCATTTTTCAGATCTATCTTTGAAAAATACATAGCTCCACTCAAACAGTCCATAATATCATCCATTCGTGGCAATAGAAACCTGTACTTGATTGTGATCTTGTTTATTGCCCTAGAATCTGTACACATCCTCCATTCTCCATTCTTCTTTGGTGCTAATACAGCTGGTACAGCACAAGGACTTAGACTCTCATGGATCAATCCTTTCTGTAACAGTTCGTGTACTTGTCTGTTCAACTCCTCACTTTCTGCAGGTGTCATTCTGTGTGCTGCCTTATTCGGCAAACTCACTCCTGGGATCAAGTCCATCTGATGACTGATCTTTCTGACTGGTGGTAATCCATCAGGCATGTTATCGGATACAATATCCTGAAACTCATTCAACAAATCTACAACTTCTACAGGAACATCTTCTACTTCCTCTTTACCAGCTTTTGGAATTAAAGCAAAACATACATGTTCATGCCTCATACCATCTAGGAAATTTCTTCCATCAACAAAAGTTATCCTTGCATTACCACATACCTTTTCTTCGGTCTCCTTCAATGGCTTTAGCTTATGCCGCACTCCATCCTTTGTCAGGGAATAGGTATTCGCACGGCCATCATGTACAACATATTTTTCAAACTGCCATGGTCTACCCAACAACATATGACATGCATCCATGGATATGATATCACATAATACCTCATCTTGGTATCTGCCAATCTTGAACTTCACCAGGCATTATTCATTGACCATGACCTTGTGGTCATCCTGTACCCAGGCAATCCGATATGGATGTGGGTGTTTCTATCTCTTGAGCTTCAACTTTGTTACCATCTCTTCTGACACCAAATTGTCAGTGCTTCCACTATCAATAATCACATCACAACATTTACCTTCACACTTGCATCTGGTGCGAAACAGGCTCCTCCTTTGCTCAGGTTCATTCTCACCACTCAACAAGACTCTTCTGTTAATCAACGTTTCTCCTCTTTCAGCATCTTCAGAATTTGATGATCTGGCATCTTCATCTACATGTGCAACTCTGGCCTGGCCTTCATTTCTCCTGTCTGTTCTGCCTTGGCACTGAGGACATTCAAATGCCCTATGACCTTCTTCTCCACAGTGAAAACATGTTCCACGGAAGCCACCTCTTCCAGATCCTTGTCCCCTTCCTGTTCCTCTCTGATCTCTATTATTCTGATCCTGGAAGCGATTGGAATTATTTCCTCACTGATTCTGACTGCTACTGGCCTCATCCTTCTTTTTCGAATCTTCATTTCGGCCACCGTATGACCTTCCACCAGATTGTCCACCGTGACCTCTTCCATTTTGTCTACTCTCAAACTTCTTGTTCAGCTTTTCCTCTACTTTTATGGCAAACTGGTATGCCTCTTCAATACTGTTCATTCGAACCAGATTCAGCTCCTCCTGAATGCTTGGCCTTAACCCATTAAAGTATCGGGAAACTTTCTCCTTATCAGCTTTTGCATGGCCTGTTCTGATGAGAAGTCGATAGAACTCCTCTGTATACTCCTGAACAGATCTTCCTGCTTGCTTCAAACTCTGCATTTTCTTCAGTAGGTCAAGCTCATAATCAACAGGAATGAACTTTCGCTTCAATTTATCCACCATCCGATCCCATCTTGTGATTTTATCTTTCCCTCTTCTATTTCGCTCCAACTGAATTTCTTGCCACCAGATCTTCGCATGACCTTTCAATCTGGCCTTCGCAAATTTTACCCTATCAGGATCGTCAACATCTTCGTACTCAAAATATTCCTCACATTCATTGATCTAGTCAATCAATTCCTCTGGGTTAAAATTTCCAGAAAATGTAAGAACCTCAATCTTAGGTCTTTTCCCAATCTTGGAAATGGCCCGAAAAAGTCTTTCTTCCTCCTGGTTCACAATTTTAGCTTCTCCTTCTTGATATTCTTCTTCGGCTTCATCCTCGCTTTCGTCTCTAACATTGAGATTCATTCCTCTGCGAATCTCTTCTTGCAATGCTCGCACTTGTCTCTGCAGCTCTCTAACCTCAGGTGTCACAGCAGCAACTCTTCCGCCACGTTCTCATCGTGGAGGTATTTTCGCGATGCGCACTGAAACCCTAGCCATGGTCCTGGTGCAAACTGCCTCACAGTCGGCGATCTATTTACACACTCAAGAACTCTTGCTCTGATACCACTTGATGAAGGGTGCTCCCCTTAATACCACAAACACAAAACAGAAATAGAGAAACAACAACAACATGCAAGAACAGAAAATTGGCTTCTTATTTATCTCCACAAATGTGGAATTACAAACTTCAGAATTACAATATGCAAAGCCACATGGGCATTCCCTTACAATATTCTGTAGGACAAAGCCTCGAACTATTACCCAGATCTACTACCCAGAACTATTCTGAACTGCCTAAGACAATAATACAGCCTTCCTTATATAGGCAATTTTCAACCGCCTGGGAAGGTTCCAGAATTTTTAGCCAATAAGGCCGACCAAACTTAGAATTATTTTATTTTATATTTTATTACATCATAGTCGGCTCAAGATAACCTTTGAAACCCGAACATAAATTTTGAAGAAAATTATTTTTCACCATTTCAGGTGGCCCAACTTCCGAAGACCATAAGTCATCACCCGTTGACTCCGCTCGGCTATTATAACCCCATTTCAGAAATGCCACGAAGCGCTCTACAGGCTTGACTGGTGCAAGTGCCCGTCACCCAAATTTTCGACCTCATCTGGGGCCTCTACAACCTTCAAAACTGAGTTCAAAGTTTCTGTACCCTGCTGCCAATACCGAAAATCTTCAATATCTTCCAACATACACTTGATCTGGAAATGAAACTTTACTGGCAGACTTATATGACCAAAATGAACCTCCAAGAAAGAAATTAGATCATTCTGAGCACAGACAAAAATTACCAAAAATAGTAACTTTCCATAAATAGCAGCTTTGCACTAAAATAGCCCTTATTGAATAAAAATATAAATATTTTTGGGTGATGCAAGATTG
>BSBK01012277.1:2500-215282 GCA_027943335.1 Chamaecyparis obtusa | reverse complement strand
TTGTTATTTAAGTATTTTTGTTAATTAGCATTGTTATTTAAATTAGGACCTAATACCCTGGACCTGATACTTACAATTGTGTACTTGACCCTTAAGACCGAATACCTGACCTAATACTTACTAATTGTACAACATAGTCCACCCTATAATTTAACTTTTAACAACCTGACCAAATAGTTCACCTTTAAGACCCAATATGACCCAATATAGGGTGACCTAATACTTACTAATTGTACAACATAACCTAGACCGAATAGACTCTTACTGACCTTAATAGGACCATTTAAAGACTATCTTATTACTGACCTAGAATCTAGGACCATTGTTAATCTAGGACCATTGGTCAGTTGCATCATGCATATGTTACAGGACACTCAGAGGGTTGCTTAGTTTGTATGTATCATGATGACCTAGCTTAGGATGTCAAGCATTTATAATGCTACTAGACATAGATACATTTGATTATTATATGTTTCACATTTGTGTTTATGATTTGACATACAAATTTATATACTAGATGGACATAGACATAGATGATTTACGTGTTTATGTTTGGCATTTAGATACATGCTTTTTTATATGTTTTTTTATATTTGATTAGATGCTTAAATTTACATGTGTTTACCTAGATATATTTTATATTTTTTTATTTACATGTATATGATGCTTAAAGTTAGATGTTTTACATGTGTTTATTAAGATCTATTAAGAAACACATGTGTTTATGATGTTTGACATGTGTAAATAATACATAAATTAGTAGTGTTTTAAATGGGTAAATGCATATATATGTATGCTCTACATGTTTTAGTGATATTTTCCATGTGTTTAAGTTTGTATATATATATATATGGTGTTTGCTTAGATGGTTTGCATGCATTTATGATGTTTCACATGTTTAAATATCAATATGTTCAATTATTCAATAAATTCAAAATACTTTATGTCAAATTTAATACATCCCCTTTTAAGTCATCAAAATGTAAACAATACATCCCCTTACGCTCATTTAAGCGATTTAATCTTCTATAATTGATTAAATGAAAAAATTTCTATCATCAACAAAGAAACACATATATAACATATTACATGAACATATTTATTACATGCCCAAGTAAGACATTGAACATCATAAATACATCAATTTAATACATCCCCTTAAGACACGTAAACTTAATATATCCCCTTAAGACATGTAAATATAAATATACATCAATTCAATACATCCCCTTAAGACATGAAAATGTAAATTTTTCTATCATCAACAAAGTAACACATCTATAACATATCATAAAAAAATTTATATCATTTACTACATACATGTAAACCTAAATATATAAATTTAATACATCCCCTTAAGACACATGTAAATGTAAATACATTAATTTAATACATCCGGGCTCAAGACATGTAAATGAAGAATATAATACATCCGGGCTCAATACATTAATTTAATATATATCTATCATGTACAATTCATAGAAGAATATAATATCACCCCCAAGCTCATTTCATCATCTATAAGCTATTTTTTGTGAAGATGTCTACTTATCATCCAAGCTCATACAAAAAGAGAATATCACTTCAAGTTCATTTCATAATCTATGATCTAAAATTTATTGGTTGTATACCTAGATCATCTAACCTCAAAGAGGGATTGTTATCCAATTGAGTCATTCTTTCAATCACTTTGCCCCTTTTCATAGCACTTCTCTACATTAGAGCATTCTAAATGTGACCCCAATTTTGTTGGATTTATTACATCATTAGATAGATATATAGGTTAATTTAGAAAGAATATTTAATATATAGCTATTAATTTATATAAATAGGCAATAAGCTAGTTAAGCTTCAAATTTAAATTTAATTAGGGGTTTGAGGTAACCTTTTCTCAAGTTATTGTTAAGTGTCAATCCTCACTCTAAACCTCTCCAATTACTCATCTAAGTCAAGTTATAAATAGCTCATTCACCACCCCTAACATCCCCTTAAGACATGCAAATGTAAATTTTTCTATCATCAGTTCAAAGTAACACATCTATAACATATCATAAATATATTTACTACATACATGTAATCCTAAATATATTTAAGTGTCAATTATCACTCTAAACCTCTCCAATTACTCATCTAAGTCAAGTTATAAATAGCTCGTTCACCACCCCTAACATCCCCTTAAGACGCGTGAACCTAAATACATCAATTTAATACATCCTCTTAAGACATGTCAACATAAATACATCAATTTAATATACCCCTTAAGACATGTAAATGTAAATACATCAATTGAAGACATCTATAATTTGTAGGCTCCTTGTTGATTAGTACTATCTAGATTATATTTCTAGGTTTCATTAAAATTTGGTACTTGATGTTGTTCATTTATAAGTTTACATGCTTCTTTTTGAATGTAAAATTTTTTGAGCATTGAAATTATTGTCACCTTTATCTTGAGGTAGATTTTTTAAATTTAATCTTAGATATTAAATTCATTTTTTCATACATGTTCTTTTAAATATGTATGTATGTGTAAATTTATGCACATTCAATTTTAAGTAAATATGCGTGTGCATGCATTAACTTTCTAAGTTTACCATGATTGATTGTTTCCATACATGTGTTAAATGAGGTTTTAAATTTGTTTTCATGTTTTTAAAGTAAAGTATGTACATGTATGTATTTAATTAGATCTTTTGAAAGTTATCTTTTTTTAATTTATATATAATCAATTGATTTTCTAATGAATGTGTACATGTATATATATGTATGTGCTTACTTGAAGCGAGCATTTATACTATCTAGATATATACATTCATGGCTTTTAGTGGTTCAGATCATAGTGTCCGTAATAGTGAGGGATCACGAGCTCAGTCAGAGCAGCATGGTGGTACCTAGACTCCACAGAGCAGAGTCAGTCGTAGAGATGAGATTATCTCTAGTATGCAGGCCGCTCTGACTGCATTAGAGTGGATACTACAGAACAGTACTACTCTCCTTGTTAATAGGGAGAAATTGATATCTATACGGACTGAGTTGATGGCGATCATTGACGTAGTTGATCTCATATGTTCATATCTAGATTTAGATATACATGTTCATGTCTCTAGTACATTTATGTTATATGTTGATCTCTCTAATATGTTTTATACATTGATCTCTCTAATATGTTTTATACATCATTGATCTCTCTGATATGTTTTATGTTATATGTTGATCTCTCTTATACATGTTTTATACATTGATATATGTTTTACATGAACTTGGATTTTGTGATATTATCTCTAGACATTTACATTGATAGATAAATGTTTGGATTTTGTGATCTATCTAGACATTTACATTAATAGATACATGTTTGGATTTTGTGATCTATCTAGACATTTACATTAATAGATAAATGTTTGGATTTTGTGATCTATCTAGACATTTACATTAATAGATACATGTTCAAGGATTTTGTGATCTATAGACATTTTGATCGATGTATGTATGTTTGATTTGTGATATCTAGACATAATTTACATTAATTTAAAGATATATACATGTTTAGATTTTGTGATCTCTATCTCTAGATATTTACATTGATCATACATGTGTAATTGAAAAATCAAATGAAATTCATTTTACCTATAAAGAAATAAATAGAAGTCATACATGTATAATTTAAAAATCAATTGAAATTCATTTTATCTAATTGACAATCTAATCTATTTAAATTTCAATCCACCCCTTAAGACCTAGAGAAAATTCATTTACAGACAAGAAAGGTATTCAATGAACAAGAAATCAATCTAATTAATCTAAACAAAAAATCTAGAAATTTGTAGACCTATCTAATATAATTTATCTATTTAAAATTCAATCCACCCCTTAAGACCTAGAGAACATTCAACTAATAAGAGGTCTAAAATTCAAGTAGAAAGTAAATTGAAAGTTCTAGATCTAATCAATTAAAATTCATTTATAGACTAGAAAGGTATTCAATGAACAAGAAATCAATCTAATCAATCTAAACAAAAAATAGAAATTTTTAGACCTATCTAATATAATTTATCTATTTAAAATTCAATCCACCCCTTAAGACCTAGAGAACATTCAACTAATAAGAGGTCTTTAAAATTCAAGTAGAAAGTAAATTAAAAGTTCTATCTAATCAATTAAAATTCATTTATAGACTAGAAAGGTATTCAATGAAAAAGAAATCAATCTAATCAATCTAAACAAAAAATAGAAATTTGTAGACCTATCTAATATAATTTATCTATTTAAAATGTTGTGAAGCATTTATCCCACGACTCGCAAGATTGTTGAAAAACATGTTGAAACAATGAGCCACGTAGCTCGTATCATGAACCCTGTCATCATTAATATAGAAATGAACCTCCTTGATGATAATGCATTCATTTTGATCTGTACCGTCTATCTCATCCAAATCATATTGTGCATGTCT
This sequence comes from Chamaecyparis obtusa, assembly GCA_027943335.1. NCBI lineage: Eukaryota > Viridiplantae > Streptophyta > Pinopsida > Cupressales > Cupressaceae > Chamaecyparis > Chamaecyparis obtusa. The sequence continues at coordinate 210,832 of BSBK01012277.1, read as the reverse complement.
ATAGGTTACATGCACAAATATTGCAACTTGATCAGAATGATAATATTGACTCTGGATCTCCTTTTGAGGGGAAAATGTATAATTCTCTGCAAAATCTACAACTGAAAGAATAAGACCTAACATAACCTAACATGACCTAAAAGACCCCTTAAGACCTAATATGACCTCACATGAGCTAACATGACCTAAAAGACCCCTTAAGACCTAATATGACCTCACATGACCTAACATGACCTAAAAGACCCCTTAAGACCTAATATGACCTCACACAACCTAATAAGACCCCTTAAGACCTAACATGACCTAAAAGACCCCTTAAGACCTAAAATGATCGCTTAAGACCTAAAATGATCACTTAAGACCTAATTTTACCTCACATGAGCCCTTAAGGACCAAACATGACCTAATATGACCTAACCTGACCTAATATGACCTAATAAGACCTAATATGACCTAACATGACCTAAAAGACCCCTTAAGACCTAACATGACCTCACATGACCCCTTAAGCCCTTAAGGACTGAACATGACCCCTTAAGCCCTTAAAAGCCCTAACCCCTTAAGCCATGACCCCTTAAGCCCTTAAGCCCTAACCCCTTAAGCCATGAGCCCTTAATCCCTTAACCCCTTAAGCCATGACCCCTTAACCCCTTAAGCCATGACCCCTTAAGCCCTTAAGCCATGACCCCTTAAGACCTTATAAGACCTAAAAGACCTAATATGACCTAATATGAGCTAACATGACCTAATATGACCCCTTAAGACCTTATAAGACCTAATATGACCTAATAAGACCAAACATGACCCGTTAAGACCTAAAATGATCCCTTAAGACCTAATTTGACCTCACATGACCCCTTAAGGACCGAACATAACCTAATATGACCTAATAAGACCTAATATGACCTAGCATGACCTAACATGACCTCACATGACCCCTTAAGCCCTTAAAAGCCCTAACCCCTTAAGCCATGACCCCTTAAGCCCTTAAGCCCTAACCCCTTAAGCCATGACCCCTTAAGCCGTTAATCCCTTTGGCCCTTAAGCCATGACCTCTTAAGCCCTTAAGCCATGACCTATCTAATCAATCTAAACAAAAAATAGAAATATAGACCTATCTAATATTTATCTAATCAATAAATTGAAATTAAATTCAAGTAGAAAGTAAATTGAAAGTTCTATCTAATCAATTAAAATTCAATTTACCTATCTAATCAGTCTAATCAATAAATAGAAATTTATCTAGACTCTAGTAAGGTATGCAATTCAAGAAATCAATCTATTCTAATCAATTGAAAAAAGAATCAATCTAATTTCAATTTAAATATAGACCTATATTTAATCAATTAAACAAAAAATAGAAATATATACCTATCTAATATTTATCTAATCAATCTAATGAATAAATTGAAATTGAAATTCAAGTAGAAAGTAAATTGAAAGTTCTAGTTCTAAGAGAGAGAGAGAGGGGAAGGGGAAGGGGAAGGACAGAGAGAGAGAGAGAGAGAGAGATAACTTTCATCAATTAAAATTCAATTCAGGTTTAATCTTGATCCATAAATTCAATCTAATCATAAATTTCAAATCAAATTTAAAGTCTACATATAAGTTTCAAATAGGATTTAAATTAAGTATGCAAAAATTAAAATCCTTCAACCTAAAGCTCCTGATATATGTAGTTTGGATCCTCTCTATCCTTTATTATCTCCAAAAGTTTTTCATGCTCTTCAATAGGCAACTTCCACTTTTGGTTTTTACTTGACCCTTTTTTTGACACAGTTTCAAACTACAATTTTGTCGCTATAACCAAGTGACTATAATGTAGAAATCTCTCTCCACGCATGTATTCAACAAATTTAATTCCATTTTTGTCGATCTTATCTTGTTGATAATAGGTGCCTTCAATAACAACTGAACCAATCGTTTATTTTTGTCCATCACCATCGACAACTTCTTCAAGCAACTTGTGTTTTTCCTTGGTGCATCTTAGTAGATAATAATCTACACCTTCTATATTCTCAGGATCCGCAACCACAACAAAAATATCACCTGCATAATTTATATTTATGTGTACAAGTAAATGTTAAAATTAAACCTCAAGTTCATATAATATATATATCACAAATATACCTAGAAATAAAAAATACGCACCTGTAACAACTAAATCAGAAACACGTCCATAGTCAGCTGAATATATAGGATCATGGATGTCTATGACATTGTCATCATCTTCATAAGGAGGCATTCTAATTAACACTTTATGATCCCATATTGAAACATATCCATTTGCAATATTAACACATTGACTCATTGTGTTGTTGTTAAGACAATCTTCACAAAAGCATGATCTATCTCTTAGTTGAATCAGTGAAGGCTTGTGTTGTCCCGTAGTCATCACTTGATGCAAAATTATAATTCCAACAATTGATTAACAATTGTAGGGATTCAATCGATCGATATCTAGATTGGATGGATTGATATATAGATCTTAGTTTGAAATCATAAAAAATGTGAAATGCAATATATATAGATCTACACCAAGTTAAAATGCACATGTGACAAACCTATATATATAGTTTCATGAATTTGAGTTTGAAAAATAAAAGTAAATTAAATAAATATCTATCACTTCCCAAAAGTAACATTTTTTGTATTTTGTGTCTCGAGCAACGAAATGATTTTGACACCATTCAACAATTTTCTTTGAATTCTCTATCATGTTACCTAGAGAGATATATTTTTAACAATTTAGTGTATATATATATATATACATGTGTACATGTAATGTAAAGTTTTAAATAGTCTAGTCAAGTAAACAAGTTGAATATCAAATGTCTGTACACATACCTTGAAGTTCATGTTGTCAGAGTGCACGCTTCACACATGCTCCTGCTCCATCATGCTCTCCTTTTCCATGTCCACTTTCAAAGAAGTTCCAAACAAACTTAACGTTGTGTCTAGCATGTTGCATGGCTAACCAATTAAAGGCTTTTGCATACTAAAATTGACCTACAATTCAAATAAATACAAAAATGTATTTAAATGTGACACAAATATATCTAGAAATGCTCAAAAATTTTTAAAAGAAAATTTATAATGCATGTACGTACTTACCTGCACACCCATCAGACCAGATCCAATGTGTGAAGCATTTATCCCACAACTCGCAAGATTGTTGAAAAACATGTTGAAACAATGAGCCATGTAGCTCCTATCATGAACCCTGTCATCACTAATATAGAAATGAACCTCCTTGATGATAATGCATTCATTTTGATCTATACCAGATTCTATCCCATCCAAATCGTATTGTGCATGTCTATAGGTCACATGCACGAATATTGCAACTTGATCAGAATGATAATATTGAGTCTGGAGTTCCTTTTGAGGGGAAAATGTATAGTTCTCCGCAAATCTACAACTGAAATAAGTGGGAAACAATTTTTGGAATCACGAAACTGTTTAGCTTGCCATCGTGCACCATGACAATGTTGGATATGTGGATAAATCATAGATCAAAATCTGTCCATGAACTGAAGGTACAGTAATTCACTCTCCTTTAATGTAATTTTTTTTGATTCACCTCCTGTCTTCATTTGGTATATCTCATATTCAAATCTCTTCCACTAGACTGGTGTTGTAACATCAATATTATCAAATTGTAAATGAAATTGCTGCAAATTTCCACAATTATTGCATTCATTTTTTATACACTGGACATTAAATTCATCTGAATCTTTTGATTTATCACATAAAATGGACTTTACAAATTTTGTTGTACTTCCAGTAACCATACCTAGATTAAGTATTGCCATAACCCTTTTATATGATTGCAAGTATAAGTCAAACTCAACATGATTTCGACAACAACATGTTTCACGAACCTTATTTATGCGTACGAAGCAAGGGCGCAACATCTCAAACATTCTCTGACATATTTTCACATCTGAAAATTCATGCTTGAATGCTTTGAAAACAATTCACTTTGTGTAGTATCGACAAAATATTTTGGATGTGAAATCTTCATACCAGTCTCTTCATCATCCATTTGTATAGTGTCCCTTCTATTGGAAGAAACACAAGAGTGGTTGGTCCAAAAATCAATGACCCGTCTTCTTACATCTTCAGAAATTCTGTCTTTACGGGGAAGTCTACAAATCTGTACCCAATTCTTTTCAATATTCATATCCAACATATGTCTCTTCCTAATATATCTCTATATAGTTCTTCGAGATATGTTGAGTAAATCAAAAATTTCTCGAACTTGATTTCTATGTGTCAATTTCTTACTAGTTATCATAGTCATCAAGACTCTTCTAGCTACATTTGAATTTGGTCCTTTATGATCTGCTCTATTAACACCGTTCAATGCATGTTGTAAATTTTGAATTATTGTCTCTTTTACTTTACCTCCTCCAACTTTCCTATTATCAATACCCAACAACTCCAAAACTGGAGTCATTTCTTTTTTCTTGAATAACTTTGCAAACAATTGTGCTTTTCCCACCAAAAATTTACTCTCAAAATATTCCATCCACATATTTTTGAGATGCAATTTAATAGTGCTTTCAGGTACCAGGTATTCCGGTTCAATTTGACTAATAAGTGATTCCTCATTCATATCCATCAAATTTTGCATTGTAGGGAAAAAATGTATACTTTGACTACTACCAATATCCTCCCCTAGTTGAGTTGCACCTTCTACAGCGATAGGTTCTTCTTCAACATCCATCGGTTGCTCTTGGACACGTTTCGTATGACCTTTCATTTGGTCATCCCTTTTACGATCATACTTCCTTGTTCTAGTCCTTTTATTTCCCATTGCTCAAATATCTAAGCAAGATTTTTTTTATTGTTTTACTATTTTGTCACTAAAAAACTTGTCTTCAAACTCCTTCGAAATCAAAATTTCTTTGTAACTTCTCCAAAAGAATGGCTCCTTGCTTCAAAATACCCTTATATCCTAAAATAAGAATGTAAATTCACAATTGATATATATATTTTTAAAAATATCACGCACATATATAGCCTTTGGATTGAAAGGACGAGTCACCCACACGACCAGTCACGAGGGGCCAACGTCTTAGGGTACTCGGCCAAGTCCCACCTGGCCAAGTCTAACTCGGCCGAGTGGGACTCGGTTGAGTCATCCTAAGTGGCATGCCAACTTGGCAGCCAAAACTTCAAAAACACCAAAAAATGCACAATTTGCACTTGTGGTGTTTTTTGCTCTTCTACAAATTTAAATTTAAAAAAAACTAAAACTACCCTTTTGTAGATCTCGGAACTAAAATTCTAGAAATATAAATTTTATATAATTTCAATTGGAAAATGTTAAACAAATTTGTAAATAAATACATGTAGGTATATAAAGCTTTGAGAAGTCATCGATTCGATAAATTAAAAAAAATAGTAAATCAATTAAAAAAACAATTAAAATTATATGAGGCATTAGAGAAGAGAATCTTCTTCAAGAATATATAATTTATTTGGATTTTGAAAAAAATTTGATAGCTGAAAAGTGGCGAGAGAAAAAAACTGTTGATTTTGTGTAAGTTGTACTTTGAATACTTATAACGGGAAAATTATAGATCAAAAACCCTTCTTTCCTTTTTGTTGCACTAGGTATACATGCCATCTAAAACATATTTTGAAATTGGAGGAAAAAACAATGTTTTACTTATAATTATTTGACGGGAGGTAAACCCCCTAATTTGCTGTATTTTCAGGACATGAAAAATAGACCTTAAAAATTAAAAAAAAATATTAATTTATGTCCAAAATAATTTTAAAAAATTATAAGCATAAAATTCATCCTATTTCACATATTTCATCAGTTTACATCATCTCCAAATTCTAAATAGAAATGTGACTTTTATGCCCTTGAAGTTTTTTAGTTTTGGTGTTGTTAGCCTCTTCCTTTGTAAAAGGGTGATAGCTTATTGTGCTTTTACACACACACACACACACATGTATGACTGTCTCTCTCTCTCTCTCTAGTTTTATATAACTCGTATGGGTTATGAGAAATTGTGAACATTGTCATAAGTTTACATAACCTGTACAGGTTATGGGAAATTGTGAATGTTTTCATTACTTTACATAACTCGTATGGGTTATGAAGAAATATTTATATTTGAGCCCCAATGGCATAAAAGACAGAAGTACAAGTTGTTTGAAGGCCCTACTGTTGTTGCACATGATTTGTCTTGTTTTTTGGATTCTATTTAAATTATTTTACCATAGTTGCTTTAGATTATCATAAAATGATGCTCATTTTTTATTTTTATGCTATTTGATAGTGGATTGTCCTCATGATGTTATGTGTAAGACAATCAATATCAACAATGGGAAATAACAAGAGAAGAATGATTGAACAACGAGAGGTAGAAAAGGAAAGACAAAGGGATCGTATGAGGAGATTGTGTGAAGGTACATCATCTAATGCACCTAATGAAAATGATGAACATTCAACTATTGAAATTGATATGATGAATGCACCAAATCAAAATGATCAACATACACCAATTCAAATGCATGAGATGAATCCTCCTAATGAATGCGTCGAACATAGACCATTTGAAAATGATGTAATGGATGCACATGTTAATGAAATTTAAGAAGATTTACCATTTGAATTTGATGTGATTAATGCACACAATGCACCAATATTAACACCTCCTAGAATAATTCGTATAAAACCATTTAGTTTCTAATAGACATTGATGAAAATATTTTTAGGCCAATGAATGATAAAATTTATGAGAGAACTTGTAGAAGAATGGTTATAAGAATTTGGAATAACTATTTTGAAAACTTAAATCAAGGTGGAAGATGCCAATTAGTTGTTGAAATGATTAAAAATTTGAAATTTAGAGAGACAATGAAAATTTTGGGGTTAAGAACATTTGAAAATAATAGTGAAAGAACCATTGTGAGAAATATTTTGATGCATACTAATCCATTGATTCAAAATCATGCTCTAAAGATGCTAATGTTACTCGTTGTGTCCTCACATCAACCATAATGAGAAAGGAAATGAAAAAATCTTGTTTAATAAGTGTATCGTCGGAAAGTGGAAGCACTTCCATTTAGGATTTGTTTAGCCCTCCGAGTAGGTGGTTTGGGGTCATGTTAGATGCTTTCATGGAATCTCTAGCTTGGATCTTGTTTTTCCCCCTGTTCTACCCCTTTCTCCACCTCTTTCATCCTGACCTGAAACCCTAAGATTCTTGACCTCGGGGTCAAGGCTGACCTTCTGGTTCAAGGTCGACCTCGAACTTGACCTAGGTCAAGGTCAACCTCGACCTTGACCTTGGGTCCAAATTTCAAAATTGAGAAGTTTCTGGATGTCGGGTTTCGGAAAGTTTTATTTCCCGCTTCCGGGTCGACTGTTTCGGGCTTCGGAACAATAAACTCTTAAATTATATTTAATTTAGGTCCATTTCTAGGGGTTAAGGTTAAATGGGAATTTAATTCTCCTATGTCAGCCTCTCTAGAAGTTTGTGCCCTAGACTAATTTAAAAAGGAAGCCTTCCTCTCTCATTTCAATCCATCTCCATCAAGCATCGAATATCCATTATTCATGAAGCACTCTCAAGGAGACACCTACCATTCCATTGCATTCAAGTGATCAATCAAGCATTCAAGCATTCAAGTTCTCCATTGAAGATCAAGGATTCAAGCATTCAAGCCTTTGGAGGGATTTGGTTCAAGCATTCAAGATTCATCATTCAAACCCTAGATCTATCCATCATGGTGGTGTGATCTTCCTTCAAGATCCTTTGTTCATCTTCAAGATCTATTCAAGGTGGATTCCAAGCATGCAATTATGGAGGTTTTGATTTACATTTATGGTTTTTAGTGTTGAGTCTAAGCTTTCATATCAACATACTTGTTTGCAGTTCGAATACAATTGCATATCTATTGAATATCATAGCTTCGTTGTTAAATCTACTTCTACTACTTACTAGCATTCTCTATTTCAATTCCATTTTTAAGGTTGATTCCAAACCAGGGTTTGACAAAGGAAAACCTCTCATCCAAACAACAAAACCCCTTTTCTTGTAGGTACAGGTGTGGGATAGAGAATCACAGATCAAATCTAAGTACCCTTTTCGACGAACTTCCAGGATCCGCAAATAGATTTTCTATTAGAATAGTGCAGGTCAAGGTCGACATAAAGGGGTAAGATCTTACCCTTGTTTTGGGTCAAGGTTAACCTTTCTCAGAAAAGCAGAAGGTTTCTAGGTTTTCTTTGTTTCTGTGTTTCCAGGCCAGATCTGGTTGCAGAATTTCTTGAAACTGAGTAAAATGCCAGAAAATAGTGATTTCCGAATCTTATCCTTTTCAAGATAAGTATTTATGTTTTATTAAGTTTTGTATGTCCACAACATTTTCCATTCCTAAACAACATCACACACACACATTAAACATAGATATAAAAATATATCATAGATATATTTTTATATCTTATAATAAGAAAAACAAGCAAGTCATTAAGGATAAGTAGAACCACATTACACCATGCTTTAGATAGGAGAGAGGAAATTGAGGATCCTAACAATAATTCTCTTTGGGCATTCTTGGGTAGACTCCCACGCAAAGACAAGGTTGTTGATACACTAAGAATATTAAATGAGAAATATTGGCATGAAAACACAAGGGTTTTGCCCAACCAAAGAGATGTTGTTAGAAGGTGAATTGGAATTAGAAATCATGAGCCACATCCAAAATACTACTTAGATATGACACAAACACAATTTTATGAAAGGTTTCTTCAAAGCTTTCCTCATATTAAAATTAATCAAAGATTTTTTGAGATAACAAAACCATTTTATGTTAAGATTAATCATGCACGTACTCCATGTTTTTGTAGTGTTCATGTTGAGTTTTCCATGCATTATGAGATTTAATGCTATAAATGTGGTACTTTGCACACTAACATTGTTTTGCAGGAATGTGGTCTACAGGAACCTCCTAAGTCACCGAGAGACTTAATTTCAAGTGTGCTCTATAAATAAGATGATGGGTGCATTTATTATAAGATGATGTGTTTGAAAGGAATTTTTCCTGCATGTGGTAGTTTGCAAAAGTTGTATAGATTCTTACATCTCGATAACACACATGAAATTGGGAAAGAACTAGTCTCTTTTGGAAAATAAAATTCAGTCACATATGGTGTTAAAGATGGAAAATAATTAAATAGTTGTGAGTTAGTGAAAAGGGATATATGCGTAGCTAATTTTATGAAGATATTTCAAGACAAACTAGTTTATAAGTACATAGGTCACACACATAGAGCTAGGTGGCTAGATGATAAATTCAAGTTGTGTAAGGATACTCTCCCACTCGGTACTATTGTCTCTATCATTGATTTTGCAGAGAATTATACACTAAAACCTCAAAATGAGTACAAGGTCTATGTATTATCACTCTACACAAGTCACATGTTTTGTACACATAGTATTCATGCATGCACATGATAGCACAGAGGAGGATAGAAAGGTTATAAGAGAGTATCACTTATATATCAGTGATGATCGCACACATTCATTAGAGTTTGTGCAAGGATTATTTAAATTTTTCTATGACATTTTAAGGGAAAGAGGTATAAGATACAACCATCAATTAATATGGTCAAACAATTGCACCTCACAATTCAAGAATGCAAGGATGTTCTACTGGTTGACTAGGATGCATGTGACAAGTGTTGTGCAATATTTTTGGAATTTCACTAAGGTAGGTCATGGAAAGGGAGAGCATGATGGTGTAAGAGAATGTGTGAAAAGAGCTCTTACTAGAGAGGAATTAAAGTATTCATGAAGGTGGTGTAGTGTTAATAGATGGATAAACAATTGTGCAATGGTGTAATTCTACGATGGGATCAAGTAATGCAAGTAAGTGTATAGTTTCCAAATTTTTTTGGTTAATACATGAATCTAAAATTGAAAACTATTTATATTGTTGTACACTTACAAGATCAAGTGACATGCATTCATTTAGAAGTTCAAATGCAACATCATTATCTATTTATAGTAGATAGATTGCATGCTTTTGCTCTTTGTGTATGCATTTTTTTGGGGATGAATGTGAATCAAAAGAGTGGGTCGACCAATGGTCTTGTATACCTTTGTAAACCCTAGATACATATCAACTTCCTTGAGCACTACAAATGAACCAAATGAAAGCATCAATGGATTTTGACCATGTATCTGACCTAGTTGAACCAAGTAATTTATCAATTTATTACTTAGTGAATTATTTTTCTCATCTTGTATGCATTTTAAGGTCAATTTATTAGTTCGTTATGTTGATTTTGGTATTAACTTATAGCCTTCTACTAAATTCGGGTCATGTATATGCAGTCATTTCATATGAGAACAATGAAGAATGAACAAATTACTTTTTGTGTCGTTGTATTGAGGCCAAAAAGAAATTGACAACTATAGCCACTGATGGAGAGAGTATTGAGTACCCAATAGGTTTCGTTGTTGTGACAAGCACATGGATTAGAAGGTACCATTGTTGTGTCGAGTTGTATTGAGACCTCTTAAACTCAATTTATTAGACTTTGTATTGATATTAGCATTAACTTATTTTTATAATAAAATGCAGGTACCCTATCAAGAATTCTAATGCCTAGTTGTTTGAGGACTTTGAGACATATAGACATATTCTTCATTACTCTAACCTTGTTGTTGCAATAAATATTCAATTGATTAAATATCGTGGTAGACCTCTTAACAAGAATTTTTGGAAAGTTCGTAAATCTAACTACGAGGTAATACTTGACATAATAAGGGTTAGAGTTGATCCCGAAGGTTCACTTGATTGATTTTGGGCCATAAAGATGAATGATTCTACAATATGCTAGAACGATTTTGACAATTTCTATATGATTTTATGTGCATATGAGCTATAATGTGCATAATTAGATGCCAAATTTTGTATATAAAAACAACAATCAATTGTAATGTGCATATTTAGATGCCAAATTTTGTATATAAAAACAACAATCAACTGTAATGTGCATATTTAGATGCAGGAATTTGTATATATAAACAATAATGAGTTTCGTCATGCGTATTAGATGCAAAATTTGAAATATAAAAGTGCCCATGGGGCTTATTTGCAAATATTAAGAGCCCACATTTTGTATATCCTAATTTGTACCATTTGATTATAAATGTACATATTTAATTTTGTATCCTTACATTTGTATCGTCTTAATGTCATGTAAAGTGCAAAAATTGTTATTTCTTACTATGAATTTTGTATCCTTATATTTGTATCGCCTTAATTTTGTATCCTTACATTTGTATTGTCTTAATTCCATGTACATTTTTATCGTCAAATGATGTAATAATTAGAGTCATTGAGTCAAGATTGGTCAAATGTGTCCAAACTAAAATAGTGATTCCCTAGGGTGAAGGGATAGTGTTGAAGGATTACATCCTGGCACCAAACCATTTACACCATTAGCTCCATTTGGGTGGGTAAACTCTAGTGACAACCCAATTCTGCCCACTGAGTCACTAGAACATTCACGACCATGCCAGACCAAAGTTTCACCAAGGTGCACTAAGCACGATTGGGCAGCGATCTTTCAAGGCTCGTATCTCAGACCTGGTGAGAGATATAGGTGAACTATGAGATGCTATAGGACCATGTTAATGAGGCCTACAATAACCTCTCTCCTTTCTAGGAGATTAAATTTTTTTTTAATTTGGCATGTCAATCTTGCTTGACGCTAAAACTTGCAGTGAGGATCAGTTGAAAGTTGCACCATTGGGTTTCTTGCAAACCGTTCTTCTTGGCACCAAATGGTTTATGCCATTAGCTTCGATTGGGCACGTAAATGCTAGTGACAAACATTTTTTGACCACTTAGTCACTAGAACATTCACGACCATGTGGAACCAAAGTGTCCCCAAGGTGCACTAAGCACGATTGGGCAACAATCTTTCAAGGCTTGTATCTCAAACCCCATGAGAGGTATTGAAAAATTGTGAGATGATATAGGACTATGTTTATGAGGCCTACAATAAATTCTCTCCATTATGGGAGATTCAAATTTGTTTGAATTTGGCATGCCAATCTCACTTGACGCTAAAACTTGCAGTGAGGGTCAATTGAAAGTTGCACTACTGGGTTTCTTCCAAACCGATCATCCTGGCACCGAATGGTCTGCACCATTAGATCCAGTTGGGCAAGTAAATGCTAGTGACAACCTCTTACTGACCACTTCGTCATTAGAACGTTCATGACCATGCCAGACCAAAGTGTCCTTAAGGTGCACTAAGCATGATTGGATAGTGATCTTTTGAGGATTGAATCTCAGACCCCATGAGAGGTATCAACAAACTATGAGATGCTATAGGACCTTGTTTCTGAGGCATACAATAACCTCACTCCATTCAGGGTGATTCAAATTTATTTAATTTGGCATGCCAATCTCACTTGACCCCAAAACTTACAGGGAGGGTCAGTTGAAAGTTGCACCACTGGGTTTCTTCCAAACCATTTGTCCTGGAACCGAATGATCTACGCCATTAGCTCCAATTGGGCAAGTAAATACTAGTGACAACCCCATTCTAACCACTTAGTCACTAGAACGTTTGCGACCATACTAGACCAAAGTATCCCCAAGGTGCACTAAGCATGATTTGACAGCAATCTTTCAAGGCTCGTATCTCGGACCCCATGAGAGGTATCAAAAAATCATGAGATGCTACAAGATTGTGTTTCTAAGGCCTATGATAACCTCTCTCCATTCTGGGAGATTTGATTTATTTTTTAATTTGGCATGCCAATCTCACTTGATGCCAAAATTTGTAGTGAGGGTTAGTTGAAAGTTTCACTACTGGGTTTCTTCCAAACCGTTCGTCCTAGCACGAAATGGTCTATGCCATTAGCTCCTGTTGGGTGGTTAAATGCTATTGACAACCTCATTTTGACCACAGAGTCACTAGAACATTCGTGACCATGCCGGATCAAAGTGTCCCCAAGGTGCACTAAGCACCATTGGATATGTCGGCGAGCATTATGTTCTGTCAAGAGGCAAAGTGGGACCATTCCTAGGGTAAATCTACCCAACCAGACATGATGGAAGCATCGGTTTGTTCCCATAACAAACATATATTTATGCTCCAAGGGAGATGGGGACATGACCATAAAGGGTCATCTGCAAATGTAAAGAGGCCAAGGATGATCATTTAAATATATTTTAAACATGTTTGTAATATTTTGATGATCATTGTGTAACATTGATAAAGACCTTGAAGGTCAACATTGATTTTAATGTGGCCAATAGAGCCATTAAAATGATGTAAATGCACTAAATGTGCTAAAATGGTGTAATAGTTCCTTATTGACAAAATAAGCCTTAACGGTCACTATCAGGTCTAGATGACCTTAGGGGCAATAATAAAATTAGTCAAAGATTTTTTGAGATGACAAAACCATTTTATGTTAAGATTAATCATGCACGTACTACATGTTTTTGTAGGGTTCATGTTGAGTTTTCCATGCATTATGAGATTTATCACTATATATGTGGTACTTTGCACACTAACAATGTTTTGCAAGAATGTGGTCTACAAGAACCTCCTAAGTTATAGAGGGACTTCATTTCAAGTGTATTCTATAAACAAGATGATGGGTGCATTTATTATACGATGATGTGTTTGAAAGGAATTTTTCCTACATGTCATAGTTTGCAAAAGTTGCATAGATTCTTACATCTTGATAACACACATGAAATTGGGAAAGAACTAGTCTATTTTGGAAAATAAAATTCAGCCACATATGATGTTAAAGATGGAAAATAATTAAAGAGGTGTGAGTTAGTGAAAAGGGATATATGCGTAGCTAATTTTATGAAGATATTTCAAGACAAACTAGGTTATGAGTACATAAGTCACACACATAGAGCTAGGTGGCTAGATGATAAATTCAAGTTGTGTAAGGATACCTTCCCACTTGGTACTATTGTCTCTGTCATTGATTTTGCATAGAACTATACACTAAAATCTCAAAATGAAGTACAACCTATGTATTATCACTCTACAAAAGTCACATGTTTTGTACACATAGTATTCATGCATGCACATAATAGCACAGAGGAGGATAGAAAGGTTCTAAGAGAGTATCACTTCTACATCAATAATGATAGTACACATTCCTCAGAGTTTGTGCAAGGATTATTTAAAGTTTTCTATGACATTTTAAGGGAAAGAGCTATAAGATACAGCCATCAATTAATATGGTCAGACAATTGCACCTCACAATTCAAGAATGCAAGGATGTTCTACTGGTTGACTAGAGTGCATGTAACAAGTGGTGTGCAAATTTTTTGGAATTTCACTAAGGTAGGTCATGGAAAGGGAGAGTATGATGGTGCAAGAGCATGTATGAAAAGATCTCTTACTAGAGAGGAATTGAAGTATTCATGAAGGTGGTGTAGTGTTAATAGATGGAGAAACAATTGTGCAATAGTGTAATTCTACGATGGGACCAGGTAATGCAGTTAAGTCTATGGTTTCCAGATTTTTTTGGTTAATACATGAATCTAAAATTGAAAACTATTTATATTGTTGTACACTTACAAGATCAAGTGACATGTATTCATTTAGAAGTTCAAATGCAACATCATTATCTATTTATACTAGACAAATTGCATGCTTTTTATCTTCATGTATGCATTTTTAGTGGGATGAATGTGAATCAAAAGAGTGGGTCGACCAATGGTCTTGTATACCTTTGTAAACCCTAGATACATATCAACTTCCTCAAGCATTACAAATGAACCAGATGAAAGCATCAATGGATTTTGACCATGTATCTAACCTAGTTAAACTAGGTAATTTATCAATTTATTACGTAGTGAATTATTTTTCTCATCTTGTATGCATTTTAAGGTCAATTTATTAGTTCGTTATGTTGATTTTGGTATTAACTTATAGCCTTCTACTAAATGCAGGTCATGTATATGTAGTCATTGCATATGAGAAAAATGAAGAAGGAACAAATTACTTTTTGTGTTGTTGTATTGAGGCCAAAAAGAAATTGACAACTACAGTCATTGATGGAGAGAATATTGAGTTCCCAATAGGTTCTATTGTTGTGACAAGCACATGGCTTAGAAGGTACCGTTGTTGTGTCGAGTTGAAGTGAGACCTCTTAAAATCAATTTAATACACTTTGTATTGATATTAGCATTAACTTATTTTTATAATAAAATCCAGGTACCCTATCAAGAATTCTAATGCCTGGTTGTTTGAGGACTTTGAGACACATAGACATATTCTTCATTACTCTAACCTTGTTGTTGCAACAAATATTCAATTGATTACATATCACGGTAGACCTCTTAACAATAATTTTTGGAAAGTTCAAAAATCTGACCACGAGGTAATACTTGACACAATCAGGGTTATAGTTGATCCTAAAGGTTCACTTGATTGATTTTGGGCCATAAAGATGAATGATTCTACAATCTGCTAGAATGATTTTGACAATTTCTATATGATTTTATGTGCATATGAGCTATAATGTGCATAATTAGATGCCAAATTTTGTATATAAAAACAACAATCAACTGTAATGTGCATATTTAGATGCCAAATTTTGTATATAAAAATAACAATCAACTGTACTGTGCATATTTATATGCAAAAATTTGTATATATAAACAATAATGAGCTTCATCATGTGTATTAGATGCAAAATTTGCAAATATTAAGAGCCCACATTTTGTATATCCTAATTTGTACCATTTGATTATAAATACATATTTAATTTTGTATCCTTACATTTGTATTGTCTTAATGTCATGTAAAGTGCAAAAATTGTGATTCCTTACTATGAATGTTGTATCCATATATTTGAATCATCTTAATTTTGTATACTTACATTTGTATTGTCGTAATTTCATGTACACTTGTATTGTCAAATGATGTAATAATTGGAATCATTGAGTCAAAATTGGTCAAATGTGTCCAAAGTAAAATAGTGATTCCCTAGGGTGAAGGGATAGTGTTGAAGGATTGCATCCTGGCACCAAACCATCTACCATTAGCTCCGGTTGGGTGGGTAAACACTAGTGAAAACCCCATTCCACCCATGGAGTCACTAAAACATTTACGACCATGCTGGACCAAAGTGTCGCCAAGGTGCACTAAGCACGATTGGGCAATGATCTTTCAAGGATCTTATCTCAAACCTTGTGAGAGGTATCGATGAACTATGAGATGCTATAAAACTATGTTAATGAGGCCTACAATAACCTCTCTCCACTATGGGAGATTCAATTTTTTTTGGATTTGGAATGTCAATCTCGTTTGACTCCAAAACTTGCAATGAGGGTCAGTTGAAAGTTGCACCACTAGGTTTCTTCCAAACCGTTCATCCTGGCACCAAATAGTTTGTGTCATTAGCTTTGCTTGGGTGGGTAAATGGTAGTGACAAATATTTTTTGACCACTTACTCACTAGAACATTTGCAACCATGTTGAACCAAAGTGTCCCCAAGGTGCACTAAGCATGATTAGGCAACGATCTTTCGAGGCTCGTATCTCAAACCCCGTGAGAGGTATAGGAAAATTGTGAGATACTATAGGACTATGTTTTTGAGGCCTACAATAAATTCTCTCCATTCTGGGAGATTCAAAAAAAATTTAATTTGGCATGCCAATCTTGGTTTACACCAAAACTTGTAGTGAGGGTCAATTAAAAGTTGCACCACTAAGTTTCTTCCAAATCATTCATCCTAGCACTGAATGGTTTGTGCCATTAGCTCCAGTTAGGTGGGAAAATTCTAGTGACAACCTTGTTCCAACCAATTAGTCATTAGAACGTTCATGACCATGTTGGACCAAAGTGTCCCTAAGGTGCACTAAGCATGATTGGGTAGCGATCGTTTGAGGCTTGTATCTCAGACCCCATGAGAGGTATTAGTGAACCATGAGATGCTACAAGACCTTGTTTCTGAGGCCTTCAATAACCTCACTCTGTTCTGAGAGATTCAAATTTATTTGAACTTGGCATGCCAATCTCACTTGACCCCAAAACTTGCAGTGAGGGTCAGTTGAAAGTTGCACCACTGGGTTTCTTCCAAACCATTTATCCTGGTACCAAATGGTCTGCACCATTAGCTCTGATTGGGCAGGTAAATTCTAGTAACAACCCCATTCTGACCACTTAGTCACTAGCATGTTCGCAAGCATACTGGACCAAAGTGTCCCCAAGGTGCACTAAGCATGATTTGGCAATGATCTTTCAAAGATTGTATCTCAAACCCCATGAGAGGTATTAGAAAACTATGAGATGCTACAGGATTGTGTTTCTGGGGCCTACGATAACCTCTCTCCATTCTGAGAGATTTGATTTTTTTAATTTGGCATGCCAATCTCGCTTGATGTCAAAACTTGTAGTGAGTGTTAGTTGAAAGTTTCACCATTGGGTTTCTTCCAAACCCTTCATCCTAGCACCAAATGGTCTACACCATTATCTCTTGTTAGGTGGGTAAATTCTAGTGACAAACTCATTTTGACCATAGAGTCACTAGAACGTTCGTGACCATGTCAGATCAAAGTGTCCCCAAGGTGCACTAAGCACCATTGGATATGTTGGCAAGCATTCTATTGTGTCAAGAGGAAAAGTGGGACCATTCCTAGGGTAAAACTATCCAACCAGACATGATGGAAGCATCGGTTCATTCCTATAACAAACAGATGTTTCTGCTCCAAGGGAGATGGAGACATGACCATAAAGGGTCATCTGCAAATGTAAAGAAACCAAGGATGGTCATTTAAATATATTTTAAACATGTTTGTAATATTTTGATGATCATTGTGTAACATTGATAAAGACCTTGAAGGTCAACATTGATTGTAATGCGGCCAATAGAGCCATTAAAATGATGTAAATGCACTAAATGTGCTAAAATGGTGTAATAGTGCCTTATTGGCAAAATAAGCCTTAAGGGTCTCTATGAGGTCTAGATAACCTTAGGGGAAATATTTGGTTTGAGATAGAGTGTTTAAGCCTTAGACAAGGATCTAAGAAAATATATGTCTTGTGAGGGTCGAGTTGACAAAGGTAGTTGTGAACTTGACAACTTTTTAAAAAAACTTGTAATTGTTAACAGTCAATTTGTGACTGTTGTAGACAGTTTTAGAGTTTTTTGTTGTCAATTTTAGAGTGTTTGAGGATCTATTAGAGAAGATCCACATGATTATGGTTTAGTATGTAGAGTGGTGTGATAGATAACCAATGTAAATGGTTTCAAATCAATAAACAAATTTATATTCTTGCAAACTGGTTCACTGGCCCGTGGGTACAGTAATTAATCCAGGGCATTTGAATGCATTTTGGAATATGTTTGTGATTGGAAATGGAGTAAATTTATTGTATATTTTCTTGTTATCACTTCCATGTCTGTATTGCATCATTTCATTGGCATTTGAAGGCAAGGAACTAATTGGTGTATTGATTGTTCCTAGATTTTCTTGCAATTAGCACTTTGTGTCTTGAAGTCTCCTTGAATGGATTGACGCTCCCACCCCCTATGGTCAATTTGATTTGTGGGAGGACTCATAATATGTACTACATCCTTGTAAAATAGTTTTTGGTTGCAGGGATATGTAGGATATGGTGGCAGAGAGACCACAAATGGTGGTAAATGTTGATTGAAGGTGCATGAAGCAACAACGGTCATTGTTGCAAGCATATAATCCAAAGGATGAGTATATTTTGTGATGGATCTATGCTATTGGGGTCCATATGGATGTTTTAGATCCATTGGGGGGATATAGAGAGATTTTCAAGAGTCTTTTTGAACAAGCCCTAGTCTAGAGACCCTAAAAAGGAGGGTTTGGTACCTAGAATGATAGGCAAGTGTTGGTGACCCAAAAACCTGATAATACTTTGTTTTTAGTCATGAAATAATAATTTTTCATGGTTTGGATTCAAGGGATAAATTCCATGTATTGGTTTCTTTGTAAATGGGTGCACTTTAGGCCTATTTGTGTGCTGCAGGGG
The DNA here is from genome assembly GCA_027943335.1 of Chamaecyparis obtusa. NCBI lineage: Eukaryota > Viridiplantae > Streptophyta > Pinopsida > Cupressales > Cupressaceae > Chamaecyparis > Chamaecyparis obtusa. The sequence goes on along the minus strand of BSBK01012277.1, from coordinate 191,790 downwards.
TATTGGATCTGAGTATTATTCCAAAGGAACCTACCTTGAGGTTTAGGTATGTTTTGTAGCACCTAAAAGGGTATCTAAAACAATCAATTTTTTCCTAGTTGTTTGGGAAAGTTGTGAGTAAAGGGAAGATTAGTGGTTTGGCTACAAGGAAAGAGGGCTCTTGGAGTGAGTTGTGAAGAAAAGTTCTTAACACATGAATACAATGTAGTATCATATACACATGAATACAATGTAGTACATAAAGCATGGATTCACTTAAATGATGAATTACACATGTGAACACACGTAGCACATAAAGCGTACACATAAATTTTCTTAATTCATGAAGCATACATGTAGCACATACATTAGAAGCATACACATGAATTCGCTTAAGTCATGCACATAGCTTGTACACATGAATTTAGGTTATGAAGAATGTACTTGAATACACATAAATATACTAAAGGCATAAATCCTACACATGAGTAGATACACACAAGTGTATTTACATACTAACAATGAACAAATGAATTTACAATTAACAAATTGGATCAAATATCAAGTTTCATATATATCAAAATGAACAATAATTCTGTACATATGAAAAAATGGCATACATGCCAAATCAATAATAGAGTTACAAAAATGTGGCATTGACTATGTCAAGGTCGATATATACAATAAAAATGTCAAATATATACAAAATCTGGTCATTCAATAACCACAACGAGATCTATGTATCTCCATCAATATCTACAACTTTGTTGGATCATCGAAATTGAGCCTCTTCAAAGCAGTAGGTGGCTCACTAGGTGTCTACATAGGAAAAATTCAAATGCTAAATCATATATCTTTTCTCAAAATAACTAAATACTGGATTGTAATTTGTTGGTAGTTGAATTGTTGGTTACCTCATCTCTTTCTTCTATAATTGGGTCATTCCCTAAAGTTGATGGTCCCCATCTTGCACCAGCTAGACTCCTAACAAAATGTAAAGGCAAAGGATCCATGGGAGGTTGTGAAGAGGGTTGTAATAGGTAAAATAAAATCAATACAAGTTAATAACATGTATGTCAGGAAATACTAAATAAATTATAAAATTGCATCTACTCATATCTAAATGCATATGTTTAACATGTATATAGAAAAAATGCATATCAAAACCTCAGATGGCTCTCATGTACTCTTAGGAGGCATCACCACTAATGAGGCAGCTACAACCAATTCCTATATGAACAATCATAACATATGTCATATTCATAGAGGAAGGATTTCAAAGAGATTTAGAATGATCAAGAATGCAATTGAAAGTAAATATAAAATACTACCTCTTCTCTCTCCTGAACATCAGTGACATCAGGTGCATTCATTAACTCTATAAAACCCAACTATTTCTATATATAGGACAAATAAGTTAGGTGCATTCATCAATATAGACTACAAGTACATATTTAATCATGAATAATACATTTCAACAAATAAACTTATATTCTATTGAATTACCTTGTGTTGTTTGGTTGTCCTCAAGGATTTCTTTCTCTTTCCCGATGTCCTCAAGTCAAGTGAGATACCCTATCAAAAAAAAATTAACATAAGATAAATGAATATGATACCTCATAGGTTCAATTTTAAAATTATAAACAAGAGATGTGAAAAATATTATACCGCAAAGCTTTCAGAACCAAAGTCAATGGAAGAAAGGGTGATATCATCAAGTTCAGAAATCTGAGCAGCTGACAAGCCCTATAAAACACCAAATAAATATGTATATATTAACAATCTATATATTGAAACATACATGTTATTCTATTTTAAGGAATATTTTAAAAGAATAACCTCAGGTGTCGAAGCTACATGTGTACATGTACGTCTACTCGAACGAACACTCTATGGTGTGCTCATATCACCTACTGCACCCTGCAATGCATATTATTCATGTATCAATTTAAATTATTATCTAAATTAAAAATTATTTACTTTTATAATATTTAGGTGATTAATTAATAACATGTCAAAACACAAATAAACAAACCTATCTCTTCTCTCTATAAAATACTATCGTCATCAAGTCGTCTGTGAGGGTTGCATCCTCAATAGTGAATGCATGACATCTACCCTTGCAATGTGTACACAAATGAGATGTTGAACCATCCTCATTCACATTAGTATCTACCCCAACACATATACCCTGACAATTGGGACACATATGCTCAATGGGTTGGGCTGATCCAAATGGTGTGTCTGATGACAATGGAGGTGGCACAGGTGCTGATGCAAATGGTGTATCTGATGACAATGAAGGTGGCACAGGTGCTAATGAAAATAGTTCATCTAATGATGATGGAGGTGGCATAGGTTCTGATCCACCCTCTACTCTGACAAACTATGTGCCATGCTCAATGATGACATTAGTCAATGATGTGGTTGCATGAAGGGTTTGTAAATCTATGGACTCCTTCACAACTAGTGTTTGACTAATATGGTTGCATGAAGGGTTTGTAAATCTATGGACTCCTTCACAACTAGTGTGACCATAACATGAACCATGGGTTTTTTAGATAGATGTATCCTATGTTGTGGGTGTACCACCCTATGGGCCCTAGGTCTATCCTAGAACTGCCAGATGTCAAAATAATTCAGCTTCTCACCGAGGATAAACTCATAATATATAGATTTCTCAAGAAATATAGAGGCACCTCCCAATTATTACAGGGTGGTTGGTCAAAGACCATATCCCACCTATCCCAAAAGATGCTTTCATCCTATTGTGAACACACCAATGTATAGGAAACTGAGTCATATTTAGTTCTAGAGTGTTATTAGTACTAGGATCGGTAAAAAGAGAACATATATCACTTTTAACAATGACCTTCTTTTCCACTTCATCATATGACAAGCCATCCACATAAAATGCTCGACACATATCCCTCCATGAACCCCATTTGGTAACCTCTCTAGAAACCTCATTTGCACTATTGGCCATTCTTTCTAGCATCGAGGTGAGGGTTGAGTGGTGGTCAAGACTAGAGGACCTCAACCTATTGACCAATATAGAAATTTGGGCACTATTTTGTGTAAGGTGTTTTACGAGATCATCTTGTGTGGCATCTACATGATTTAATGGGGAATGTGGAAGGTTTACGGGTGGCGGTGACTTTGGAGGAGTATTTTGTGGTTGTGGTGGAGGATGTTGTGGTTGTGGAGAAGGATTTTGTGGTTATGGTTGTTGCTCATGTTTAATATTTTATTTTGTTGCTTGCACATGAGGTTTTCTTTTTCTTTTTCATTTTGGGGAAGTCTTTGTAGAATCTTACATCAAATTTTAAAAAAAAAAACATAAATCAATTAAGAATCCCTACTTCAAATAAAATAAAACAAAAACATTCAAAACAATAAAATCTTACCTTTCCGACAAGGTGCCATTGTTGTGAATCAATGAAAAATGCAAATAGAACCAAAACACGCTCGCGTTATGAAGAAAAATGGCTTCCTCACTTGATTGTTCCTTCATTTATGGCATTGGAAATGGCCCAAAGCTGCGGGTTTTGAGGAATATAATGTTCCTCAAAACCCATATGCATTTTGAGGTGCTTTTGACATTTTTAAATATTTTTGTCTAGGCTTGGTAAAAACCAAGCCTAGCACGATTTTGAATTTTGTATAACCCGCATGGGTTATGAAAATTTTCTTTTTTTTTTGGATGTGTCCACTAAACTGTCCACCATCTTGGTGAACTTACCCATATGATCACACTATTTAAATCTATAAGGTCATCTAAGGCCCTCTGCAATAACATGTCTTAGATTTTCAAGACTTGAAGCCATTTTCCTAAGGTAGTAATTTTTTCATTGATATAAATATTATTAGAGGCATACAATGAAAATTCGCAACGTAACCTAATTTACATTTTGTTCATTATGGGAATGAACTTCCATCGCTTCCACATCTGGGTAGCCAAGTTTATTTTAGACATGTTTCTATTTTGCTTCCCAACTTGCCTGAACGTCCAAGGCCATATCATAGTGATGTTATCCCTTAAGTGGATCCTAAGTTTAAAAAGTATTGAACCTTGATTATCTATTTCTCAAAATCTCTGGCACATAAGAATAAAACATTTGAATTTTCAAGGTCACACGAGGTCCCTCTACAATAATATATCTCAATTTTTTAAGACTCAAAGCCATCTTCTTAGGGAAACATTTTTTTTATATACAAAAATTGTCAGATACATGCAATAAAAATTTGTAAATACCATAATTTTTGTTCTTATTATAGTTTAACATGTCTATATTATGTCTAACATGTTCTCTTCTAGGTTAACAAGTAACATTTATGAAAATAAGGCATCCTTAATGCACCTAGGATAACCCTAAAGAGCCTAAGACATACATAATCATATTCATCTATGAACATACATAATCAAAATGTTGGCATTTGATGTCTATGATCTATGCTTAAATATTATGGTTGTATTGTTGTGTTGTCATTGCTGGCAACATATTCAGTTCAAGTTATTAGATCAATTTTACCGATGGAGTTGAAGGGTCAGATTGGTAATTTGCCTAAGTGTCTAGGCAATCGACGAATAGCCAATACCTAGGTATAGTCAGTTGACTCAAACAATGGAGATCAATTTAAGGTGCATGATCATTGATTTATCATCTACATAGGTATATATAACTGTGTCTACAACCACACAAGTTAAGGTGAAAATTTGTGTGAGTTATCAAGGATTCAAGTGATGTTGCCAGGAAGAACATGAGACAAGATGAGTAGTTTGGTTTGATCAGCCAACTGATCATTTTTATAACTGGCATTGTTTTATTTTTGATTTGCTATGTTTAGGGTCGACCTTTTATGTTTCAAATTTGGGTTTTGGTGTGGTCAGTGGAAAAGGTTGGTTAGTAGGCTGACTTAAACTAAGGCGGTGGAAAAATGTTTTAGCCAACCTAAAGAAGTTGTTATAAATGGATGATGAAATCAAAATTTAGCAGAGTTAGTGAAGTCATGATTGCAGAGTTAGTTTGTTTGATGCATAAACTAAAGTGATAACAGAGCTAAAGCGGATCTGTCAGACAGAAAGTGTCATAATCAAATTATTTCATCTTGGGTCCATCTCAAGGAAAACCCTAATAGGTTCGTAGGTTGAATCCTCTAGCGAGGTCACTCCTAACAGGGTGAGTAGGATCTCTAATAGGATATGTAGATTAAATCTTTTAACCAAGTAGCTCTAAGAAGGAGTTTGAAATCCGTTAACAGGGTGTTCTTAACAGGACATTGATTCTAGCTTTTAACCGAGCTAATGATACTCTTAACCGGGTATGCCTTAAAAGGATGTTTGTAATTGCTCTTAATAGGGAAGATTTCATCAGTGCACTAGTGGAATATTGTGGACATCACTCACACACGTGGTTTTCTCCTTCTAACAAGGGTTTCCACAGAAAAATCTTGTATCAAGTGGTCTATTTGTGTGAAGGCTTTATGTGATCACTCTCTATGTGATATTTTCCTTTGCAAGCTTGTCATTGTTAAAGTTGTTGGAAAAGAGTTTCAGATTTTTGGTTGCATTGATTCACCCCCCCACCCCAAGTGCCTTTCAGGCCTAACACATAATTATCATTGCACATACATGTGACATTCATGAACATGCATAATTAGGTCATACACATAAAATTTGTTAATCCATGCATCTTTTCTTCAAAATCAGCATTATTTGCATACATTCTAGACACATAATCAACATTATACACACACACATGAGAATTGCATTTTGAAAAAATTGAGAATCATAAAAACAAAATTGATTAAAAAATTTGACTTTTATTTTAATTTTTTATAAGTATCATCTAGATATAATGAATTTTAAGTGTATCATTTCTTCTCATAAACAAATGAATTCTTGTGAAGCAATACTAAAAAAATATGGATCAATAAACTTGCCTTGGAAAGTATACAATTTCACCCAATAACAATATCATAATATAAAAAATGATATTGTTTCATATATTTATTTCTTATAAATTAATATATACTATTTATACAATTAAATATAAACGAATGTTTATTCATTAAAATTTTAAAAAGATAAACATTTTTTATAATTGAGACTATTAAAATAAAAATTGGTAAATAAGGGGTCAATGCTAAGAAAATATTGTTATTAATAATAAATATCTGTAATTATAAAAATATCAAAAAATATTAGGTCTTTGACATCCCTAGATATCACCATTTTTTTTATTTCATAGTCCTATCTTATGCACGACAAGAGTATTTCAATATCAACAGTCAGATTCAACAGCTCATCAAGGACATGCTTCTGAGTCCCGCTCTGGTAGGGGTCTTGCCTTTTGCATTTCTTGCACTGCTCCTATTGTTGAGGAGAAGATTCAAATAAACCCATAGAAAAATAAAATTTTGTTCATGTGACCACCCTATTCCTCAAAAATAGAGCTTAAGCCCCCTCTTAAGACCCCTTATACTTATATACCCAATTCTTTGTCTCGTTATATGTTGTTTCGAATCGCTTTCCCCAACACGTCAATGATGCTTAACATTCTTTTGAGAAAGTTTAAACTTCTTTTCATGACAATTTCTCTATAGACTTTATCTTCATATTAAAATTAATAAATTAATAAATAAAATTATTGTTCATGATTTTATAGTAAGTAGCTCTCGCCCCTACATAAAGAAGCTTCCCATAATAAACTGAGGAATGCGATTCAAAATAACAATCCACAGTATCTCACAAACTTCAAATAGAAATTTATTCTTATTTATTTTATAAAAATATAAAAAAGTTGTCCAATTGCCTCCAACAAAGAGAACAGGCTACAAACAGAAAAAAATAGATACCATATGAGCCTTTTAGGTGTCTGTTAGGTGGCAGACAATGCACATGAATCCCCTCACAAACGTCTGACTGATGACAAACCCACATTTAGTTTACTTTCTTCCATGACTAACACTATACCAAAAGAAAAAAAAAGCTTCATTCATGGGCACTTGGATTTGCCTTTCTTGTTCTTTTTGTCTCTGTAACATGGGCATCCATCCTTGTTAGCAGACTGGCCTTTGGGAACACAGTTGCACGATTTACAGCAAACTTTGCACATTTTTAAGCACATTTTGTGTTTCGAACCATTGTTCTTGCATCTCACATCGCATTTATCACCACAGTCTGTAAACAAACACCAACAATCAGCCTTTCACACCCCAATATTAAAAATCTTTCTCAAAATATGTGTAAAATTTTGTTAATCACAGTCCCTCATCTATCATCATCATGGCGAAATTTCTCTTCCACAATTTCCAACCAATACTATGCACCGGTTGGTTTTAAAACCAGAAAAGAAACACAGTGGACAACTTACCTTTTTTAGTTAGTTTTGGTGGATAATCTACAGCACCTGTTACCGCTTGAGTCTGTGTGTATAACAATGATAAAAACACATATGTTAGTCTAATAATATCTCTGCTTCTGAAAAAAGATGAGAATCTTGATTTGAAAGAAGCAAAGAAGTGAAATAGAATGTAATACAGACTTGTAATGAAATAGAGAGAAAAAGAGCGAAGAAGAAGCAGAAGCATATTGCCCTCTTCATCTCCATTGTAGCAGAATGGAACTTCCTTCCTTCTTGTGTGCCTCAACTGGATGCTTAATATTGATGGGTTTCCTATGTATTTATAGGATCTATGAGGGCTTCAGCATCAGTATTAAATTTTTGTATTGTGTAGTGTGATTACTGTTAGGCAAAACTGAGGAAGTTTCATTTGATTTAAATTCAATGAATTATGAAACGCTCATGGCTGGCCATCTATCTAGATTTTGAACTGTCAAGCAATTGGAAGATGTGCAGAGATATTAAAACGAGGTTTTTCATTCATTGCTTCATTAGTGATGTATTGGAATTTGAAACTTTTTCAGATGGTGCCGTAGTTAAACTGGCTCATGTGGTGATTTTTTAACTTTTTTTCACATGGCCCAGAGTGCTTGCTACTCATCAATTACTTGATTATTAAAGAATAGTTAAAGAATAGCACAATGCATCTTTCGAAGTTGCCATATTAAACTGCATGAATGTGTGCACTCTTCATTTAATGTTGCAAGGGTGAGAAGCTCAAACTTAATTAGTTATTAAATATAAATTTTAATACCAAATCTTTCAAATTGTGTATGTTAAACAAGTATAAATGGACATTATTTCTAGCTCGTTGTTTCATTAAGTGTTATCTATTATTCACAAGCATCTAAGATTTATTCAATATTAATCAAGTCTAGAATTAGCTAGTTATTAGTCATGCATTATTCAATTGTCACATTAACTTTTGTATTAACACATGGTAAAATCCTAGCTATTACATTAGGTCACTCTACTTTTGATTGAAGGTCCTAAAATTATGAATGGGTTGGTTGTGCTCGAGCACCCCTTGTTAATGTTTGATTAAGGGCCTTTGATTGAAGGTGTTTCTTTAACATCTATGTTGGCAATTTATTTCATAAAACCTATTGATTCAAGTTGCAATTTTGGTGAGGGTCTAGAGGGTTGATCTTAAAATTATGTTGTGTTTGAAGGATTGAGTTCTAGGTGTACCCTATTCACGCATTCTGTAGGTAGGATAAACCTAATCTTAGTGGGGGAGGATGTATGCCTACATGTTTATGCTTTGAGATATGCAATCAGTGGTTCAAGTTCACTATTTCCTTCATGAGTTCTGGTTGTGACCTATATTCTCAATGCTAAGTGTTGTGTTCAAACCACCTACATATTTGAGACGTGGTTCCTTGACATGTGAAGTGTCAGAGTTATGTATGGATATGTGAGGTCTATTTGCTTGGTGTATCACAATTCTATGATTTATGGTTAATTCATTAATATTTGAATGCCATTGTTAAATGTTATATTTATAGATGTATGGATGTTCATTTTTACACTTTATGTTATTATACCCCATTGGGTGATTAAGATGTGCTTTGGCTATGTATACATTGAGCAGGTACACTTGACATGTATGAAATAGTTATAGATTCATGGCCTGGCTCCACATGTACCCTTGAAATGTGTGGAATGGTGACATAGTGGATTAAAATCATTCCTTTTATTTATGTGAGCTCATGTACCCCGATTTTCAAGTTCATCCTAGATCATATTATTTTCAATCATGGGATCCTTTCCATAATCATTACTAATAATGATAAGTCCCTTAAGAATCAATAAATCAAATCTCAATGTGATAAATTTCATATCAAACATAGTTTCTTACACCTTATTATCTCAAACGTAATGGTTAGGATGAACCATCTAATAAAGTCCTAATTAGAATCATGTAACAATAGTCACTTACTAATACCTTCAATAATCAATATTTTTGAATGAATTTTTGAACAAGTACTTAGACAATTTTTAAATAAATATCGAAAAACATTTTTAAATAACTACTTTACCATCCCATAACAAAAATCTAACAAAATAAAAACAATATGTTAGAAGGGCCGCCAACCATGTTGAAAGTTAGTTGGCTTGTGAAGGAAAGTCAACTATATGTAGAAGATTTAACTACTACTACACCACCATTGAAGTAACTCCTCCACTTCACCCAAAAGATTTAACTACTACTAGGCCACCATTGAAGCACGTTTACTCCTCTTGTTTAATCTTGAAAAATCTTCAACTTGTATAGTTTAATCTCCCACACACCTTCCAACTATCTGACAACTCAAAATCCAGCTAGATGGGCAGTCATCACCATCTCCACCGACATAGCGCATATTTATTAATTAAATATACATCCAAGGAAACTTCCTTAACTTTGCCTAAATCTCACCTTTGATACAATAATTATACAAGTGTTAAACCCCTCACAAATCCTATAAATACCCACAAACATAGACCATCCAGTAAAGCTAAGGAAATCCCATTCTGCTACAATGGAGATGAAGAGAGCAATATGCTTTTGCCTCTTGTTCGCTCTTTTTCTCGCTCTCTCATTACAAGTCTGTATTGTATTGCATTTCTTTGCTTCTTTCACATCAAGATTTTTCTCTTTTTTTCAGAAGTAAAGACATTATTATTAGACTAACATATTCGTTTTTATGATTGTTATACACAGACTGCATCAACAGATGCTGTAGATTCTGGCCCAGCGGTCGCCCCTGCACCTGTACCAATACTCACAGAAAAAGGCAAGTTTTTTTTTTTTTAAGAGTTAGTATAGTTTCTGGATTTAATTGTAGGTATATTTTTTACATCAATGTTTCGGATCAGATTTTGTGATCTATCATCAGAATGATAGAAGACACAAGGAAAAAATACATTATAATGATAAATCACAAAATGTGATCCGAAATGTTAATACATGATAGATAGAATTTGGGACTACGATATTCAAGACCGATAAGAAGATTTAATATTATTATTAGAAAAAAAGTTCATAACTTTATGTTTGCATTTGTTGGTGTTTACAGATTGTGGTGATAAATGCGATGTGAGGTGCAAGAATAATGGTTCGAAACACAAAATGTGCTTAAAAATGTGCAGCATTTGCTGTAAATCGTGCAACTGTGTTCCCAAGGGCCAGTCTGCTAACAAGGATGAATGCCCATGTTACAGAGACAAAAAGAACGACAAAGGCAACCCCAAGTGCCCATGAATGTAACTTGGTGTTCTTTCTTTCTTTCCTTTGGTTTAGTGTTAGTCATGGAAGGAGGTAAAATAAATGTGGGTCTATTGTCAGTCAGAGTCCAGACGTTTTTGAGGGGATTCATGTGCATTGTTTGCCACCAAAAGGGCACTTAAAAAAGGCTGATTTGATAAATATTTTTTTGTTTCTAGCCTGCACTCCTTGTTGGAGACATCTTAATGTAAGTTGCTGATGGAAAAAAAAAACGTTTTTATATTTTAATGATAATATATAAGAATATTTTTCAATTTGAAGTGTGTGGTTTTCTTTGTATTGGTATTTTGAATCAGACTCCCTGATTTATTAGGGAAGCTTCTTTTTCTATAGGTGAGACCTATTTCTTATGAACATAATAAACAGTTATAATTTTATTTTATTATGGGTAGAATTTTTATTTGCATTAATATTTTTGAGTACATTTTGTTATCTATCATCAGAATAAGAGAGTGAGAGTTGTAGAAAGAAAATAGATAAATTGCAGATCAAGATAGATTAAACTCATGAGGAAGAACTCAAGGATAGTTTCACTAGTAGAATTTGGGCAATAAATGACTAGGTGACTAAAACTTTTAGTCATATGACTAAAACTGATAATGTTCTACCCATTTTTTGCAATTCACAAATATAAATGACTAAATAAATGACCAATTTGGTCATCAGGTAAAATGACCAAATAAATGACTAAATAATTAGTCACCCTAATAATAAAAATGACTAAATGAATGATTAATACTCCTTTACACATTAACATTTGATAATATCATATACTTATATTCTTAGAAGTTGCATTTCAACAATAATGTGTGTTCGCCAATAGACTTATTATGCGAACATTATTCTGTGTGCTCTAATATTTTGTTCACCAATACACTTATTGTTGCATTTCACATTAACTATTCTATGTGCTCTATAATTTTTAGATGTTCCATTATTTTGTTTGTATCCCAAGGTGAACTTTAGTAGTTATGCCATTATTCAAATATTGTTGATACATATGTTTAATTTTCAGGCAAGGTCGAGCCAACCAAAAGATTATTCATGGTTAGATTAATGTGCCAAGCACGGCTATTCATGTGTTATCACTAAAAGTTTGAATTTAATTATTTGTTATATTATTCAGATACATTTATCAAATGCGCTCAATGTTCTCTTCTCTTCTCAAACCTCTTTTTTGTATGTAGTGAATCCCAACAAATGGGATGCCTTATTGTTCTTCAACCTACACCTAGATGCTATAATTGATAACACTAATCTGCATGGTAGTTTTGACAAATGATCTGAAAAGTATGTAAATCTTCAAACATTTCTACAATTAAAATTTTTAACATAATTACATCGAATTGCATTTGCTTAATGCAGCAGTTGGTGACAAGGGTTTAACAACCTCTCATGGATTCTATAAGTCTAGTGGTTGTATCAGGTATTAACAATTCGAGTTTTTGGTGCAATGATAACCAACCAATCTAACATCATATATAGACTGATCATGTCAACGCATTATTATCTTTGTCATAATGGAAATGCTAACAAAAAAAATGTGCAAGGAAATAGTGAGAAATAAAAAATGAGAGGATCAGTCTAAGTATGAGATCAAATCCATTAAAAAGGGGGTGGAACTAGAAAAAAGACAAAGTTAACTATTCAAAAAGCCTCCTAGACTAAGATCAAACCCAAAAGGGCTCCTTAACTAATATAAATTGCTCAATAACTCATAGGAACTCTCTCATTTCTCCTCCATGATATTTACAATCATCTTTGATTCCCAATTACTCCTAATTGACTCATAATTACATTGCTAAGTTATTTGCATTATCAATAATATAAATTAAAGAGACTTTTTAAAAACCTCACTTTTAGCCCATATTTTACATTCAAATTAATTCAAATAAAAAACACAAGATCCAAAACCCATAGTTACAAATCTCTTTGGACTTGATCAATGAAGATTAATACAATTATTTTGTATCAAATAACATTTATTAAGTGAATGATAACATACCAAATCACTTAATAAATACATTTTACATTTAAAATTAACATTAAAAAATAATAATAAAAATAAATAATACCCGCTGGGTATTTGTGAGATAAAAAATGAAATATAAGATGAGGCAAAAAACCTTTCATTTTTTGCGGTAAGCATCCAATGCCATTCATTTTTCTTTTTTTTTTTTTTTTTGGGCTGCTATCTGCTGCCGTGCTAACCAAGGTTTCCAGCTATTATGTGGTTTCTAAGGGTTTCTTCTATGCAAACCATGACTTCTAGAGGTATGTATTTGAGTCACAGTATCCCATATTTTCTCACTTTTACAAAAAACAATGTAAACTAATTTTCTTTCCTCTATATATTTACCCATATTCAATCTCTTTGTATCTTCTATGCGGACATGTGCTTTGTTATGCATATTTATTTTCCTTTGATGACAATCATTTTCCAAAAATGTGGAAATAATATATACCTATGCTTTTCGATGGTTTTCTAAGTCTCTGCATATTTTAAATTTCTATCAATAAAATCTTCATTTCTCAACATAGGCACATAAAAGATTAAAAAATAACCCTCAACCCCGTTGTATTTCATGAGGTTTTTATGCAGGTTGCAGCTCTGTTCCTAATAACATTGAATACATTTGTTTGTGAATTCATTTTGGAGCCTAAAAGGCATAGAATAGATGAAACTTGAATAGAATTTGGTAACTTTGAATGTGAATTCGATTAATTTAAATATTTTTTGGATGCCATCTCAAAAAAAATGATGACCAAAGGCATCACAAAACAACTTTTGTGTCTTGATATGCAGACGCCTCTCAAAGAATTAGTAGAGAACAAGCTACAAGATGATAATCTTAAGAAGCATCTACGTATGCAATCAGTTGAAGGGCTGGAGGCATATTCTGTAAGATTTTTATCTTTTCCATCAACTAGCAGACTGGATTTGTTGATATACATTTGTATCTTCCAGTACTATATTAAAGGTAGCCTCTGATCCAATTTATTTCCAATATATGAATGGAGACCTCTATTTAGTACCTTACATGATAAGAAACTTTAGTTGATGGATGAACACATTAAAGAATTTTAATATGAATGTTTTTTTAATTCAGCAAGGAAATAGTTTTGTTTGCAAATATCTGTAAGGATATAGTATATATTTGTAAGGATTAATTTCACCAAATTATTCTGGCAGAAATGTATGTAAGATTTGCAATGGATAAATAGTTCTAATTCTTGTAGACAAGGAAATCCACCTTGTAATAATATCCAAGTTCAATATAATAGCTAAGTTTATATAAAATGACTTAGAGATTAAAATCAAACTTAAAATTAAACACACAGTAAAGGAAAACTAGGCACAATTTGATATGCTATGATCAACAATTGATTTTACAAATGCTTTTCATATAATGTCCCACCAAGGAACCCTATCAATGTTTTTATCAGGTTATGTATGACTTAAGTTTTGTAGTCTAATATTAAAACATGTTTAGTAGATGTCTCCACTTCTCTATTAAAACACATTCACTAGTCTAATAATAAGATGGGAAGAATTTGACAGAAGTATTATGCTTTTATCAAGTTATATATATATATATATATATATATATATATATATATATATATATATATATATATATATATATATATATATATATATATATATATATATATATATATATATATATATATATATATATATATATATATATATATATATATATATATATTGGTTCATATAAACCAAATCTCAATGTAATGGATGACATGGATTCTTCCTTGGAGGCTAAGAAGCATCCAATTTCTTTGTGATTGACTAATACATAACTCAAGACTATTTATCTATTCTAAATAGTATCTTGGTCTATGAATATTGATGGTAGTTTAATTATAATAAGGTTAGAATGCACCAAATGACCTATTTATCCATAATATACTATATTCTACAAATATTATTGCCAGACTATATGGAGTATATCTGCCAGAACAATTTTAATATATTATCTAATGGGTTAGAAGAATCCACTATTAATACTTCTATGCCTAATTAAGGAATTTTAATGTGTTCCTATGAGGTATATTCTTTGCATGTGTTTTCACAATGGCATATTCTTTGTTATATTATCCATAGTGATGAACTACAACTGATTTAGACCCTGATTGAAGAATCTATGATTTAAGATCACCGAACTTATTCATTAGATATGTAATATGATTAAATCAGTATTATGTTGTCATTGATGTCAACTAGTTTGACAGCACTTATCTTGTAAGTTACTATACCGAAACATCTGTAGAAAAGGAGTGAAAGAGATAAAGAACAGAAATATCTACACGAGGAAGATGGATATGACAGATGAAGATAAAGAATACACTGAGTAACTTGTTGATGAGTCTATGACCTTATGTTATTGACTTGATTATGTTTCATTCATCTATGATGAGGAAAAGAGTTGAAAGGCACAAAGCAGTGTTGTCAGTTGATGAAGCATTTTAGTATACACCGACAGAGTGTAGTGTATACCGAGCACAGTATAAACTAAGCTTGTGTTAACCAATGCATTTCTTTGTTAACCAAGAAGAATAGAATGAATTAAATGTTGAGTTTAGCCGATAAGATTGATTAGCTGGAAAGTGTATGATTTCAAGGTAACAGATAATGTTTTTTACACAGATCGATGGCTAACAAAATTCAGGAAAGATCTAAAGGATGAGAATCAAACATTTTATTGACACAAGTGCTGAGGAATGTTTAAGAGGAAAAATCAATGAAGATGATTAAGCAAAAAAATCTAATGGAGCAGAAGAAAATGATTTACATGTCTATATAAGAGACTGAATATTTCACAAGTGAGTGTGATGCCAGAAGAAAAGGAAACTGCAGAATCATCACGTGAAGAAGTTTTCATGCATTCTGATCATACAAGTTAAGGAGAACCCTACTGTAGAGCATTACCGAGCGATAGAGAGTATTTACTGATGGACAGTAAGTTGATATAGTATTGAATTAGGAATGATACATTGATCAGAAAGATTTGTATGAGCTGAATATTGATCTGTATATCTGCAATTGAAGTTGTAATAGATCAGATCACCTACTGTTACATATTTAACCATTGCACACAGTCAAATCTCTTAATAGAGTGGACTAATAAAGTCTTATTATGTATCATTCATAGAATGAACATTGTTATCCTGTCAACCCCAGAGTGACTGTTGGTTGGACAATAACAATTGGTCTTAAATCCTCTAACAAGGTCACACCTAACAATGTGTTTGTAACCTTTAACAGGGTTGGGTCTTCACTGACCTCACTTCAGAAGAGTGAATATTTTTGGGTTGCTGGTCCCAAGTGGTTTTTCCTTTCACAGGGTTTCTATGTTAAATCTCTTGTGTTATGTGTTGATTATGATATTTTTTTGATGTCATATTTGCATGTTGTATATTTGATTTGATCGATAACTACTATATGTTTTAGACTGGTAATCAGTAAATGCATAGATAGTAAGAGTATTTTAAGTTACTGAGTATCAGAAGTTTTAAGTATTTGTTTTTGGATTATACATTTTGTATTGGGACACTGGATAACTGATTCACCCCCCTCAGTTATTCTAACAATTGGTATCAGAGCATTGGTTGCTTGGAATAGAGTTTTAAGGACTTCAGTACAAAGATCTCAAAATGAATAAGAGGGAAATGCCAAAGCTGAACAAAGGGAACTTCACAGTATGGCAAAGCCGGATGAAGTTGCACATATCTGGAATCAGGAATGCTGCACTAGAATTGATGGAGAATGGTTATATAGAACCAACCTGTGGTCCCCTGACACTTGATCAACTGAAAGACAAGCATGAACACAATGTTACTATGATGGAGATTGCTGCTACCTATACTAATGCTGAATTTGAAGATATTAAAAGTTGCACTACTGCAAAAGCCATGTGGGATAAACTTTCTCAAGTTTATAGTGGAGATGCGAATGTAAAAAGAGAAAGATCGGAAAGCTTAAGGGGTAGATTCGATGATATGAAGATGAAGGAAGGTGAGAATATTGTCGAATACACAAATAGATTGAAAGAGGTATTACATGCTATTAGAGCATCTGATGGAGTCATTACTAAAGAAATCATTGTAAGAAAAGTACTCAGAACCCTATTGTCAGTTTACACAATCAGAATATCTACTATTCATGAAACAAGGTCTACATCTGGTAATGTACTTACACTTGACAATCTGATTGGTAAACTTACAACCTTTGAATTGAATAATTTTGATAACAGTGTTGTTCCTTTTGTTGAGTCTGCTTTCATGTCTTCTTTGAAGATCGGTAAGTCTAGCAGGAATAATAAAAATGATGATAGTGTTAGCAATACAGATGATGAACTTAATGAACTTGAAGCTCTTATGGCCAGAAGATTACCCAAAGGTAAAGGAAGGTATAGAGGTAAGCTACCTTTGGCATGCTTTAACTGTAAAGAGGTTGGCCACATCGCTGCTAGATGTCCACATAAGAAAGATGATGAAAGAACCAAAGACCGATCTGAAGGAAGCTATGGGAGAAGATTCAACAAAGGCTACTAGCATAACAGAGATAACCGAGACAACAATGAAAAAGGAAAAAGGGTATGTTACATAGCTGAAGATAATGAATCTGAATCTGATTCTGATGATGATGTAGAAGTTCTATTTGTTGCTATGAAAGATGACTCAGAGGAAGAAGAAAAAAATGAAGAAACAACGTTGATCTCTAAAGTTAACAAAAATAATACATGGATCATAGATAGTGGTTGTACACATCACATGACTAGTGATGAGGAGAAATTTGATCAACTTGAAGAATACGATGGAGGATCAATTAAGATGGGTAATCATACACCTTGTATGGTAAGAGGTAAAGGATCCTTGATGATAAATGATATGATAAAATGTGATAATGCTTATTGGGTAGATGGACTGAACTATAACTTGTTAAGTGTGGCACAACTGAACAATTCAGGTCACCGAGTTGCTTTTGAGAGAAAGAAAGAGAAAATATTTGATGATGGAGGAAGACTAGTTGGAACTGGTGCACAATCAAGAGGTAATCTGTTTTATCTTGATACTAATGAGTCTTCTTGCTTGATGATGAAAAATGAAGATGCTTGGTTGTGGCATAAAAGGTTATTCCATGTGAACTTTGATAACATGATTAAGATCAATAAAAGGAAAAGAGTTAGAGGTCTGCCTAACTTGTCAAAACTTGATCATGTTATATGTCATGAATGTCAGAAAGGGAAAATGACTAAATCTAATTTCAAAAGTAAGGATTATTCAAAAAAGAAGATACTTGAGTTGGTTCATACCGACCTGTGTGGTCCTATGAGAACTCATAGTTATTATGGTGATAGATATTTTATTCTTTTTGTTGATGACTATACTAGATTGATGATTATTATGTTCTTAAAAGAAAAATCTGAAGCATTTAAGATGTTTAAGTGGTATAAAACTAAGGTAGAAAAAGAGACTGGTAAGGAATTGAAATGCCTAAGATCTGATAGAGGAGGTGAATTTATCTCTGATGAACTTACTAATTTTTGTAATGAGCATGGTATTAAAAGACAGGTCTCTGCACCGAGAACACCTCAACAAAATGGCATTACTGAAAGAAGGAATAGGTCAATAGTTGACTGTGCTAGGACACTGATGCTATAAAAGAATGTTTCTCAGACATACTGGAGGGAAGCTATCAGTACAAATGTTTATGTTTTGAACTGAGTACAACTGAAGGACACCAACAAGACACCCTATGAGTTGTGGTTTGGACTCAAACCTACTGTAAGTTATTTCAATATTTTTGGAAGTAAATGTTTTATTCTGAAAGATGAGAGAAATGGTAAATTTGACTCAAAAGGTGATGAAAGGATATTTCTAGGATATTCCAGTAGAAGCAAAGCATATAAGTGTCTGAATAAAACTACTAACAAAATGATTGAAAGCACTAATGTCTGAGTTGATGAGTTTGATGAAAATAACACAAAGGAAAGTACAAAGAAACTGAAAGACTATGGTAGATTCACTTACATTGAACAACCAGAGTATCTACCAAAGCCGCAGCTGTGATAACCGGTCGACAGGAAAACAATACCGAACAATAGGAAAAAAGAACCAACGAGAAGGATGGCCCTACCGAGCAAGCAAATGAACCTGCACATGATGAACAAGAAAGAAGAAATAAGATACTGGCGAGTTTTGTCAGAAGACACCATCCTGAAACATAAATTATTGGAGACAAACAAGCTGGCATGCAAACAAGGAGTAAAGCAAGACAAGGTACATGTCTAGTTTGTGATTATGAATTGAAAAATGTAAAAGTTGCATTAGAAAATGATGAATGGGTTAATGCAATGAATGATAAAATAGAACAGATAGAGAAGAACAAAACTTGGACCTTAGTACCCCGACCTAAAGATAAGAATGTTATCAGTACTAAGTGGATATTCAGGAACAAGGAGAATGAGAATGGAGAAGTAACATGAAATAAAGTTAGATTGGTATGCAAAGGATATGCACAGGAGGAAGGAATTGATTATGGTGAGACATTTGCACCTGTTGCTAGATTGGAAGGAGTCAGAATGCTACTTGCATATGCTGCACACAAGAAATTTAAAGTTTATCAAGTGGATGTCAAGTCAACATTTCTGAATGGAATACTTGAAGAAGAAGTCTACATAGAACAACCTGAAGGGTTTGTTGATCCAGAAAATAAAGATATGGTATGTAGATTACATAAAGCTTTATATGGTTTGAAGAAAGCACTGAGAGCTTGGTATGAAAGGTTGCATACTTATTTGTTAAGTATAGGATTTGTAAGAACAAGTGAGAACAACAATTTGTATATGAAAGGAGATATTGATGATACAATTCTTATTGCTAAAATATTTGTGGATGACATTATATTTGGAGGTCAAGATCAAATTTGTAAAGCCTTTGCTGATGAAATGAGGAATGAATGTGAGATGTCTATGTTCAAAGAGATTAAGTTCTTTCTAGGACTACAAGTGATTCAACAGAGTGATGGGATATTCATCACACAATCCAAATATATCAAGGAAGTATTGAAGACATTTGGCATGGAAGATGCTAAACCTGTGGGAACAGTGATGGTTACTAGATGCAAACTGACCAAGGAAGATGAAACTATAGAGGAAAACCAGGTACTATACAGATCTATGATTGGTAAGTTAATGTATGTAGTAAATAGTAGACCAGACATAGCACATGTTGTGGGAATAGTTGCTAGATTTTCTGCTAATCCTAGAGAATCACACATGATTTCTACTAAAAGAATCTTAAGATACCTGAAGAAAATAGAGGATTATGGATTATGGTATCCTAAGGAAGGCAAGTTTGAATTGAAGGTTTATACTGATGTTGATTGGGCTGCAAATGTGGATGACAGAAAAAGTACCACGAGAGGAGCATTTTTCTTTGGTGAAAGACTTGTTACATGGACAAGTAAAAAGTAGGCTTGCATTTCTCAATCTATAGCCAAAGTAGAGTATGTTGTTGCTACTATAAACTATTCAAACATTGCATATATTAAGAACGTTCTGGAAGGTATGAATGAGATAATCACTGAGTTGGTGATTATATACTGTGATAACACCAGTACAATAAACATTTCAAAGAATCTAGTGATGCACTCTAAAACAAAGCATATATTAATTAAGTATCACTACTTGAGAGAACAAGTACAAGAGAAGCAATTTAAGATAGATTTTGTTACATCAAAAGAACAACTTGCAGATATATTTAAAAAGGCTCTACCGAAGGACACATTTGAGTACTTGAGGACTATATTTGGGGTTTGTCCCCTGTCTACCGGTCACTAAGGTGATCCAGATGTTGCATCAGCCTAATTTTATCAGAAGATCATACATGTTGATGCAGCATAGTTCACACTTTGGATCATGTCTAAAGTTATAAAAAGTATTGGAACAGATTGGCATATCAATATACAGAGATACAGAGTATGCACCAGACAACAGAGAGTTACTTGGCTACTGAAGAGTTGTTTGTTTATTTGTTTCTTTGGCATTATTGTCAAAGGGAGAAATAAACAATATGAAAATAATATGCACCGATGAGAACTATCTGAGGGAGAGATAATTTGAAAGAAAGGGAGAGCATTGAAGATCAGTTATTGAGAACAGAAGAAGGAATTCGAGAGCTAAACAGATCTTATTGTAGAATGATAAGGCTGTATTTTATAATGTTGTTGAGTAACGTAGTGATTAAACATATTAAGCTAGGGAGAGCTTGTACAACATTTGTTCACAGAGTCGTAGAATACATGTTTGGTATGTGTATGGTATATTTCATATTACTTGAGTTGCCATCAATGACAAAGGGAGAGATTGATGAACTACAACTAATTTAGAACCTGATTGAAGAATCTGTGATTTAAGATCACCGACCTGATTGATTAGATATGTAATATGATTAAATCAGTATTATGTTGGCATTGATGTCAACTAGTTTGACAACACTTATCTTGTAAGTTACTATACCGAAACATCTGTAGAAAAGGAGTGAAAGAGATGAAGAACAGGAATATCTACATGAGGAAGATGGATATGACAGCTGAGCATAAAGAGTACACTGAGTAACTTGTTGATGAGTCTATGACCTTATGTTATTGACTTGATTATGTTTCATTCATCTATGATGAGAAAAAGAGCTCAAAGACACAAAGCAGTGTTGTCAGTTGATGAAGCATTTTAGTATACACCGATGGAGTGTAGTGTATACTGAGCACAGTATAAACTAGGCTTGTGTTCATCGACACATTTCTTTGTTAACTGAGAAGAATAGAATGAATTAAATGTTGAGATTAGCTGATAAGATTGATGAGTTGGAAAATGTATGATTTAGAGGTAATAGATAATGTTTGTTACACAGATCGATGACTAACAAAATTCAGGAAAGATCTAAAGGATGAGAATCAAATGTGTTATTGACACAAATGCCGAGGAATGTTTAAGAGGCAAAATCAATGAATATGATTAAGCGAAAAAATTTGATGGAGCAGAAGAAAATGGTTTACATGTCTATATATAAGAGACTGAAGATTTCACAAGTGAGTGTGATGCCGGAAGAAAAGGAAACTGCAGAATTATCGTGTGAACACATTTTCATGCATTCTGATCATACAGGTTAAGGAGAACCCTACTGTAGAGCATTACCGAGTGACAGAGAGTATTTACTGACGGACAGTAAGTTGATATAGTATTGAATCAGGAATGTTACATTGATCAGAAAGATTTGTATGAGCTGAATATTGATCTTTATATCCACAATTGAAGTTTTAATAGATCAGATCACCTATTGTTACATATTTAACCATTGTACATAGTCAAATCTCTTAACCAAGTGGACTAAGAAAGTCTTATTATGTATCATTCATAGAATGAACATTGTTATCCTGTCAACCCCAGAGTGACTGCTGGTTGGACGATAACAGCTGGTCTTAAATCCTCTAACAAGGTCACACCTAATAGTGTGTTTGTAATCTTTAACAGGGTTGGGTCTTCACTGACCTCACTTCAGAAGAGTGAATATTTTTGGGTTGCCGGTCCCAGGTGGTTTTTCCCTTTACAGGTTTTCCACGTTAAATCTCTTGTGTTATGTTTTGATTGTGATATTTATTTGATGTCATATTTGCATGTGGCATATTTGATTTGATTGGTAACTACTATATGTTTTAGACTAGTAATCAGTAAATGCACAGACAATAAGAGTATTTTAAGTTACCGAGTATCAAAAGTTTTAAGTATTTATTTTTGGATTATACATTTTGTATTGGGACACTGGATAACTAATTCACCCCCCTCTCAGTTATTCTAACACATAGTAAATGCAATACAATTCCATTGCTAAGAGACTAACATAGCTTCTGGTTATATGGATTTTAAATATTTATTATTACTAGAATTTTAATTGAACCGGTTGAGTTTTTTGGTGTTGCTTCCTTTGAAGGTTGAGAATGAACTGCTAGAGAAGATTAAGCATTTGGTAATTAGGTGCAGGGCATCTGAATATTAGAAGCTTCTCATGAAAAGAGTTGAAGATAATCTTGGATCTATCATGCCAAGGTACACAAAAAATTTGTTGACAAATTTTGCCTTTGTTATCAACTAAAAATATTGTTGATGAAAAAATCTCTAATTATATTTGTTTTAAATTGTATGTTCAGGGTAGATCAGTACATAATACAGTAATGGAGCTTTACAATATTTGCAACCATCCATATCTCACCCAGCTGCATTTAGATGAGGTTTATCTCAAACAACACTATTATATTTTTAATTAATAGTAACCATTAGTGGAACATGAGATTGAGTATAGTATTATATAAACTGTTTGTATTCTTTGATCTATTTTGTGCTTATGAAATATGGAAGTGTGTTATTCAATGAAGTTTTATTATTAATATACAAGAAAACACTATTTTTATGATTTTCAGAGTCAAAGTATGTTGCCTCCACATTTCCTACTGCCAATAGTTGGACTTTGTTCAAAGCTTGAGATGCTTGATCGTATACTACCTAAGCTTAAAACCACTAAAGATCAGGTGACTAAGAATTTCCTATAATAAAGTGAGAAAATGAGTTTGAATTATTTTTGTTTTGATCACCATTCACAAGTGTACATGTATGGTTTCTTTATATACAATAAATAAACCCTATTGATTGTGATGGATTTTTATTAGCAATGGTGCCTAACTTAACCTCTATAATCTCAACATAATAGTATTTCAAAACTTAAGATAGATATTGAGAGACTTACAAAGATGACATCTAATCAGTATTTAGATTGGTTTCATGCAAATGAGATGTAATTCAACTTCATATGTGCTGCAGAAATCTAACATCTAAAATTTTCTTTTGTAATTCCTTCAAGAATATACTATTTTTGAGACATATTTCTTCCTAATATTCCCTACCTAAACCATGTGGAAAGATTTTTTCTATTGTCATCTTGTCTAAAAAAGATGAGAAGAATCTGACTCTGACTAAAATTTTATTACCATCACGGAACAAAGTTTGTAGACAACTACAATGTCAAAATTGATTTTCCAGTGAAATGTACGGAGGCGACATCGATGTCAGTGATAATGATGACCAGATGTTAGTACACTTTGTCTGGTGAGAAAAGGAGTGATTCAACATTTTATTGATCACCATCTTTGGGCATAATGGAGCAGTGTCATGTCCCCTTTTCAAATAATTAAAAACAGTAACTTTTGCTAAGGTTGGCAGGCTCAAAAAGTGAAATTTTGGGAAAAGGGGGCTAATCTTTGGAAATCAATGGATTAATAAATGATAATTATTATTAAAATATGTATTATTGACCCCTCTTGGTTGTGAGTTAGGGTTATGCCCTCTTTTAAAGGGGTTTGGAGGCATTTCGGGCTCATTCTAGAACTTGATTTTGGCTCGTTGCTTTGTTGTTCTTCAGAGGCTTCCAAACCTATGGAGAAGGAGACCCAAAGATGGGAGTTTGTAGGTTTCCAAGAAGGCTAAGGATGGGAGTTTGAGGCCATTCCATGTGCAAGCTTATAAAAAGTTTTCCGTTGTGCTGAATAGTGCAAATTTGTCGTTATGCTAGCAAAATTTATGTAAAAATGTCTACTTTCAGATTTATCAATAATATGTGAAGCTGTGAAGTTTTTGGCACTATTTCGGGCATACCCGATTTGTGTTTTATTGATAAATTGCATTATCTTTCAAAGTGTTGATTGTTTGATTTAATAATCTGATTAGAGGACTTAAATATGATATAAAAATCAGAAAGGGGACATTTCAATGGTATCAGAGCTATGATCTTGCCAGCCTAAGGGTTTGTAGAAGTTTGTATGCAACTAAGTGAAAGAGAAAAGAGATATTTGCAGCGAGAAAAGAATAAAGAAATTTTCATCAAACCTCCAGTTGAAAATAAAAGTACAAAATCCAAGGAAGGGACAAGTATGGCTGACCCAGATGAGATGGAAAAAAAATTCTTTCAGGACATCTGGAACACTCAAAAGCAAATAGTGGATAGTTTGGCAAAAACTAGAGAGGCTTTGCGGTTATTGACAGAAAAACTCTAAGGAGTTGTATCTACTAATGAGAGAGGGAGCACTTCAAAGGAGCCAAGAAATCTGAAACCCACACCCTCTAAATCAACAAAAACTATTTTCTTTCCTACAGATGAGCCACCAATACCAAATCTAGCCCTTAGTCCTATGGAAGAGGTTACAAGTAACTTCATTGCATTAAGAGCCACTTACAATGGCTTAGATGATGACTTTCACAGTTCAGTTCCTTTTAGAGAATATTTGGATATGATGAACACTTTGATGCCCAAGAAAGAGTACAGGAGGGAGCAGGACATAAGTGGAAAAGAGCTCAAAAATAAAATAAGCAAGTTTACAGCACCTACTTTTGAAACAAATAAAATTTTAGCTAGAGCATGGCTACAAAAATTGCAGACCTTCTTCACACTTAACCCCATGAAGGAGAGTGATGCCATTCAATTCACAAGTCTACACTTGGAAGATGTAGCCTATGATTGGTGGTATCATGGAATGACTACTCAAGGTCATGATCAGGTAACTACATTTCATGATTTTAGTCAAAGAGTGATATATAGATTTGATCTCAAGGATGATGAAGAGTATTTTAAAGAATTGTCAAAGTTGAGGCAAACCAAATCAGTTAATGAGTATGTAGAAGAGTTTCAAAAAATGGTTGTTATGGTACCTAATATGAGTGAAAAGAGGATTGTTTATCTTTTTCTTGATGGTTGGAAGATTTTGTTAAGGGTTTGGTTAAGGCTTTTTCACCCTCAACCTTACAGGAAGCTATCAAAAGAAGCTTGCAACTTGGAACTTGTGTGCCTATGAAACCAGTCACTAATAAAAAACCCCCAAATCTTTGGCAACATAAGGGAAATTTTCAACAAAAGACTTTTCCAGCACCACCACCAAAGAATGTGATAAATGTAGCAAAAAAGAAGGTAGATGAAGAGACTAGGAGTGAATTACGAAGGAAAAAGCTTTGTTTCACTTGTAGAGAACCATGGGTTCCAGGACACAGATGATTGGGGAAAGGTCAAGTGCACTATATTGAAGTTGCTTCAAAATCTAATTCAGATGAGCATGAGGAATTTCATGACACTAAGGAGGAGGAAGAAGAAGAGAAAGAAAAAGAAATCAGCAAGGATGGCACTTTAGCAGCATTATCAGGAGTCCCAAGATACCATCCCTTTCGAATTTGAGGGGTACTAGCAAGGCAAAGGTTGACAGTTCTTCTTGATAGTGGGGCAACTCACAATTTTATTGATGAGGGATTTGTCATGAAAAGAGGGCTTCAAGCAGAAGATTTTGAGGGATTCAATGTTATTGTAGCTGATGGATTCACTATGCCTTGCACACGGGTGGTGAAACAACTCAGGATGACCTTAGGAGATTATGGGTTATGTGATGACTTCTATGTTGTTGGCATTGGGGAGACAGATCTTGTATTGGGTGTTCAATGGTTGTACTCCATTGGACGCTATTACATGAACCATCAAACTATGGAGTTTAAATTTCATTCCAATGGGAAAGAAGTCTTATTGAGAGGCTTATTGAATGCAGCACCTAAGGTGGTCACTACAAAGAGGATGGAGAGGACTTCTCAAAGAGGACAAGTAGCATGGGCAGTAGGAGTCATAATCCATCCAACAAGCTCTCCAAAGAATCAAGGTAATTTCCATTTTGAAATTCAAAATATTCTTGATAAGCATAGTATAGTTTTCAATGATTTGCCTCTAGGATTACCACCAGATAGAGGTTTTGAGCATGTTATAGAGTTAGAACAGGGTGCCAAACTAGTTATAACAACTCCATACCTCCATCTAAGAGTTTATAAGGAAGAAATAGAAAAAACTATTAAGGAACTCTTGGACATGGGATTCATAAGGCCTAGCTCTAGTCCATTTGCATCATCTGTGGTACTTGTCAAGAAAAAAGATGGTACAATGAGAATGTGTATAGACTACAGGGCTCTAAACAAGAAGACCATAAAAAATAGGTATCCCATACCATGCATAGATGAACTCGTTGATGAGTTACATGGTGTTGTATACTTCTCAAAAATTGACTTAAGATCAGGGTACCATGAAATCTGCATGAGGAGGGAAGATGTGGAAAAGACTGATTTTAGATGTCACTATGGGCACTTTGAATTTCTTTTTATGCCATTTGACCTCACTAATGCACCAGCAACATTCCAATCTTGTATGAATAAGGTATTCAGCAAGCATCTTCAAAAATTTGTTTTGGTATTTTTTGATGATATCTTGATTTACAGTAAAACATGGAAAGAGCATCTAAAGCACATAGACACTATTTTTGGAATCTTGGAGCAGCAATCCTTCTATGCTAAGCTATCTAAATGTGAGTTTGGTTTGACGGAGATCCTATATTTGGGACATATTATAAGTTCTAAAGGAGTACAGGTTGATCAATAAAAAATTCAAGCAATTTTGGATTGGCCTCCACCCACTAATCTTACACAGTTGAGAGGTTTCTTCAAGTTGTGTAGCTACTCTAGGAGATTTGTCAAGGGATTTTCTTATCTTGCTTCCCCCTTGACTGATTTGACAAAGAAAGGAGCTTTTATTTGGACCAAAGAGGCACAAAAAACATTTGATAAGCTTAAGGAGGTAATGCCCTGTGCTTGCAATTCTAGATTTCTCTTTACCTTTTGTTGTTGAATGTGATGCTTCTAGAGAAGGTATAGGGGCTGTCCTAACTCAAAGGGGACATCCAATAGCATTTGAGACTAGAAAATTAAATCAATCAGAGAAAGGTTACTCCATCTATGATAAGGAAATGTTGGCAATCATGCATGCGCTTCATAAGTTTAGACAATATTTGGTATGTGGAAGATTCATTGTAAAGACAGACCATAATAGCCTCAAGTTATTCTTGAACCAAAGGGATTTGAATGATCGTCAAAAAAAATGGGTAAGAAAATTGCAAACTTATGATTTTGATATTGAATACGTGAAAGGAAAAATAATGTGGTTGCTGATGCTCTCTCAAGAAAGCCCACTTTGTGTTCCTTAACATCTATCTTTGCTAATTGGAAACTCTCCATAATTTCAGAGTATGCTAAATATTTCTTTGCCACCAAGATTTTGGATAAGTTCGTGGATGATAATAGGTACAAGGTTGTTGATAAATTGATTTATTACAAGAACAGGATCTTCTTAGTGCCAGGATCAAAAACTAAGGAGAGGATATTGAGGGTCTTTCATGACACACCTTTGGTTGGTCATCAAGGATACTTCAAGACATACAAGAAACTTCAAGAGTGGTTTGCATGGAAGGGTATGAAGGAGGATGTCCTTAAACACATTAAGGAATGTGTGGTATGCCAACAAAACAACAGTGAGCAAATTTTTCCTGCAGGGTTGTTGCAACCACTTCCTAGTCCTGAACAAAAATGGGAAAGTATTTCCATGGAATTCATCACTGGGTTGCCCAAGGTTCAAGATGAGGATTGCATATATGTGGTGGTAGATAGACTAACTAAGTATGCACATTTCTTTCCCATCACATATGATTTCAAGGCATCACAAGTGGCATAATTGTTCTTCAAGGAAATTTGCAAGTTACATGGCTTGCCTAGTAACATTGTCAGTGACCGGGACAGTAGATTCCTCAGCTCTTTTTAGAAGGAACTCTTTCATTTGGCAGGAACTGAACTCACTCCCAGTACTAGCTATCACCCTCAAACAAATGGACAAATAGAGATAGTTAATAAATGGATAGAGGGATATTTGAAGAACTATGTTTCAAATCAACAACATGCTTGGGTGAAATGGTTGCACCTAGGGGAGTATTGTTACAATACATATCATCACATGTCTATTGGTATGCCTCCTTTTCATGCTCTTTATGGTTATGATGCCCTTTCCTTTGTTGATCTAGTACTTTCAGATAGCAGAGTACCTGCAGCAAGTGATTTCGTTAAGCAAAGCCAAGACATAATAAGGTCCCTCAAGGATAACCTACAACATGCATAGAACCAACAGAAGTTGTACACTGATAAGAAAAGGACTGAAAGATCTTTTGAGGTGGGAGATTTAGTATTTGTCAGGTTGCAGCCATATAAGCAAAGCACCTTGAAGAGGAGTGGGGCAGAGAAGCTCAAGCCAAGGTTCTATGGGCCTTATAATATCATCAGGAAGGTAGGAGAGGTAGCTTATGAATTGGAGCTCCCACCAAACAGCAAAATACATAATGTTTTCCATGTCTCTTTCCTGAAGAAGGTTCTAGGCCAGAAAACCATAGTATCTATAGAATTACCACCTCTTGATGATGAAGTGAAATTAGTCTTAATACCAAAAGAGGTTTTGGATACAAGAGAGAAAAGATTGAGAAATAGGAGCATCACAAAGCATTTGGTCAAATGGAAAGGATTACCATTGGAGGATGCAACTTGGGAAGGAGCACATATTCTTGAGCATCCCAACCTTCATTTCTTGAGGACAAGAAATATTTGGGAGGGAGGACTTGTCATGTCCCCTTTTCAAATAATTAAAAATAATAACTTTTGCTAAGGCTGGCAAGCTCAAAAAGTGAAGTTTCGAGAAAAGGGGGCTAATCTTTGGAAACCAATGGATTAATAAATGATAATTATTATTAAAATATGTATTATTGACCCCTCTTGGTCGTGAATTAGGGTTATGCCCTCTTTTAAAGGGGTTTGGAGGCATTTCGGGCTCATTCTAGAACTTGATTTTTGCTCATTACTTTGTTGTTCTTCAAAGGCTGCCAAACTTGTAGAGAAGGAGACCCAAAGATGGGAGTTTGCAGGTTTCTAGGAAGGCTAAGGACAAGATTTTGAGGCCATTCCATGTGCAAGCTCATGCAGAGTTTTCCCTTGTGTTGAATAGTGCAAATTTTCCGTTATGCTAGCGAAATTTCTATAAAAATGTCTACTTTCAGATTTATCAATATGTGAAGCTGTGAAGTTTTTGGCACTATTTCGAGCATACCCAATTTGGGTTTTATTGAGAAATTGCATAATCTTTCAAAGTGTTGATTGTTTGATTTAATAATTTCATTAGAGGACTTAAATATGATATAAAAATCAGAAAGGGGACATTTCAAGCAACCAAGAATCAAAGACATATTAGTTCACCAGTCTGCACAATCTCACTGGTGATTGTGTGGGTGGGAAATTCAGATTGAAATTATAAGCGGAGGCAAAAAATTTCCTAAAAAAAAATATCTACTATCCCAGATTCATATTATGGAAAAGGTATCTCTACTTGTGACTGGAAAGTTGTCCCATGCTTGAAAAAAATTTCTCTCATGCCTAAAAATGTGAAAACTATTTCTCACTAATGATAAACCATTTTAACTCACTGATTTGCGATCGCGTCAATTTCTCACATCGGTAAATATCTCTATTTTCTTGCTCATGCTGAAAAAAAAAAACCTCAAGCTTTCCACTGGTAATATCATTGGGGTAGACATAAGTTGTATAACTTTGCACAATTTACAATCATAAAATGATAATAGTAACTCCTATTCATCTAAATCTCTCATCATATTGCCCATTTACAGAGGATAGATGAAGGAGAGGTTGCACAACCTTCTTACTACACATTAAAATAAACCCACTGAGGTCTACTCCACATATCCCCAATTATTACATACCTGTATTCTAAAGAACACCCATTTACAAGGCAAAAATATCCACTCTTTCCTCCCATTTCCTCACTCACAAAAAATTTACCTTTGCTACATGCACAACTTCTCAGAAAAATCTTATTAACATGTATGCCATGGAATAGGAAAGAACGAGACAACACCTCCTGGAATATGATTATCACAGCATACAAAAGATAGGGGTATCCGAACGAGGTAGTCATACTTGTTTCAATATAGGCACAAATAGGTTTCCAACCCAGTAAGTTCATATTTTCTAGTATGATCCCAGCCTGTGCCCAAATGGGAACTTTGGAACAGGGCATGGGCATTCATCAAAGCATGATAGAAGGAGGGATTTTTTCAGATGTTGTAGTTGGAAATTGCATCAACATATTACATTTTTAGACATCTTCCTTATACAGGGACAAAAACAGGCTGCACAAATTTGGAAACCAAACCTAGCTTAACTAGGTTTTCTATGGTTCACAATATAGTGCAATGTGTTCAACAAGAATTGCAAACAATTAAGTTTTCAATACCATATCTAAAGATCCCTAAATAGAAAATATTAAACTGCTCACTATTATATTCATGGACAAGCATGTCAATCCTTTCAAAAAATCATTCAGTTTTTATATAATCAAAACCATCTTTAACCAACATAAATATTTGAAGAACATAATGTAGAGAATCAAATATTATTGCCACCAAGAAGAGATCTACACCAAACCATCATTGTACGAGAAAAAAAAGCATAAGATAGTTGTACAATAGGTTTCAACATGGGTAGAGTTGGGAAAAATATGCTCTTGAAAGTTGAAACAACATCCATAAAAATTAGTAACATAATTTGAAGGATTTCCATGTTCAATCATAGCTCCAGAGTTGTGGAGTCCCAAGAAATATGAAACTTACATATTGAGTATTGGATGCAATACATGGTATTTATTTGATGTAGTACGTCAAGCTTAATTCTCTATAAAACTAAGCTATAATAATTAAACTAATCACAACATCCCATTCCACCCCTTAGTGTATAGTCTAGATGGTTAAGCCATTGAAAGCCACACAGTGGCTGCTGGTTCAAACTTTCTTTAAACACAGTACCCAAGTGTGGGGCAGTTAGATGTGGTTGGACTTTATTGGGAGCACACAATCTCTTAGATCCATTCCTTCAAGTTTAGTACCTTGAGGTGGTGTGGTCTGAGTTGCTAGGCTGTTGATTCACTCTATTAACTCAAAAATATGGCAACATCCCATTGGAAGTTAAACTAGGGAAATCCCACTATCAATGCATCTGAAAATGATTCAATGTTGAGATGCAAAACATCTACCAAAATCAACAATCTTCTAGGATCCTACAGATTCAACCTTCATTTCATCATATAGAGGCATATTCTAGATACAATATCCTTCTAGGTACACCCAATGGATGGGTTTGAAACATATAACAAACTCAACCTTTCCAAGGTTCATTTCAAGTTCACCATTTTAGGAACCAAAGTAACTATCTATTCAAGGATATTATTCAATGTTAGACCTATTTCACTTAATCAGTCAACATTAGGATCTACTCCTTTGTCAAGACTTTACAAGATCACCTTTCAAAATTTTAGTTCAATGTTTTCAATGAACATTCAATTCAATAGGCCAACTAATCCATCAAACACTCCTTATCAAAGCAACCCAAATGTTCAATCAGTCAACTCCTCATTACCCTATCCACAAAATGAACTATTAGTCCTATCATCATCCACCAAAAAATGTCCATTTATCATAATATTAACACCCAACTGATCAAAAACTTATACTCTGTCAAAATTGTCAGAACCTTCAAATTCGATCATAAAATTAGGGAACCAAGTTACTTAATCCCTTTTTGTCCAATCAGTTTTAAACTATCACTATTGTGAGAAATTGAACACAAATAACATATTCCAACATATTTTCTTGTTCTCCATTGCATGTTATCAATAAGATCTAATCAACCATTGACCAAATAAAACAAAGAACTGATCATAGATTTGGTTGTTATTTTATTGGCAGTTTTCTAGACCTTCACTCAGTCAATCATATATTTCAACATACAATTAATTTGGGGAATCACTCCAGTGAGATTGTATTTAATTAGGTTCATGAAAACATATCCAAAAATTAGGAGAATCCAACGGTTGAATATATAGTTATAACCCTCGTACCAAGACTAAGTTTACTGACAAAAGAAAACTCAGAAAAATGCATGTTACTGCTGCTAAGGCATCAAATATTTTGTAGAATACATGACAAAATCAATGTCAAAAAAAATTCATTTGAATTATTGGTGATTTTACTTCAAAACAAAACAAGAAAGAGATTTTTACAATAGTTAAAAACTTAAATGTGTAGATACCATCAAATCCTTGTGAACATCTCTGACAATGAGGGTTTATTAACAGTTTTAACAAATTTGGTTGATTCTCTCAATATCCATCACAACTAGCCCCCAAAATGGATTCAAAACAAAGATAATTCATTGCACAACATTACCAAATCACCTTCAATAGATATTCAATCCATTTGTGTGAAAAGAAATGCCCAAACTAATCAGAAAAGGTGACTGAGACAATAGAGCACAATAAATTTGAACAAAACAATCATTGTACTCTCTGATCTATCAGTAACAATTACATAAATTTGTTTGTCTTGAAACAAACCATCCTTTTAATTTTACATCTTTGTCACCAGTGCCAACATGAAGGACATAATAAAAAAGAGGACATAACTTGCTTTGAAAGTTTTAGGTGCAGGAAAAAATTTATGGTTTTGCATTTTTTTTATATTTTTGGGGACATTTTGAAGAGGGAGCTATGGCATCTATGGTGGAGCCAATGGCACAAACCTTCATAGCTGGTTTCTTGGAAAAATACTCATGATGTTTTTAGCCTGGCATATTTTGGTAGTAAGAAAGAAGTCACAGATGCTTCACCATCGGCTTCTAGCGATAATACAGGTAACTAGCCTAGCTTTTTTGTTGTCATTTTATATTTTATTTTGGATGTCTCAAGTTGGGATCACAAAGTATTGGATGAGGGAAAACAAAATTTGATATTTGTAATAACTTATGCATTTGTCTTGTTGTCTTTTTAATTTTTTATTATTCTTGGAATACCTTTTTATCTTTTTTAAAAAGTTATTCGACGGGATTATATTCTAAAAGTATGGTGAACTGTTGAAGAATGTGGTCATGAACTTGTGGTTATTTGGAGGGGCTTTTGCATTTTTATTTTCCTCTAGATTCTCAATGCTTTTAATCTCATCTAAATTTTAATTAGTTTTACATTGTTTAGTTCCCTGTAATTTCTAGATGTCTAGTCGTTCTCCTTGCATGTGTGTAAATTAGCAATGAATCCATAACTTGGACGCATGTTAAAGACTTTGAGTTGGGTCTACAAATCTTCCTATGACTTTTTTGTCATTCTTATGTTGTGATTCATGTACCTTTTCCCCCATTATATATTTTAAGAACTTTTAGAATAGTTTGTGAAAAAAATGATTTCTTTAAGCTTGAGATCTCTAAGGCCTTAGGTAGTAGGGTGTGTCTTGATCTTCAACTTAGTTTCTAGATTGGTATAAAATCTTTTTTTATATCTTATCCTAAAAAATTTGATTATTTCAAGAGGCCCATATAAAACTCTGCAACTCCATGTAGTTGACAACTCTGCAACTCTAAATATTGATGGACGTGTTGACAGGGCAAAAACTCTCTATGTAAGTGGATAACATTCTTGATCTTCTATGAAATGTATTGGTTAAGTTTTTTATGGATGGATGGAAATCTTTGGAGCATGGTATCTCCTTTTCCTAAAAATTACAAGCAGTAGCTTAAGCACGAGACCATGCTTTAGTACCTTGGATGGATATTTGAGCAATTTTGTCAATAGCCCCTAGAAAGGAAAATTAGGAGACAAATGCAAAAATAGGGTCCTTTAGAACAAAGTAGATGTGTTGCAACTATTTTTTAGAGAATTGCATGAGGAAAATTGTTAACTATTTATAGAAAATATAGAAACAGGGTAACAACTAGTGCTACTTTTTGACAAAAGAATTGTTGAAGTATCATTGCAAAGTTCCAATACCCCATTAGAAGTAGTAGTTTGTATTTAAAAAATTTCTTTCTAAAGAATATCTTCTCCAAATTTTTAGGTATAGATTGTAAACTTTGTAGTTTTAGATAGGTGAGTTCCACAAGATCACCGACATGATAGAAATAAGAGCAGATGGAACTTTACATAGAACCCAACTTGTAGTATTTATTAAACAAGTATGCATGGGATCACATTTACTTCAAAATAGAAGTAGTAGTCCAAGCATGGGATAGTTCTCCAATCTCATGGAACGATGCTTGAGAAATTTTCTTAGTAGGTGTCAGGGAGAAAACTTAGGAGATAAATTCATATTGAAGGCCTTGTAATACATAATATTTTCATGGCTCTATTGTTTACTCAACAAAATTTTTGCAAAATGATTTGACCTTGAACGGAAACATACCTTTCTACAGCATCCAGATTGGGTGAGATAAAAAATGGCTCAGTTTTATCTAGGCTTGACAGCTTCCTAATCACATTTGAGAAAGAAAGTTTTGAAATATGGCTCTGCTCCTTCAACAATACAATTATTTTAATTACAAGCCTGGCAGTTTTTAGCATGGGTTTATACCATAGTAAATATTTCTTAGAAGGCTTCCCAAGCCTATACAAAGCACCATTAGTGCAGATTGATATGAAGAGAATATTTTATCCAATTTCTATCATTCATTCCTTGATAGCACTCAAATATATGCAAATCACATGCCTCTCATTGTCTTGATAATTTTTATCTCGTCTAGAGTCAGCATCCAAACAATAGCCACTACCATCATCTTCTGTCATGACACCTAAGCCAAATACTGTAGTATCTGTCTCGGTACCACCAAGCATTGGAAGAAGTTCCAGTGGAACAAACCTGGAATCGTAATTGTATAAAGACCAATCATGCAACATCCTATGGGGTAGATCTTCAGGATCTAATATACATGAATCATCATAAAAAATCTACGTGTGCATTTCATCTTCAATGGCCTTTTAAAATGCAGGCAATGGATAATAATTTATAATTTTATCCTCATTGATTGTGATGTAGAACTTCTTGCCTTGAGAATTTTGACTCAGTCTTGCAACCATCTAATCATTCTCCTCTTGAATCAACTTGCAAGCTTCTCATCCTCATCATATATAAATGAAGCACCAGCACTAGCACTGGAAAAAGTAGTAGTGGAGTTCTCTTTAATTTGTATACCCGCAGACCTCATATGTTTTGATTCGAGACACTCCTACTCTAGAGCTACATGTGCAGGTGAAACATTAAAAATGTGATCACCTTCTTGAGAATTGTCATCCAAACCAGTTAGCTATTTTACAATTAAATCTCCTTGAGAAAGTATGAAATCTCTCCCCAAAAACCTTCCCTAACAACTCTTATTATAAGACATATCTCATGCAACACGTGCCACCAATTCATCCATCCTCATTTAGGATTACCTCCACCAGGCTTGGAAAGAGCCCTGTAGACCTCAACACAAAGCATTACTTTTTCATTTAGAATATTGAAGAACTTATTATAAGAGCTAGCGTGCTTTACACACACATACTCTGCTACCTCAGTTTGAAACCATATAATGGGAGACCCATTTTCATACCCTATTATGGACCATGTTTCCACAACCCCAAACCCCTCACATCAAACCCCTTTTGATTTATCCAATAAACCTTCCTTTGGAAAAATGAATCCAAAAATATAATCTGTAGCATACACCATTTATATTGGCTGAGAGGCACCCTAAGAATCATAGATTATAAAATTTATCAAGCGTCGTTGTGGAGACATTTCTTCCCAGTGTTGTTCATTCACTATTAAGTTGATGGTAAGCTCCTCCTCTTCCATGGTTGTTTCCTCCTTGGCTTTGAATGATTGAATCTTTCGCATTTAGACAAAGCATCTTTTCCTTGTAATTCATTATTATGGCTTTTCCTTAGGGGTGTTTCCCTTGTAATTCATTATTATGGCTTCTTGTTAGGGGCATTTTCAAATATAGATAGCAATGTAAAATCTAAAATATGTTCATTGCAAACATTTTGAATACTTCACATTCTAAGCACCACTAACTACCAAGACTGATACTACCACAAATCATTATCTTGGCTTTAAAAAGACCATTCTATTTGAAGAACTTTCCAAACTCGCCTCTGATGAATTTCTCCATTGTTCCTTTTAATTCATTCAATATTAGGGGGTGAATATTATCTAGAAACATCTCTTCACCTCCCACTTCTTGAACTGCAGTTTGATCAGTAGTACATTTACCAATTAGTAGCAATAAAAGTGCTCCTCTTATGTCAGAAGCACCACTTGGAATATTTCCTCTTCCCTTGCTACCAATAGCAATGCCTAGAGTGATATCATCTGTGACAGCCCCAACCAACTGAATAAGTGGCCAATACAAAAGAGATGTAGGAATGCAAGTTACCAGTTTCCTGGGAGTAGCAGCATAGCCTCTCAACAATAGTGCTACCATTGATGTTGATTTGTAACCATACTGCAAAAAAATAGATCCAGATCTCCTTAAATGTCTACCATCTCTGAAATTCCTTTCCCCTTGGTCTGTCCTGAACAATAGGTTATCAGACTTATCATACACATCACTGCTACGGGTGAGACTACCAAAGGTGGTGTTATCTGTAATATATGCATTATTCTGAATAGATGGCACCATTGATGGATAGATCCTCAAACAGAGTTGTGAAAAAAGAAGGTCACACATCTTCAAAATCATGATTCTGTCACTCATTCGCAAGAAATATTTGTGATAATGTTGCATTCATCAACCCAATAACTGCATTTGCTTTCTCTTCTGCATATAAGCCATTAGTACCAACCCGCCCATATTACCTCCCATCTATTTCACCATGAGCTTTGTTTTCATCCAACACTTACAACTGACATCGAAGAAGAAGCCTTTCTAAAATTACAATAAACCCCCATCTTATGTAGTTATACTTTGATATCAAGAGTCCAGATAGTAATCGAAGAGATGAAGAGGCACAAGATAAACTTTGCTCCTCAAAATGATCTAAATCAGATCTCTCAGAGCCTCCAAAAAGACCAAATTGCAAATTTTGAACTTTCATCCTATTGCTCTCTCTAACTATTTCTGCAAATAGGAGTTCAACAAGCCAAAAGTAATCATTTTGACGATAAATAGCTCTTGAAGAATGCAAAAGATATTCCAGTGTGGTCCAAGCCTACGAAACACTAACTGAATCCCCTATTGTATCCCGTTCTTGTGGACCCTCCTAAATGTGGATAAGAAACTCGTTCACCATTGTAATCTGGAGCATCTCAGTAAACTCATCATCTAAATGGGCATAATATGATACAATAGAATCCAGTGATTCCACTATATCCTCCAACAACTCAGTATTAAGATGGCCACTAGCAACATCACGTGACAGAGATTTAACAATTGACTTTTTCAACTCCTCCCCAACACCATGCAATCCCAGTTTAAGTGCAAAAACAAAGGCCTCTGGTGCATTTGCAAGCGCAAGGACTCTTGCAATAGCTTGAACTTCATCATCAACAGGCATAGACTTTCCAAAATTTAAGCACTTGCTCTTGAGCTGATGCAAAACATAGCCAAAAAGGACACCAAATAGGTTTTTTTTTGCTTCCACAACATTTTCTCTTGCATACTCTTCATGAATAAATTTAATTCCCCCAATAAGTTCTATTTGTTGAATGTGCAAACCAAGAGCACCTGGACTAGGCTTCTCTGCTCCATCACAAACATTGTAAAGAAAATTTGATAACAAATGGATTAGTGCGAAGTGAAGATCTTATGCCCAGGAATTCTCCCTACTAATCTCCAAAAGAGCCTTCAATACCCTTATGTCAAGTCCATTCAGCCGACACCTTTGAATTCTTCCTCTATCACAAATCATATACATTAAGCAACTCAAAGAAGATGCCCTGACACCTTCTTCTTTCTCCTCTATCTCTAGCATAGAAAGCAGAAGTGGAGCAACAGTCTGAGAGTATGTCAATGAAAAGTTTGATAAGGACACTAGCTGCCACATCAGTTGTCTCCACAGTCACCCTTCTAGCTTGATTACTTGGCAATGAAGGCATAGAGCTCACTATATTGTTACTTGTTATAGATCCCTCCAAACAAATAGCTGCTATAACCTCCTCAACTTCAACAACACTCAATCTCAAAGGTTGTTGTTCACTGTAATGTCTATAATGAAAAAGGGGACGTGGTCGATGACGCCAAGTGTTAACAGGCACATGATTTGGAAAATCCCTCACAAACAAATAGGATTATGCATGAAAAAATAGAGTGAAAAAGGCTACCATTTTTATATATGTTACAAGCTTTGATACCTCATATCAAGGAATCTTGTCAGAGAAACCAAGCATTAGTATTGATAGTACTATTTCATATGAGGGAAATGATCCATCTTCCATGTTCATATTAGATTACTTAATATATGTGGTAGGAAAAGTATTACTAAAATCCTATCAATTTCACATTCATTTTAATTAAACACTCAACCCACTCCCAATGTGACTGATAAACTTCCTTATAACAGGCCATCTCATGATTTGAACTTGAGGAGTCACAAACCATTTTTATCATATGGGGACTTAATTGACATGTCAGAAGATTATTCAAAGGTCAAACCATACCACAAAATTTCAAATCATTAATATTATGCTTCCATCAAGGTAGAAAGTTTGTACCCTTTTGTTAAACATCGTAATTTACGTTTTAGCAAAGTTTATTGCCCTTTAAAAAATTTATGTAAAAAATATAATGTTAGTAAGCAATAGGAGAGTTTAGAAAACAAAAAAGTAATATCTTTGATTTTTTAAGCATCAAATGCCTCAACTGTTGATTGATGCTAAAAATAGCCATAGACAAAACCACAAAGCTAGTGCCTCCATCTAAAAAAATAATATAGTTGTTTTAAATTATATAATAAAACATAAAAAAAAATTCTTTGGTGGTCTATCGATTATTCAAAGAACACACTAGAACCATGGAAAATGACATACCTCAAGATTCTGCAGAAATTTTGTCATGTTGTTAACAATGTCAATCTGGGAAAAATGAAAACGTTTGCAAGTAAAATATTATGGAACTGTACAAAATAAAAAATTTCATCTAATTTGGTTGGAAATTGAAAATATAACTTGATTTGGAATTGATTTCATCTGATTTGGTCAGCAATAGAAACTATGATTTGATTATAATATGATTTCAACAGATTTATTTGACTTGAAAACCAGTGTAGTTTAATGGTAAGTTTCAGTAGTTGATTGCTGAAGCAGTGAATTTTGTTGTCTCGGGTCAACTGGAATATGTTTGTTAGAACTTTTAGTTTTGGTTTGTTGATTTTCTTATCTCAAATGTGATTCTTTAAGATTTTTCTTGAATTGTCCAGGCATTGAGTCAGTTCTGGATTTTCTTTGCATGATAACCTCGTATTCTTGGGATGTATCAATCTGATACAAATCTAGCAAATTGCAAAGGTGATTTTTTTTTCTTATTTGAAATCTCCACTATTTTTCTTCCTTTTTCTGAATAGCATGTCTCATTTAGTAGGATTCGCTATGAGCAATGATTTTTAAAGAGAGATGGTTATGCATAGAAGTATTATTTGAAGTTGAAGGTACTTGTATTTTAAGAGCTCTTGCTAAACCTCATAATATATTTTGAAACCTTATTATATATGCTTTTTGTTATTTTTTTTTATAGAATGCAATCTCAATGGTTTCTAAATCGTAAACTAAAAAATTAATCCAAACCATTTCTTTGAGAATATATAACTTCAATAATTGTCTCATTTTTTCACCACTACATTAGTACATAGTAACATACATTCAAGGTTTTTTTTATTGCCTTATTTATGACATCCAAGAAATTTTGTAGCCATGAATTTCGCTGTCTCCAATTGCAAAATTAATACAATGGAATGTTGATCTATCTGTATTGATTGAAAATTTGCAGGTTTTCTGCTCTGATGAATCTCCACAATATATTCAAAACCCTCTACACTGGAACTAATCATCCACCCTTCCCAAAGCTTCCCTTTGTCTCTAAGATCTGGCTGGATATCATCGTGCTTCATGCTGCTATAGGATGTGTAACCAGGGTAGAATGGAGCTTGATTTCCCTACCCAAACAGGCTCGTATTCAACCTGGGCCTAAGGAAGAAACACCCCCAAGAGCAGGAGATTCAAGGGAATAGGTAGGAATAGAGTCAACATCCCTCCCAATTCAAAAGCCATCACCTCGTGCAGATTGAGTTCCCTTTTTTTGATCCCCTAGCATAAAAAGCCAGGAGCAGTAGCAAAGCAAACAACTCAAATAGTAACAGTATCTAAGCGTTGCATTCCTTGAGGCTATTTTTCTTTAAGATACTTCATCAGCACTCCAAATCTCGTGCCCCCTACCTTTTCTCTTAGTTTCTTCTCTCAGTGTCTTAGTCATGTTGGGGGATGGATGTAGACTTCTATGTTTTGTCCCGTTCTTCAAGGGGTGTGGCATGTTTACTGGGTTATACTAGAGCAACGAAAGGAACACGCTTATTTAGTGGATTCAAATTTCATTTCCCTTACTCCTCACACTATTCTCACTCTTTTTCCTACTCATCTTGTGATGCCCAAAAGTTCGGGACAAAACACAACCAACAAATTTTTTTAAAGTGTATAAGTTCCACGTTTAAGATGCGGGTAAAAGGTGATGATGACAAAGTCTCAAGAGACAGGAGGTCATAACCTCTTCAAAGTTGTTTTACCAAAGGATGCTAGAAGAAAATTTCAATATAAAAAGATTTAGATAATCATCTCAACGATCAATTTGTTGAACGTTAATCTATTAATCATATAGATTATCAAGGAGTAAGGAATACTCCTAAGGTATTTATTAAATGTTATGCTTATATATATAGATTAATTATTATCTATATCTATAAAGTAAATGTCAAATAGATTAGTATTGCTCAATTATTAATCGATTAATCCAATAACCAAAAATTAGATAAACTTGATCTAGTTCAATTAATAATTATAAATTATTAATATATTTATTAACCAATTAATAAATTACAAAATATTAATTAATGATTATACATCCCTATTAGATTATCCATTATGATGAGGCTCATAATGTCATTTATTTTCTACTTTTATCAAGGTGGATTGTGCTTTTATGGGTAATTTTTCTTGTTTCTTGAGGCCTAAGAACACCTGTGTAATATTTCTAATGGCCTCTCACTAGTTACTTTTCCAGAGTCTCTGATTTGAAGTGGAAGATGATTCATTCCTATATCCCCTACCTTTGATTCCTATTGTGGCAGATTTTGTTTTGTGTTCTTAAGGTTTTACAGAGTTCACTTTTCTTGCTCTCTTTTGGCTCTACTTTGGGAACCATACCTTCCAAGCAATAGAATCATGCAATATTAAAATTTTTAAAAAGTACACAAAACTAAAATTTCAACAATAGGGAACACCAATAGGAAAAATAGTGAACAATGATATTATATTACATTTCTAGATAGAGCTAAGGTCTTTTGTAACATATTGGCTATGTAGAGAAGACCATTCTATCTTTGTAATAGAACATATATTATGACTCAATGTATATTTAAATTTTTATTTTTTTTAATGTTCAATAATTTATTTTGCTATTGCTGAGTTTTGAGTTTTTAAATTGGTGTCCATTAGTTATTCTTTCATTGATTTAGTTCTAAGTTACATTTGTTAGCTCCTATGGATCTTATGTACGCTAGATTTTTTCCTACACTAGCCATACATATCTAAAAATCCTAGTGACCTACTGTGACCATTTTTGGACATCAATATGATTACTTTCTTTTTCCATGTAATAAGTTAAAACTCATTTTTGGCAGGCTCTGTCTAATGATGTTGATGTCTGATCAGGAGTACAGGTATACAGGCAATTCTACGGTGAAGAGAAAGAAAAAATTGGTGGTGTTTTAGCCATTGTCGTTGTTAGGGCTTCTCTCCAGCCCTATATTATTCTATCTGATATGCTCAGAGTAAGTAGGGAATTTTTCCATCTTTTGGTTCGTTGAGAGAACCACCATGCTTTAGAAAGCTACATGTCATTCTTTATATTTATCTTGAAAGAATCTTGGAACTCACCAACTTGACTCACATCACTTACATGTCAATTGTTGCAAAGCTAGTTATTATTGAGGTGAGATTCATGGCCACTAGAAAGCATATAACAAGGCCTCTAAAGAATCTATTAGTTGTCTAATAACCTAGTCATAGTTTTAAAACTCACCAAGCACTCAAAAGTACTCATGGGTTAATTTCACAACTGTCATTTACTTGCAGGCAAGCTCCAGAAAGTTTTACAGAGAAACTCATGGCAAGTACCTGGAAAATCTATAGAACAAACTAGTATATGAAAAGTTTTAGCCATGTTTTTGTTAGATAGCCGAGTCCAAGTCAAAATTTGGTTTGCTCTCAATTAGGGCTTATCCTTTTTTTTTTAATATTTAAGCTTATTCAAGCCTAAAAGTTCATGTTTAATCAAGAGGGAACTTCTACGAGCAGTAGATGTGAGACTCATGGCATTAGAGCAAGAATTAAGGATGGCTTTTGCTCGTGCTACTGTTGGTTTTGAGATTGAACAAATGGGCAATCTCATGATATTTGCAAAGAGATTTGGTGCAACTCGTATGAGGTAATTTTTCTCTTTCAGTTCACATGGTTATTATTCAAAACTGTAACAGGCATATTCTAATGCTCTCAATATTCTTGGTTGTACTTCATCTTCACAAAAATTTTGAGATCAAGCACTACATGCATGTAGTCTAGTGGTTTTTTCTATTTTTTCCAGATCCCAAGTTGCACGATCAAAAGCTAATTGATAAAACTGGACTTAAAATAATGGTCAAAGTCTATTGCAACACCCATTGGGTGCTGAGATTGTCTTCTGCAATGAAAAGTACAATTTATCCCTTACCATATGTACCATTAATTTTGTATATTTGGGAAAATTATCATAGATTTTGACCAAGATGATTCACAGGGATGCTTGTGCCAATTTTATGGCATTATGTTAGAAATGGCAAGAAATGTACTCCACAGTCAATGAGTCAAATGCCATCTTTCAGAGTTTAGATGTATTGAGAAATAGATTATGTGGCAACTTCATACCATTTCTCTCCCCAAAAAATAACAAAGAACTTGATGCTCAAGGGGAATTTAGAGAAATGGTAGGAAGAGATGAGGATTTGGATTCTATACAGAGTGGTATTACATCTCAAAATTCTTCATATTTGACTCTAACATATTTTCCAGAAGAAGCATATTACAGGTCATTGGACTCTGTTGTTTCAGTTTCAAACACAAAGCAAATTGGCAAAATATTGAAATAGAATCAAGTTTCTATCACCCCTCTGAATTCACTAAAGGATCGATC
Source organism: Chamaecyparis obtusa (assembly GCA_027943335.1). NCBI lineage: Eukaryota > Viridiplantae > Streptophyta > Pinopsida > Cupressales > Cupressaceae > Chamaecyparis > Chamaecyparis obtusa. Next base: position 147,862 of record BSBK01012277.1, on the reverse strand, counting down.
TACATTAAATCTCTCTAACTTCCCATTCTTTGGTTGTAATTAGGAAGGAAGTAATTCCTCTTCCCAAATTGGGGTTTCTAACTTGAATTCCAACAATAGCAGTGCTTCGAAAAACTCATCAGTTACTGACAATTCCCTTGTAACGCCTGATGTGTATTCTAGATTTGACAATCTCACTACTAATGCAAGTTCTGAATCCATAAATATAGCTTCCTTTGAAATTGAACAGCAAGGATCAGACATGGCTAATAAATATTATGCCGATAAAGATAGGCATTCAGCCATTTCTCCTCAAAGAAGATGATCATCTTCTCCAGTGAGACAAGTTCTGAATGGGAGAGTAGGATCACAATGATCTAATTCTGTAGTGATTAAGAGCATTAACCACTTTCAAGATACAGTTACAGGTTCAGACAAGGAATTGAGTAGTGATTGTGATGATGCTCAGAGTAATTATGGTAGTAGTAATGTACCAGAGCCTACTCAAAAGCCTGAGTCTATCAAAATACTGAGTGTCCAAGATGCCATACATCTCTTTGAAAGAAAACAAAAGGAGGTTAGAGGATCTAAATACGATGGTGTGAAAAAAAATGGAATGATAGAAAGCCAAAGGACCATGTTATCTAAGAGTGGAAATTCTAACATAGTTGAAAAAGCGTTCTTGAGACAATGGAGTGGGGTGAGTGATATAAGTATGGATGATCTGGCACTGCAACAAGTGAAAAATGAAAATCAATTTCAAAATCAAAATGCCATTGTGCCATTTTACAAAATCAAGCCATACACACAAACCTCATTATATGATCATGCAAGGCACTTGTCAGGTGATATAATTGAGACTCAAAAAATGGTTGAAGAGTGTCCTCTGAGTGAATTTAGACCACTAGCTAACAATGATGAAGGTTTTAAAAAGAGAAAAGATACAGACTCATCTTACCTTTCTCATCAAAATGATAAAAATTATTTCCCATCTCATAGCTCCTCACCCAACAAACAAACCTTGAACATAGACCAAGATATAATGCCAACAACTATGCAAATGACTAATGCAAATGCACACACAAAAGAGGTCTTTTAAAGGCCATCATAACAGTAGAGGGGGAAATGGGCAAATGTTGTGGGCATAAGGGGAACAAGGCACATGTAATGTATTTTCCAATGACATCATTCACTTCATTATTATATTGCACATTGAATAACTTCACCATTGAGTTTAAAGTATCACTAGACATCCTCCCCTTAAGCTTTGCTACCCTTGAACTATAGATGGAAAAACTTGAAATCAGGTTTAGTGGAAAGTACTAGTATAAATAGTATGATTATTCTTTAAAGGGTACAAGCTCAATGTAAGAGCACCTACTTTACAAGTAGGAGGATGATGGCTCAATTCCATCATGCCCTAATATGACTAAATATATGACTAAATTAATGACTAAAAATATGACCAAATAAATGACCAAATAAACAACCAAATAAATGACCAAATAAATGACTAAATAAATGACCAAATAAATGACCAAATAAACGACCAAATAAATGACCAAATAAACTACCAAATGACCAAATAAATTACTAAATATATGACCAAATCAATGACCAAATAAATGACTAAAATAGTTTAGTCATAAATTTGGTCACGAGATAAATGACCAGCAATAAACTACCACTGGTCACGTGACCAAATTTGGTCATTTATCTACAATTTTTGGTAGTTTATTTGGTCATATATTGTTGTTTTTGTACTAGTGTTTTGTTTTGGAGTTTATCTAGAGCTTGAGGAGAGCCATCATAAAGCTAGAACTGGTTTTCTCATGAAATGAGGCAAAGAAGGCTTTTAAGAAGACATGTTTTCAGATGAGTTAGAACAATACAAGGATTTTTTTTCAAAATTGGACACAAAACTAGTTGACCTCCTAAATTAAAAAAAAAACATGTGATTTCTTAGTATTGGAGCTTCAAAATTTTCTCTTTCATGAGGATGTCCCATTAGACATCTAGCCAAGATGGAGGCTAACAAGACATCACAAGTCATGCTTGCACCCAAGCCTGAAGTTGTAGGTAAAGATGAACACCTTCAACTCCTCCATCAACTTCAAAACAATGGTGTGTATGCTCAACATGAAGAAGTAAGGGAGTTCGTCTATATCCTTCTGGGAGTATTGCATCTATTTCTTGCATTTCTATCTATGTTGCATCTCTCTTTAGTTGGTCACGGACATGGGAAATATTGCAAATTGAATAGGATAGGTAGATATTTCTCAAAACCAACTAATAGTTTTGTTTAAGCAATTTTAAAATATTGGTTAGGGTAGGTTACGATAGATTTTTCAAGCTCAATACTTGTACTAATTACACAAAGTTGTAGGAGTATTTTTTTCCAAGCACTAGGTACATTACTTTTTTTTTAATATAGGTATATAGCTAATAGTTTAGGTGTTAACCATGGTTGTCAAGTTTGAGTTTTAATTTTGTTTCAGATCTTATTAACTCCATGCCCAATAAAAGGCTAAGTCTACAAGTATTTCAAATTTTAAGCAATAAAAATACTAGTGAACATCACCAAAAGTGGAAGTCTTTTATTTTTTCCATGCGTTCTCATATCCATGCGACAATGCTTAGGTGTTTGGTCTTGTGGAATAATATTTGATATGATAAAAGGGGAAAATTTTAAATAATATGTCTTGCTTATTTTTTAAATATTCAAGTACTATTTTGGGGTCATATATCAACATTTAAAAGGTTTCTAAAAACCTTATTTATTTTTCAAAAGTTTTCAAGAAATATTTGTTCCAAGTCCACCTTGCATGTAAAGGGATAAGTTCATGTTTCAAAAGAAGTATGAGTTTCAATAGAAGAGATCAAGCACCTTTAGGATGTTTAATCTTTAATTTTGTTTTGAAAGAATTTATTGGATATCATGGTACTCAAAGCTATTATGAAACTTTCAATGGAGGGCTCCAAGAAGATTTATGCTAGCTATCTAGATTCTAGTTCTTCTCATTTTAGTTTCCATCATGAAAGATGCATGCAATATACAAACTATTGTGTTCAAGTTTTATTATTTTGGAGATTAGGATGAAGGGAAGCTTCACATATGAAATCCTTGGTGATGGAGTTGAACTATTGTGGAAGACTTTTTGGGTTCTCAGAAGTCACCATTTTCACCCATTTAAAGAGTTTCATGTGGAAAAGGTAGTGCATCCATTATAGTTTTCATAAGTCCTACATAGTGCCAAAGGTAGTATGTATTTTCTTAGTGACAGATGTGTGTACTCAAGTTGAAGCTTTTCTCTTTTGACGTATAAATTTGATGATTTTACCATGTGTTTTTCTTCAAGAATACTTATGAAGGTCTTCAAAAGGTTCTATGTGAAATTTGACTAAATGTAAATAGATGCAAGAGATCCATGTAACAATCAAAAAAGGACCCTCTTAGGTTTGTTTAAATGTAAAATATGTATTTGAGTGTCTAGAACATACATAATAAACTATTAATCCATATTAGGATCCTAATAGTGGCTATAGGTAATCCTTAGCAATAATTTGAATTTTGTTGGAACCCTTAAAAACCTATGTTCACGTGTAAATGTTGTTGTCAAATTTTGGAAGTTTCTTTAATTTTATGTTTTTATATACTCATGCATTGTGTAGTCATGAATGGATCACTTTTAGCCTTCATGACAAATCTCATCATGCCAAAGCCATATAAAAGTAAATGTGAATAAAAGATTCTTTCAAAACCCTCATTTAACCCTTATTATGGTCAAAGCCTCAATTTCTAATAGAAAAGAACCCTAAAAAATGTTAAAACCTCTTTTGAAGGCCTTGCATCTATACATTAAGGAGTTAAGAGGATATTATAACAATGAGGATCTAAGGGTTCTGATAAGATGGTTATGTAATGGTAGCTATTATACCATGATTAAGTATTCAAATAAAGGATTGTTTGTGATATTAATATTTACAATCCATGACATTAAGATTTAATATATACCTAAAATAACATACACACTAAATAAGAAAATGTTGGTTGGAACACCATTCCAAATGTTCGCAAAGCCTAGAAGTTTCAATGGAAAAAAAAAGAAATAGTAGTGGGGTTCTTAAAGATGGGTTACAATGTATAAGTGACAATGTATAAATGATAGAGTGAGTTGTGAGTTAGATATATAAAGTGTCCAAAGCATAATAAAGAATCGTTATAGTCAATGGTTTTATGATGATAGAAGGATAGTACAAGATGGTGAAGATGGTGACAAGAGTATTGGAAAGGATGATATTCTATACCAAAAAGGCCAATTTCAAAGGTATGAAAGTGAACTTTCAATGGACAATCAACAAGAGAGCACACACAATTCAGAGAGGATGGTGACGGAGAATATAGTGTTAGAGACTTAATGTGTTAGGATCTCATGAAGACAAGAGCAAGTTTGAGGTCCCCAAAATAGTGAAAACATGAGAAGGCCATGTTGCTAGATAATGGCAAGAGTTGACGAAGGATCTAGAGGAAGTATATAAAAATGGGTAGAGGAGAATTAGTTCTCTAGTCATAAAATAGTTGAATGATGCTCTTGTTAAGAAATAGAGGGCAATTGATAGAATTATAATGACAAAGATATCCTACAACAATGAAAATGAGCAAGTCAAATAATATTTATAATAGCCACAAAGTGATTAATATTGTAAGAATTAAGGACCTCAAACTATTGAGGAAAATGACATCTTAAGCTTGGAAAACACAATTAAAGAGGAAAAAATATAGGTCAAGATAAGAAAAATAAAAAATACTCTAAATCACTTACAATACTAAAATCAGCTATATAAAAGCTATAATAAATCAAGCACTCAAATTCAAATAATTTAAAGTTGATGTTATTGTCTTAAAGGAGTAAATGAAACACCAACAAAGATTGTAAGAAGAAAGGTAAAGTTGAGCCTACTTGGTTAGGCATGTGTATCATCATTGCTAAGTATGTATTAGGAGTGCATACAATTTGGCTTTGTCAAATGGTCAATAGATCAAATATATAATGAAAAATGTTTATCTCAAGAATTTCTATGCATACTTAACATAAAATTTTATGTGTGTGTGTGTGTGTGAAATTTAAAAAATTGTCACATCCCTCCCGTTTACCATCACTTTATTACATGTTTTTGGTTTGATACTGTAGATGTTCATATTTCATTTACTTTATTGGAACAGTGGTTCAAAATTGTCTAAATGAAATGATATTATGGTAGGTTCTTAAATAAATAAATATGTGTGTGTGTGTAAAATTAAAAAAATTGTCACATCCCTCCCGTTTACCATCACTTTATTACATGTTTTTGGTTTGATACTATATATGTTTATATTTCATCAAAACAGTGTTTATGTTTTGGTTTGTTACCATAGATGTTCATATTTCATGTACTTTATTGGAATAGTGGTTCAAAATTGTCTAAATGAAATGATATTATGGTAGGTTCTTAAGCTTGAGTTGCAATTGAGTTATTGCATGTATTATGATCGAAATGATGATACAGACTAACTATATATTTGTTGGATGAGTGGTTGTAGGAGATGATCGTATTTCAAGGAAGGAGGGAAAATATCACTACGAATGGGATGCAAACATGGTCACGAGCTTTGAGTTGTTTGAGTCCCTAAACTAGTAAGTATGGGCTAAGTTGAGGTTGAAACTGTTGGTGTAATTAAGTATTTACTAATTACACTTTACTTAAGTTTACTTAGGATAATGCATTGCATAGTAGTTTGTCTTTGTGACACTTAGGAGTTTGCATTTCATTTTAGCACATGGTTAGGAGAATCTCCACTTTAGGTGTGATAGTTGTCATCACATACCTCATTGTGTGTGAGATCCACCTTTAGTGCTCTTATCACATTATCATCCTAATCCAATGCACATACTTTATTGCATATTGGAGGATGATCCACCTTTGGTGGACATGTGATTCCACCTTGTGTGGGTGATATCTTATCATCTCCTTATCATGTAGTCTTATTGCATTGCCTATATATTTAGGCACTCCTACATTGTATATTGAATTCATTCAATCTATTATTCATTATTTGATCAATTGATCATATCATATTTTGTCTCTCTTGTGCTATCTCTTGAGCTTCTAGATCTTGGTTTTTATTCTTTGCCTTAGGCAAATTCTTACAGAAACTAAGACTAGGAAGTAAAGGTTGAGTAGGTTCCTATTCTGGTCACTTCGTCATCTAGAAGATTTGATATCCTTAATAGAATTTAAGTTATTAATTTATCAATAATATTGTTTAATAATTTTTAAAATATTCTAACATTTACATATATATGAGCATAGTATACACAATATATATATATAATTTGACCATAATAATAAATCTCACAACTATATAAATATATGTAAAAATGCATATATACTTACTAAGTATATTATACATATATACAATTTAGTAGCATTTTATCATAAACCTTGTGGCATCAACTATATATATTCCTTAATCCTTTTATGGAAGTCGAGTTTCATTTTGTTCTCATGTGAACTTGAGTCAAGGACTGGAAAAAAATTCGAAGGGGATCTTTTTACGAGCCATGTCTTGGACTAAGTGGCATGAAACCTTGGTAACAACCCATTTTGAATATAATATTGATCTGGCATAATGCAATAAAGGATGAGCGATATAGAGGGTGGGGGGAACCGCCTTCTTTGAAATGTAAATCATGCCAAATGAAACGTAATGAAGTGAAATTAAAGGAAATGAATTTGGGGAACATTTCAAATGGAATTTTGAACGAAGAAGTGAACATTGTTCACTTACATATGAAAAATGCTGGTTGCTGGAAGGAAGTATTTGAATTGGTATTCAGGATTTGAGTACAGCAGTGGCATACAGATTGGATAGTTGGGAACGTATCACAACCCCCCTTATTTGCATCATCACAAATTCAACCAAACTCACAAGCATTTGAACACACTATGTTTTCTTAAGATATTTTGTTTCATTTCTTCGACTCCAATAAACAACGTATGAATGGACTGATATTTTTCAAATCATTGTAATTTTTAAGGTTTCTAGAAAATGAATTAAGTTGTAGGTATATAGTTGCATGCAATTTTATTAATTGAAGTATAGGGTTCATGAAATGGAGGCAAACTCAAACCCTACATCAAGATGAGCAAACTTCAGAGTGCTTTATTAGAGTAAGATGTGAGTCAATACAATAATATGCCATGTTGTTATGAAATTAGTGAGTCAAAACTCATGAACAAAGATCTTACTTTTGTAAATCAATATGAATAATGAATTTGGAAACATTTATAGAAATTTCATGTGACAACTCCAAATTCATGGAGTTTGAGAAATTCGGGAAAACTTAATACATCTTCATTGGTTCAAACCAGTCCACTTTTGACTGTGTTAAGATAGCTCAAATTATTGTTCTAAATGAAAATAAAATCATTGCTAGAAGAAACTAAAAAGGTTATATGAGAAGAATATATTTGTGATGTGTCTATAATTCTGGAAATTGAATTCAGTAACTTAATGTGTAAAAAGATTTAAGATGAATTATTTGTAGTGCAAAGAAGCTTATGTTCATATGCATTAAGAGGTGCAGATTTAGCACTTTTATGATAATATAAGTGTAAGGAATGTGTTTCAAAGCTCTATATTGTTGAAGTAGCCAAGAAATGGTATCATGGCTAGAGAACCTAAGACTTAACTATTCATTATAGAAGTTGTAAACATCAAATTGGATTAGTTAAATAACAAAGAATAAATGGTTAATAATGTGTATTTTTAATGAAAAGTATATCAATATCAAAGTGAAAATAAATATAAACCTCACTGCTAATTATGTACATCAAACTAGAAAGAATAAGACTAGTTAAGTTATTAGTCTTGTGTGATTATGAACTAGATAACTAAATTTATATCGAGATGTGAAACCCAAATTGGATAGGGTGTTAAAATTGGCTACATGTCTTTAATGTGATTGCAATTAGAAACCTTGGCCAAGGTACACTAAATCAATTTAGTGTTAGTCGGTTTGATTTCTCTAGATATATTACCTAGTTAGAGGTCATACTAGTTAGGAGCTAATATAGAGTATGACCGACTAGAATTGTGTAGGAACATATACTAGATTCAGATGGCTTGTCTCATCACTATGTTTACACCTCTCCAAAGGGTCAGACCGCTTCAAGTAGGAAGTTGTGCAAGGGGGATCAGAAGATCTGTGGTTGGGTGGTAAAAACACCCTGGTATACTTTCCCTCCATGTTACATTAATATATTCAAGAAAGGTAGAATGGAGTCCAATGCTAGTACACTTGCAGTAAGTCTATGTACATTATGCATATTTCATATTAAGTTAATTAACAAAGATTACGCATGTTAAGTTATCTTTCCTTTTGACAATTTACTATTCAGTTTAGATGTAATTGCTTTATAAATGTTTTTAAAAATGGTTGAATACCAAAAAAAAATCACAGTTAATCTTAGCTTACATTTTATTTCAATTCTATAACTTATACTGGTTAATAGTTCTTTATGTTACAATGGAACTTAGCTAGTTATTTTTTGTTTTAGCAGTTATCTTGTTACATATGGTATCAAAGCATTGGGTTTTGCACTTAACCTAGGGATCACCACCAAGGAAACCTAGTGAGAAAACTAAAATGAATCATTTTTTGTTTTTGTTAGGATGTGGATTTATACAACCAAATAAAAGAGATCTCAAGACCCAAGATACATCAAAATTGGGAGGGTAATGAACCAAGAGCATGATTATTCTCAATGTTGTCCACTTTTAGACAAAAAATTTTGCAGAAGCCATAAAGAGGTTTAGAAGGCATAAGTGGTCACCTATAAGAAGAGTAGTAGTCAAGGCATCAATAATGTATGAGTTGAAACCAAAACCCAAACCCTCTTTTGAAATCCAATATGAGCTGAAATCAGAATCTAACCTTCTTTTGAAACCATGTCAATAGATCTAGTTGAGTGTGTAAAGCATATAGATCATCATATACCTACCCCAGGTTAAGATTTAATTCCTTACTCAAAATTAGAGGGTCAGGAAGAGCTCATTATGAGAAATGAAGGCAGCTCTTAGATAGAGCTCTTGAATATATATATCCACGTAAATGTGATAGAAATTTTGGAAGTGAATGTTAATGTAAATGTAATTATAATTTTGGTGGTGAATGTAAATTACAAAAAAAATGTGTGTACCTTAAGTTTCAAGTTATATTTCAATGCATTAGTTAGTTTTAATTTGTAATATATGCTTGATATAGATTAAATAATTAAATAAAACCTTTCATTATAGGTAAACTGGACAAAACCCTTACCATGGAAAATACAAGGGACAACAACAACAGGTTTTGAACCACAAACACACCAACTGAGAAACTGGATAGGCTTTTACAAATGATACAGGAGACGCAGATCCAACTTGGGTATTTAGAGTAGTAAATAGGAAACCTAGATGAAAATAGGGAAGGGGAAATTGAGTCTCGAACCAGGGGTAGAGATGACATGCAAGAGCATACTCATGAGTATAGCAGGAAAAAATCCCAAACCTAAACCCAAATTGGCAAGAGAAACCCTAGGGCTAGAATTATATCAAAAGATATGAAGAAAGTTAAGTCACCCCATTATGATGGGACGGTCCTAGGGGATATTGTGATAGCATAGTTGACTGGGATGGAAAAGTACTTTAATATCTAAGACTACATTAAGACCCATAAAGTGGTTTGGGGAGCCTATCAATTGAAAATAGAAGCTACCTGTTGGTGGGAAAATAAGAGAGTTGAGTTAGGTCTTAAGCCTACAAAGTTAACTTGGGATAAGTTTGTAGAATCTTTTAGGAAAAAATGGTTGTGCTAGTGATGTAGGAGCATATTAGGTTTATGGAAATCCTGGATCAACCAAAAATATGTTAGAGTGTGTTTGGTTGCTTCGTATCTTGTTCAGTTTTCTCAGTAGCTTCTTTAGAGTTCTCGGTGGAGTGTTTATGTTGTTCCCCAACAATCTTGATTACCGCTTTGTTGTTCTTTACCAATTTGGTTTGGTAGTGTTCTTTACTGAGTTGGTTCAGTGTGTTCGGTGTTTCTCGATTCTCGAGTTCACCAACTGGTGTAGTTAATTGTTTGATGTTGGTCGATATGTGCAGTTAATTTTGGTTGTGATATTAATTTTGGGATCACTCATTGGGAAATGTGTGGACCTAAATCTAGGTCATTGCTTTCTCCAATGTTGGATTTAAAGGATCTTTTGAGCTGACTTATTCGGTGGCCTCTTGTATAAATAGGTAGAGTTATTCTAGGGTTAGGGGATCAGTAATTCAGGAAGACAAAATCTAAAGTTTGGATCCTCGCATGTATGAGGACTGATCTATAATTGAATTTCATTGTATTGGCCATAACTTGGAAGGCCTTACAGCCTGACATGTATGAAGTTTGAAAAGTTAATGAAATATATCAACATTCCTTATCTCCTATCTAGAATATTATTTCTTCTAAGTTGTTAATCTACAAGTAGGTTTGGTATTTGGGAGTGCCTTAAGCCCTGTATCAATCCTCTTATTGTGTCAGGTGGTATCAGAGTGAGGTTAGATCTGGAGGTTCCTTATTGTAAGCCCTAGTTGGTAATATTGTTGTGGGGTGGCAGATTGCAATTTGACCTACAATTATAGAGGGTTTCAAGATGGTTTGAGGGAGGCAAGATGTAGATCTAGGATTAGTTGATATGATAAGGCAAATTGTTGCTAGATTAGAAGTTGTTGAGATAGCTCAACACTGAGGAAGAAATCTTGATGATGTTAGTGATGATGAAGTAGAAGAAATTCAGGAAGAAGTCACACCTACACCTATAATGGATCAAGGAGAGGAAAGATTTCTTAAAGCATGGACTAGTTTGAAGACTACACTACAGTTAAACCCTCCTAATTATAGTGGGAAATTGGATTCGAATGAATTGATGGATTGGATCACTGAGATGGAGAAATACTTTGAATATGAGAACATATTAGAGGAGAAGTAAATGAAAATTTCTAGTTCAAAATTGAAAGGTCATGCATCCTTGTGGTGGGAGCATCTACAGCTAGACCAAAAGAAGAAAGATAAAGACAACATTAGGGTATGGAATAAGATGGTAAATAAGTTGGCAGGCAATTTTCTTCCTTGTGATTATCAGATCAACCTAGTTTGGAGAATGCAAATTTTGAGGCAAAAAGATAGCTTGGTAAATGATTACACCGAATAATTTTATAGGCTAGATATCAGATTGGGACATATTCAAGATGGGGTGGAAAGAATTGCAAGATATTTAAATGGGTTAAGAACTTCTATTCAAGAAGAAATCAATTTTGTGAAAATGGAAAGTATTGAGGAGGCTTATCAGATTTCCCTAAAAGCTGGGGAGAAATTAAACAAAAGGCATGAACAAATACAAAGAGGAAGAGGTGGTAGATTCCCTAGAGGGAGATGTAGATCTTATGGTGAAAGTAGTAGATCTTATCAGAACTAAATAAATCATGACAAAGGCAAGACCAGGTGGAAAGGTGGAAGTTCATCCCAAGGAAGAGGTAACTACTCCTGAGGTGGATATGGAAAGGGAGGATTCTGAAGAACTTGTTAGAATTGTGGTGAAGAAGGACATAGATCATTTGAGTGTACACATGCAAGAAATAAGGTTGATAGTAGTAGAAATGCTTTGGTACATGAAGGTTCACCAAATGGACCTGAGAAGGAAGGAAACTTGATGGTCAGAAGAGCATTATGGAGTGCAAAGACTAAGGAAGATCCGGTAAGGAAAAGTTTGTTCAAGACTAGATGCAGATTTGCAGACAAATTTTAGAAAGTGATCATTGATAGTGGAATCTTGGAGAATCTAGCATCAGAAGAAATGGTTACAAAGTTTCAGTTGGAAACACTGAAGCACCCAAAGCCCTATCAGATTTAATGGATCAAGGATGAGCATACACTTATGGGAAGTGAACAATGTTTTGTGAATCTAAAAATTGGAAAGTATTACATGATAAGGTGTTGTGTGATATTATGCCCATGGATTGTTGTCACATTTTATTGGGTAGACCTTGGCAATATGATAAACATTCTATATATGATGGGAGATTGCATAAATATATAGTTATTTAGATTGAAAGAAAGAAACAAATCTTGTTACCTTTGATTGAAGAATCTTTTGGTGAGATATGTATGTCTATGAAATTTTGTTTGATGGAAGGTAGACAATTTGTTAAGGATTTGAAGAAAAATGATGTTTGTTATGCTTTGATTCCTAACAAACAAAGTAAGAAAATTGAAGATAAAGTTTCAGTAGAGGCTATGAAGTTGCTCACCGAGTACAAAGAGATCATTTTAGATAATGTACCTAATGGTTAACTACCGATGAGAAGTATATGTTATTGTATAGATCTGATTCCTGGAGCTAGTTTTCCGAATAAAGCACCACATTGACTGACACCAACTGAGAATGAGGAACTCAACTGACAAATTCAAAAGTTGTTGCAAAAAGGTTTGATCAAAGAAAGTTTGTGTTTGTGTGTAGTACCATCTATGTTGGTATCGAAGAAGAATGGAGAATGGGAAATGTGTACTAATTCTTGAGAAATCAACAAGATTACAATTAAGTATCAGTTTCCTATACCGAGGATGGATGATGTAATGGATTGTTTGAGTGGAGAAAAATATTTTACCAAAATTGATTTGAAGAGTGGATATCATCACATCAGAATCAGAGAAGGTGATGAATAGAATACTTCTTTCAAGACAAAATAAGGTTTGTATGAGTGGTTGGTTACACCCTTTGGTTTAACTAATGCACTGAGTACTTTTATGAGGCTAATGAATGAGAATCTGAAGAAATTCTTGGGTAAATTTTTTATTGTATACTTGGATGACATTTTGGTATTCAATTAAACCAGAGAAGATCATTTTTTGCACATTAGATAGGTATTACAGAGATTGAAAGAGGAAAAATTGCTGATTAATTTGAAAAAGTGATCCTTCATGACATAGGAGATTGTATATTTGGGATTTGTAATTTCAGCTGATGGTTTCAAGATGGATCATGAGAATTTTGAAGCTATTCTTGATTGGCCTACACCTAATAATGTTGGTGAGGTAAGATAATTCCATGGTTTAGTAAGTTTTTACCAAAAGTTCATCAGAAATTTCAATTCAATTTGCAATGCTATGATTGAGACAATGAGAGGAGATAAAAGAGAATTAAAGTGCACGCATGGAGATGATAAGAGTGTTGAGACTTTGAAACAGAAGGTTGTTGAATTTCCTATGTTAGTTTTACCTAATTTCAATAAGGTATTCCAAGTTGAATGTGATGCAAGTGGAAGTGTAATAGGAGTTGTGTTGAGTCAAGAAGGTAAACATGTTGCTTTCTTTAGAGAGAAGTTGAATGATTCTAAAAGGGAATATTGTGTGTATGATCAAGAATTCTATGCTATTGTTCAAGCCCTAAATAAATGGAGACATTATTTGATGCCAAAGTAATTTGTATTGTATATTGATCATAAGGCTTTACAGTATTTGGGTAATCAGAATAAGTTGAATCAGAGACATATGAAATGGGTTGAATATTTGCAGAATTTCACATTTGTGATAAAACATAAGAGTGGAGTGTCTAACCAAGTTGTTGATGCATTGAGTAGAAGAAGATCTTTGATGACTGAAATGAGAATTGAGGTTCTTGGTTTTGATGATATGAAGAATTTGTATGAAACTGACCCTGATTTTTTTGAGCCGTGGAGAATGTGCAGAGCACCTAATCTAGATCAACTGAATAAGTGGGAAGACTATTTCATTCAAGAAGGTATGTTGTTCAAATTAATTCATTTATGTATATCGAGAGGATCAATGAGAACTAATTTGATAAAGGAAAAACATAGTAGTGGTTTGGTTGGACATTTTGGCATTGATAAAACCTTGAGTTTTCTTAAGGAAGGATATTTTTGGCCTTAGTTGTATAAGGATGTTCAAAAATTTATAAAGAGTTGTGGATTTTGTCAAGTTGCAAAAGGAGTAAGTCATAATACTAGATTGTATACACCGATTTCTGTTCCTGAGAAACCTTGGAGAGATATCCGCATGGATTTTGTTCTTGGCTTACTAAGGGAGGCAAGAGGTAATGATTTCATATTTTTTATTGTGGATAGATTTCCCAAGATGACACATTTCATACCATGTAGAAAAATATTAGATGCATTTCATATAGTAGATCTTTTCTTTAAGGAGATTGTCAGATTGCATGGATTACTAAGTATCATCTAAATGACTGAGACTATGAGTTTGTTGGTTATTTTTGGAATATTCCATGGAAGAAGTTGAACACCGAGTTGAAGTATAGTTCTACATTTCATCCACATATTGATGGACAAATAGGGGTTGTAAATAGGAGTTTGGGTAACCTGTTGATATGCTTAGTTGGAGACAAATTGAGTAATTGGGATTTAATGTTAGCACAAGCAAAGTTTTTATACAATAGTTCAGTGAATAGGAGTATTGTAAAGTCAACTTTTGAGATTGTTAATGGCATACAACTAAGAGGTATCTCAGACCTGAAAGACATTGTTGGTGAAGAAAAGAGGATTGTTGAAGGGGAATAATTTTTTGAGTTTATAAAGTCATTGCATGAGGAAGTGAAACATAAGTTGGAGCAGAGTAATCATAAATACAGGGATAATGTAGATAAATCAAGAAGACAATAAGAATTTTGATGTTGGTGATGAGGTAATGGTTCATTTGAAGAAAGGAAGATTTCCTGTTGGAACATATGCTATGTTGAAAATGAAGAAGTTTGGTCCCTGCAAGGTATTGAAGAAATTTAATAGTGGAAATGCTTATGAAGTTGAGTTACTTGATGATATGGGGGTAAAAGTACAAAGTTGTGTCATGTTTCAAGCTAACATATCAACACAACTGAATTTGAGTATTTCTAACTAAAAACTAATTTCTTCCAAACATATGGTCTATCTAGATTCATTCTAGCTAAGTTAGATAAGTGCTTGAAATTTTCCAATTGGAAATATCTATTAAATGCATGTTTTATACCAATAACAAAGAAATAAAATTATTTTAGAAAATCAATGTTTCAATAACTCCTCTTTTTAATGATATTTTTTTTAAAATATAAAAATACTCTTTTTTAGATTTTAGAGAGAAGATTATCATCATATAATTTTTATGGTATTTTTATTAGATCTAATATATTATAATTTCAAAATACTGCAAGTAGGTATTTTAACATTCGAGAAGAAGCTGCTTCAAAAATAGAAAAAAAATAGTAAATCATATTAGAAAAATTTAAAATTTATATTTAATACTAGAGGAGAGAGTCCTCTTCAAAAATGTGTAACTTTTTTTCTGAATTTTGTAGATTTGATAGGGAAAATTTTGTGGAAGATGAAAACTGTCAATTTTGGATAAGTTTGACTTTGAGTAGTTATAACGGAGAAAATATACATTAGAAACCAATTTTTCTTCGTTTCTTCACTAGCTATACATGTCATCTATAACATATTTTTAAATCAAAGGAAAAAATGATTATTTGCATATGATTTTTTGGTGGGAACAAGAACCTAGTTTTTCAACATTTTTTAGCAGTTAAAAAATGGACTTAAAAAAATTTAAAAACTATGTCTATTCTTTTTTTTATAAAAAATAAATAAATTATAGGCATAAACTTCATCCACTTTTACACATTTCATCAGTTTACACCATCTTCAAATTCTAAACATAAATGCTACTTTGATGTCATTAAAGTTGAAAATTCTGAGTGTTGTTGACCTTTTCCTTTATTAAAGTGTGACACATGTTTGTACTTTTACCCATGGATATATCACCTATATTCAACATTTCAGATTTGTATGAGTATCATGAACCCGATGAAGAAGTTACAGTACCAAGTGATTATCCTAAGAAGCAGATAGATGAAGCTAAGAAGATTTTGGAACAAAGAGTTGGCAGAAGCACCAGAGGAAAGCATTACATGGAGTATTTGGTAAAGTGGAAGATCAGACCGATTGAAGACAGTACATGGATTTATCAATCTAAGTTGGATTAATTTCATGTTGTTCCTAACACATGATTCAGAGAATCATTTCTTTTCAACCAAGGGAGTCTGATGCATGAGCATCTTGGGTTTATGGCAATCCTAGATCAACCAAAAATATGTTAGAATATGTTCAATTGCTCAATAGCTTGTTTGGTTTTCTCGGTAGTTGCTTTAGATTTCTCAGTGGAGTGTTTATGTTGTTCCTCGACAAACTCGATTACTACTTTTTTGTTCTTTACTAATTTGGCTCAGTAGTGTTCTTTACCGAGTTGGTTAAGTGTGTTTCGTGTTGCTCAGTTCTTGAGTTCACGATTGGTGTAGTTAATTGTTTGATGTTGGCTAACATGTGCTGTTAATTTTGGTCATGATATTAATGTTGGGATCTCTCATTGGGAAACATGTGGACCTAAATCTAGGTCGTTGTTTTCTCCAATGTTAGATCTAAAGGATATTTTAAGTCAACCTATTCAGTGACCTCTTGTATAAATAGGTAGAGTTGTTCTAGGGTTAGGGGATCAGTAATTCAGGAAGATAGAATTAAAATTTTGGATCCTCGCATGTATAAGGACTAATCTATAATTGAATTCCATTGTATTGTTCATAACCAGGAAGGTCGTACAACCCATCATGTATGAAGTTTGAAGAGTTAATGTAAGATATCTATATTCCTTCTCTCCTTATCTATATTGTTGCTTTTGAGTTGTTAATCTACAAGTAGGTTTGGTATTTGGGAGTTCCTTAGGCTCATGTATCAATCCCCTTGTTGCGTCAATTATATCTTCTATGAGAAAAAATTATTAGAATTTCAAGACCTTGTGTAAGGAGGACTTTTCATTGATGAGTACTCAAAAAAAATTAACTAATTACTTAAGTATGTTCCTCAGCTCCAAGAAGATGAGAAATTCTAAATGAGGAAGTACATCATGGGTCTTAATAACCAGATTGGTGGCCCTATAGACATTATTTCTCTAGCCATCACAATCGAAGCCTATGAAAAAGTTATTCACTTGGAGTTAAACCTCAAAAATAATGATACCATTAGGGACATAAACTAGAAGAAGGTGAAATAGTCACAACCCTCCTAGCCATTCAATAAAATGGAGATAGATATGACTCAAAAATAATGAGTGGGAAGGAATTTAAAGGGAATTAACAAGATTCTAGAGGGGATAGAAAGAGGTTCTCTAATCCTAGATAATGAAGCAACAAAAAAGGTAACTAAGAAGAAAGATCCTCCAAGCGGGTGTTATACATGTGGAGGGCAACACTATGCTAATCAGTTCCTAACCAAAACTCAAGGTGGGCTATCAAAAAGGATTCTACTACCTAATCATCAAATAGCATTTTAGCAGAGAATCCATGTAGCCGTGGATAATAGGAAATTGAAGTACAAAATTACTCCAATTGGAACCACGAGTATGCTTTATGGTAATCCCATAACAATATTAATTAACATTGGAGAAACCAAAATCTTTACTTCACCCATAATGCTTAGTAAACTCCCTAAAAGATCTAACTTCATGGATAATGCATGGTTAGTATAATATGAAAATAAGTCAAGAGTTTGGGTAGAGAAATGTTTGTGTGAGGCCAAGGTTGAACTTCCAGGCTTCACAATAGAAGTACATCATTATGTCTCTCTCTTACGGTCATATGAGATTATTCTAAGTATGAATTAGTTATGGAAACACTGAGAGAGAGTTGATTGTTTCACCAAAATAGTAGAGTTCTTAAACAACCTAGGTAATAAAGTATATTTACAAGGCATTCAACATGAGGACAATTTGAGGCAACTTTCTATCATACAATTAAGATGCAGTGAGAAGAAAGGGTGTCAGTTATTTTCTATCAAAATGGAAAAGTGGAATGAGACTCAAGAAGTCAACAATCTTGATGACATGTATATATACAAGACAATGTACCAAGGTAAAAGGGAACCGAAGAGGAGGAAGGAACAAGAAGAATCCTTTGGAGATAAGCATCCTTATCTTTGTGATTATCATGATGTGTTTTCTAAGGAGATACCAAGACTACATCCCAAAATGATTTTTGATTTCTCCATACATCTAATACCATGAGCTGAGCCTCTATCAAAAGCTTCTTATAGAACGACAATTGTGGAACTCATGTAGTTGAAAGCACAGTTGCAAGATTTTTTAAGTAAGGGGTTGATACAACCTAGTGTGTCACCATGGGGAGAACTTATCATATTTTTCCATAAGAAGGATGGAAACCTTCGCTAATGTATAGATTACATAATGCCTAACAAAGTAATGATAATGAATAAATATCATTTTCCACACATTGATGATCTCTTTGATCAAATGTAAGGGGGATATAGTGTTTTCTAAAATATAAATTTGTGGTTAGGGTATCATCAATTGAGGCTCAGAGATGAGGATATTCATAAGACAATATTTAGAACTCATTATGGGCATTACAAGTACAATGTGCTATCATTTGGGCTTACTAATGCCCCAACTGCATTCATGAATTTAATGAACAATGTGTTTCATGCATATTGTCTCAATAAATTTGTTCTAGTATTCTTTGATTATATCTTAATATACTCTAGGAATGAAAAATAACATATGCAACATTTGCAAATAGTCATGCAACAACAACGTGAACATCATTTGTATGGGAAATTGTCTAAATGCATGTTCTTCTAAAAATAAGTGTAGTACCTAGGGAACATCATATCAGCAAAGGTCATAGCTACGGATCTAGCCAAAATAAAACCCATTTCATAATGGTCAACCCCTAAATATGTACAAGAAGTAAGAATCTTTATGGGCCTAGCTTGTTATTACAGTAAGTGTGTAATGATTTTTTCTCAAATTACATACCTCATTACATATCTTCAAAGAAAAGGGAAGTGATTCAAATCATTAGAAAAATTTTAGAAGGTCTTTGAGCTTCTTAAAGAAAAATTAACCTTGAAACTAATACTAAAAGCAATAGATCATGAAGTACAGTTTATGGTAGTAACAGATACATTCAGGGAAGGCTTGGGTGGGGTTCTAATGCAAGATGGGCATGTGATTTATTATGAGTCACAAATGCTTGAGAACTATGAGGTTAATTATATACCCCATGACTTATAAATTGGTGTGATTTTGCATGCCTTACAATGGTGGCATCAATATTTAATGGGAAAACCTTTTGAGCTTCGGTATGACCATCAAGGGTTGAAATATATATTCACCCAACCTAATGTTAATGCACACCAAAGAAGGTGGCTTGAATTAATTTTGAATATGATTTCAAGATAAGTTATATCAAGGGGAAATAAAATCATGTGGGTGATGCTTTGAGCTAAAAACAACATATAATTGTTATTGCATCAATCCACATAGATTCTAGCCAACATGTTCAATAACAATTAGAAGGCGATAAATATTACCAATAGGTAAAAGAAGCCCTTCAAAGTAACCCTCAAGATCATAGATATGATGTGTTCAAGTTTGAACTAGATGGTTTAATAAGATATGAAGGAAGAATTTGTGTGCTAGGGTCGCATGAATTGGGGAACCTTGCTTGAAAACAAGTGCACTTTGCACCATATTCTAGGAATATAGGAGTCACTAAACTCCAAGAAAATGTTAAACCCCTATATTTTTTGAAAGGCATGAAGAAATATGCCATGATGTTTGTAGCTAATTATCTTCAATGCCAAAGGATTAAAGAAGAACACCAACATCGAGCAGGATGATTGCTACAACCTCATGTTGTGAAAGAACAAAAATGGCAGATAATCAGTATGGACTTTGTCTGAGGATTACCCTATCCTAGAATAAGCATAATACTACTTTATTAGTGCTCAATAGACTCACTAAGGTATCTCATTTCATCCTTTTAAACTTAACTAATGGAGCATCTATTATATATCACTAGTTTGTCCAAGATATTTTTAGAGTCCACAAACTACCTAAAAAGATAATTTCAAAATGGATGCTAGGATGACATCTAAATTTTGGAAAACTCTATTTGCAACCCTCGGTACACAATTGAACATTAGTTCAAAATGAATTAATAGTACAAGTAGAGGGACTATTTTTATCTAGTTGAGTTTTTGTACAAAAATACATATCATTTATCCATAAATATGGCACCACTTGAATAATTATATGGAAGGAGGTGCAAAAATCCTATCAATTGGGATAAACTAGAAGATAGGATAATCCTCAGTATAGAAATTCTTCCAAAAATAGAATGGTTAGATAAACTAATATGATAAAGGTTAGAAGAAGCTAATAATTGGTAGAAAATCTATGCAGACTCATTGCGAACACCCAAAGATTTTGAGGTGGGAGAGAAATTAATCCTACGAGTTAAACCTTAGAAAAGTGTCATCAAATTTGGGAAATCCTCCAAACTAGCACCCAGATATTTAGGACCTTTTGAGGTTCTAAAATTCATCAACCCAAGTGCCTACAAGATTTATTTACCTCTAGCTCTTTCCCAATTACATGATGTATTTCATGTTTCATGCCTTAAAAAGTATGTATCAAACTTTGGACAGATGATAGATTGGAATTCCTTGTAGGTACAAGACCCAGGGGTGGTCATGACCAAGCCCATCAAAGTATTTGAGGTACATTATCTTTTTTTATGGAATAGGGAAGTTAATTAATGCAAGTTCTAATGGGACTAATACACTAAGGATATTGAAACTTGGGAAGATTTTGATGAAATCCACCAACAATTTCTGTATTTGTTTAATACTTTCAATAGTTGAACTATTTTTTATAAAACATTGGATAAACAATACTTTTAATAATGTAAATAGTATGGAATTTCAATCATTGAGGTCGATGATTCACAAGGGGAAGGATATGTCATGGTTTTTACCATCACTTTATTGTGTTTTTGGCTTGATAATATAGATGTTTATATTCCATTTATTTCATCAAAACGGTATTTATGTTTTGGTTTATTACCATCGATGTTCATATTTCATATACTTTACAAGAATGGTGGTTTAGAATTGTATAAATGAAATGATATTATGTTATGTTCTTAATCTTGAGTTGTAATTGAGTTATTATACATGTATTATGATCGAGATGATGATTATAGACTAACTATATGGTTTTTGGATGAGTACTGGTTGTAGGAGATGATAATCCTCTGAGGAAGGATGGAAATGATCACCAAGTATGGAATGCAAACATGGTCAAGAGCTTTGAGTTGTCTGAATCCTTGAACTAGTAAGTATGGACTAAGTTGAGGTTGAAACTAAGCCTAGGAAGTAAAGGTTTAAGTAGGTTCCTAGTTTGGTCATTTCATCAACCAGAGGAGTTGATATCCTTAGTAGGATTTAAGGTATTAATTTATCAATAATATTGTTTAGTAATTTTAAACATATATTTTTACCTTTTTATATAGGAGTTTAGTATACATATTATGTATATATGTATATAGGTATGGACCATATTAATATAGATCACAACTATATACTTACTAGATATATTACAAACACACACACACATACAATTAACATTTTATGATAAACCTTATGGCATCAACTATATATATATATATATATATATATATATATATCTTTATGAAAGTCAAATTTCATTTGGAGTTTCATTTTGTTCTAATGTGAACTTGAGTCAAGGAATGAAATTTTTTTTTAAGGGGATCCTTTTAGTAGCCACATCTTCAACTAAGTGTCATGAAACCTTTGTAACAACTCATTTTGAATATAACATCGATCTAGCATAATGTAATAAAGGTTGAACGATATGGGGGTAGGGGAAACCAACTCTCTTTGAAATTTAAACCGCAACCAAAAGAAATGTAATGAAGCAAAACTGGGGAACATTTCAAAATTATTTTTGAACAAATAAGTGAGGATTATTCACTCACGCAGACGGAAAATAAAAGACAAAAAATCTCATTTTTAGAGAGAGGAAAAAACATTGGTTTCTAGAAGGAAATATTTTAATTAGTACTTAGGATTTGAGTATAGCAGTGGCATATAGATTGGACTGCATAATGTATTTGTGAGTTATATGAGAAGTGATGTGATGCTAATTCTAGAAATTGAATTTAGTAACTTGACTTAGGTGGGTAGAGGGTTGTGTAACAAGATTTAAGATAAAATATTTGCAGTGATGCAAAGAAGCTTATGCTCATATACATGAAGAGGTGCAAATTTATCCCCGTTATAATAATATAAGTATAATGAATGTGTTTCATATCCCTATACCCATTAGTGTTAAAGTAACTAATAAATGGTATCATGGCTAGAGAGCCTAAACCTTAACTACTCATTATAGAAGTTGTAAATAGAAAATTGGATTACTTAAACAACCAAGAAAAAATAGTTAATAATGTTGATTTCTAATGACAAGTATATCAATATTAAAGTGAAAATAAATAAAAACCTCACTACTGGTTATGTACATCAAACTAGAAAGATGAAGACTACTTAAGTCATGAGTATTTTGTGTTATGAACTGGATAACTGAATTTCTATCAAGATGTGAAACCCTAGTTGGATAGGGTGTTAAACTTGGCTACATGTGTTTAACATGCTTGCAATTAGAAACCTTGGCCAAGGTACACTATTTCAATTTAGTTTTAGTCAGTTTGATTGCTCTAGATACATTGCCTAGTCAGAGGTCATACTAGTTAGGAGTTTCTATAGAGTATGACCAACTAGAGTTGTGTATGAACATACACAAAATTTAGATGGCTTGTCTCATCACCATGTTTACACCCTTGAGAAGGCTCGAGCTTCTTTGAGTAGGAAGTTGTGCAAGGGGAACCAGTAGATTTATGATTGGGTGGTAAAAATGACCTAGTGATATTTTCCCTCCATGTTACATTGATATATTCAAGAAAGATAGAATGGAATCCACTACTAATATCCTCACAGTAAGCTTTTGTACTTTCTTCATATTTCATGTTATGTTAATTGAAAAAGATGATGCATTTTAAGTTATCTTTCCTTTTTGAAGTTTACTATTTAGTTTGGATGAAATTGATTTATAAATTTTTACAAAAATAGTTGAAGACAAAAAAAAAACCATAGTTAATCTTAGCTTACATTTTATTTCAGTTTTGTAACTTATACTAGTTCATAGTTCTTTCTATTACAATAGTTAGCTAGTTATTTCTTTTTTAGCAGTTAGCTTGTTACAAATATAAAGAGAAAAATCATCATAGGTGAAAATCTTTTTTATGGTACCTTTAGAAAGTATCATGATGAAAACTCATTCAATCCCATAATGTGATACCTTGTTATATCCATTATCTACACTCATCTAACACTTCAATACAATTCAATTCCATCTACTTCTAATAGTTCATTAGTTGAATATTCATCCCTTATAGTTCCCTATCCATCTCCCATTACCATATACATGCTCTAATTAGCCTTCAAATTTTATCATTGATGAACACTTTTCATGAGTTTTGATACATGCTTCATGTAATAGGATGAACATCTTGATACCCTAAATATTTATTAGGATACCCCTTGGTGCTTCAATGCATTTACACATATGGCATCATTCTTACTTAACACTTAACATGTGATCTAAATACACACTACTTGATTAAAACATCTAAATTCAATCCCTCAAAATCATATAGAAATTCAATCCCTCAAAATCATATAGAAATCAACTATAGGCTCATGCCCAAAAAATAATATTAAGAAACATTCAACTCAATCTCAAAAAGGTTTGAAAAAAATCACTTGTAGGTTTTACTGCACATCCATATCACGGTTCAAGATTCAATCAAGTCATCACAAATTTTTTATAAGATATGTCATTCCTAATCCACCTTTTTCAAATATCATTTCTTGAAGGTATAACAATTTTTTTCATTGAGTGACATCATTCCCCATCTACCCTAACTATCATCATCCTCAGCCAAATTTGGTTTTACTTTAAAAAGGGAAGTTTTTATTTATCTTTTCCTTTCCTTTTTTCTTTTGTGTAGTTATATCTTGATGGTATATAGTTCTTATTTGAAGATAAATATGTTCTCAAACCATATCAAAAAAATGATAGAATGGTACTTCATATTATGATGGCTTGTGTTATATGTTTTTGTATGGGATTTTTTTGTTGTCAATCCTATTACATCTAGCTCAATTGTGTCTACATTATTTCTCCATCTTATGATGTATTTGTATAGAAAAAAATGGTGAGAAATGAGAACATGTAGATCACTCCCCAAATTATAGGGTTCTATAAATTATAATACAAACCCACCCTTAAGATAATCTAATTAGAATAACCACAAATATGAAGGGTGCTAATGCAAGATCTATGTCAGGGGGATTGAGTATTCCTAAAGATAGATAGGATGATGAAAGGAAATCTAATTTATGAAAGTAAATAAAAGAAAAAGGATAGAATGAATGTACCTTGAAACAAGATGAGGAGGTTTGAAATTTGAATCTAAATTTGACTATCACCAAAATGTCAAAATCATTTGTAACTCCAAATTTGGAAAAGTGAGACCTATAACTATCTTCTCTACAATTTTCAATCAAAAAGTGCAAGGACAAGTCGAGAGGTCAACTTGTATCCAGGGACAAGTCGATAATTTGACTTGTTCTTGGTAGTACCAAAACTAATGAAACTTTCCAGGATCATGTGTCTACACCTATACTTATCAGATCTAGGACTACAACTCTACAACCTGTTCCTACACATAGAAAAATAGGGAAGAAGGTTGAAGAAAGGGGTTTACCTCAGTCAGACTCATGTTTAGGAATCAACCTAGGAATGAAATGAAATAAAGGAAAACATTTTTTTCATGTAGAAGAGGCTAAATCTAAACAATGGATTATATCATACCATGTAGATGCAATTAACTCTTGGAATTTAATCAAGTATGTTAATGCAATAGCTTTGACTAAACATAAAAAAAACCAAAAGGAAATCATGTGAGACAAAACCTCATGTAGTAGATGTTTCAATTCACCATAATGTTTGATTAGGGAAGAAAGAGAAGAATGGATGAATGAGAATCTCCTTCCTTGATAGAAAACTCCTTTTCTTGGCCTCCAATGGGGGAAAGAAGCTAGATCTATAGAAGAGAACACCTTGATTGCAATCTTGATATCATATTGTACATCAAGTACTTGGATATGATATTATGTTATATTTATTTTTTACAAATGAGGGGAGAGGATGTCCTTTTATACTCATTTGGAGCCCAAATTAAATCCAAGATGACCAAAAATTTAGACCTGGGCCCTAGGCCAAATCTAGGATCAAAATCCTAGGGACAAGTCAACTCTCAACTTTTACCCAGGGACAAGTCAACTAATCAAATTTCCCTAGGTTGAACCAACTCAAAATCCTAGGAGATGTCAAGAAAGGTGATAAGGAATGGAGGAAGAAAATGCAAGTTGTCACAGGGTCAAGACAGATCCTAAAATCTGAAAATGGATGGATGGTTCCTATGTGAGGAAATGAATTATGGGATTGGATAGAAAATGGGAAATCATTCCTAGAGGTGAGATCCAACCCAAAGTTAAATCAAGATTCAAGGAGGGGGAGGAATAATATTTGAATTAGGTATGAATCAAGGTGCAATATGAGGTCCTATCATAGGAAACACACTAAAGTAGGCACAAAATGGTCCCAAAATGAGTGAAATTTAAGTTCTTACTTTTTAGGATGATACATTTAGCCCTCACTTTAGTAGGAGTATGATACAATCTCATGCTCATGATAAAGGAAGAGATGGAAGAAGAAGAATGATGAAAGAGGGAGATGATCATGGGTGAATTACAAAGAGGTAAGATGACACTAAGTTCAAGTATGTAAACCCCAAACCAAGGATCTCAACTCCACATCCACTCACAAGGGAAAGAAAAAAAAAAACAAGAAGACAAAGACAAAACACAAAACACAAAAAAGGGTTAGCACTAAAAATGAGACTCCAACTCAATTAGTAGAAGAGACCTCATCCAACACTATCCCCTCCACTAATATCATGTCTATAAATATATTGCAAGAGCATACGTGATCACATAGAAAGGCAAGGGCATCACCAAGGATGATACAAACTCTATGATCTATCCCACTATAAAAGCCATGAGAGCATGGAAAGAAGAGAGATACCATGAATCTAACAGGCTATAAAATTGTGTTATGCTAGGTGATCCATGGGAGGAAAAGAGAGAAATGGACATGAGTAGAAAGTATATCAAGCTATGCTATGCCAATTCCACTCATGCAAAAGAGAGAGAGAGAGAGAGAGAGAGAGAGAGAGGAAGTAGAATTAATAGGGCTACCAAGTTGTGTTATGATAGTTAATTATACCTTAAACATTTGTGAACTATAGTGGATTTAAAAATGTTGTGTACATAGGGTGGCTTGAAAGAAATTTTGCACACAGGGGTAGATTAAGGGATCAGTCTTATGGAAAGAATTTTTTCCATGTGGATCCATAAAATTGATCATGCCTAAGGAAAGCATTGTCTCCTTAGGGATAAAATAAACAAAAAGATATAGTACAAGTGAGGTCGTATGTATGTGAGAAATGAAAATATGTATATCACTCACAAAATCATAGGGGGTTACACACTAGTATACAAACCCTCCCTTAAGAGAATAAGATTAACACAAGGGTTCCACAAAGATGAAGGGTGCTAATGCAAGATCTATGTCAAGGGGGATTCGGTATTCCTAAAGAGAGATGGGATGATGAAAGGAAATCTGATATATGAAAGTAAGTACAAGAAAAAGGAAAGAATGAATGTACCTTGAAATAAGATGAGGAGGTTTGAACTTTTAATCTGAATATGATTGTCATTGGAATGTAAGAATCATCTATAACTCTTGATTTGGGAAATGAGACCTATAACTATCTACTCTACAATTGTCAATCAAAAACTATGAGGACAAGTTGAGAGCTTGACTTATACTCGGGGACAAGTTGGGAAGTCAACTTGTTCCCAGCAGTGCCAAAATTAATGAAACTTTTTAGGATCTTGTGTCTACACCATGTAGATGTAATTACTTATTGGAATTTGATCAAGTATGTTGATGAAATATCTTTGACTAAACACAAAAAACCCAAAAGGAAATCATGTAGTAGATGTTGTAATTCACCACAATATCTAATTGGGAAAGAGAGAGAAGAATGGATGAATGAGAATCTCCTTCCTTGATATAAAACTCCTTTTCTTGGCCTCCAATAGGGGAAATAAGCTATATCTATGGAAGAGAAAACCTTTATTGCATGAGAAGAATGAAGACTTGGATGCTTGATGGCTCTTTATGGCTTCCTTCCACTTGAATGCTTTCACTTTGATGTCCTATTATGTTATCTTCTCTTTTTTTTCCAAATGAGGGGAGAGGATGTCCTTTTATACTCATTTTGGGGTCCAAATTAAATCTAGGCTGACCAAAAATCTAAACCTTGGAGGGAAACCCTGGTATCGGGCCCTAGGCCAAATCTGGGCTCAAAATCCTAGGGACAAGTGAGTTCTTGACTTGTACCCTAGGGATAAGTTGGCCAGACAACTTGTCCTAGATAGAACCAGCTCAAAATCCCAAGAGATGTCGAGAAAGGTGAGGAGTGAGGGAAGAGAATGTAAGTTACCACACGGTTAGGATAGATCCTGAAATCTAAAAATGGATGGATTGGTCCTAGGTGAGGAAATGAACTATGGGATTGGATGGAAAATGAGAAATCATGCTTAGAAGTGAGATACAAGTTTGATTTAAAGAAATATTTAAGGAGGCGGAGGACTCATATTTGTATTAGGTATGCATTAAGGCACAATATGAGGTCCTAAAATAGTAAACACACTATAGTAGGCACAAAATGGTCCCAAAATGAGTACAAGTTAAGTGCTTACTTTATAGGACGATATAGTATCCTATCGTATGTTACAACAAACACTAGGTTTCTCAAAATAATTATAACCCTATGTAAGATTTTTATAATATACTCTAAGATTAAAATAAAATTCACCCTCTATCCATCCCTTCCATCTATACTTTTATCATATCTACCCTTTTACAATCTAAATTCCTATAAAAAAACAAAAACAAAAAAGGTATTTTTTCATGCATCGTGTATCATCATCCATGCATCTATCACTTATATTCAATACACAAGCACCATTGATCATTTAACTTTAATTTACATATATCTTTCCCTTCCATTCCTCAATTAATATTATCATTCTGAACATCAAATATATCTCTTCATCTATCATAAACATATAAATATATTCACGTATATCGAGCTTACATTCAACCCTAACAATCTTGTCTAAAATATAATCTAATAACCTCATTGTATTGTGTGAGACAAATGCATTGATATTTTTAAATACTAATGGGGCCCAAAATTTCTTCAAGACCATTGATTTATATTGAGATCAACAATCTGAAAGAAATTTTAGCTCCCATAAGCATTACAAACCAAATAGTAACATTTTTACCTCATAGAATATAATGAGGGTCACTAGATTATACTTTAAGTCAATAATGGCAACTAAAAGTTCGTGATGTATACACCTAAAAATGGTCATCTAGACTATTAGCTCCTTTTGCTAAATCATAAATTGCTTATTCTTGATCAAATCCTATTTTATCATTTTTCGATTATTTTCTATGGGCTAACCATTTTATCCTAAGTCTTTATTTATTTAAAAGGAATATTTCCTCCCCTTTTAATAAATAAAAAGCCCCCACTTTTCCTCTTATCCTAAGTTGCACAAATAAAGCATTATTTTTATTTTATAAAAAGGGAAAAAGCACTTTTTGTCTTATATGGACACAAAAGTCAACTCTTATTTTCTCATTGGAGGATATTTGTGCACATGGATTGCTCCTCTTTGATGCTCCACCATTGATTAAATCTTTTGCCTCTTAATCTCCATGGTCCATTCTTTCTCATTTCCTTTAAAAGGAGAGCTCTCTTCTTCATTCTAGATCCCCAACTTTTTATGCTAATGTTATGCTGCAGGTTTTCTAGGTCATCTTGGAGCTTTTGAAGATTTGGAGCATTCTTGGCTTTTGCATCTACATGTTATCATAGTTTCACTTCTTGCATTGTCATGGCATTCATAGCTTCATACTTAGCTTAGTTTCCTTTATGCTTTAGATTAATTCATCTAGCTTAACTAGGAGGCTTTGCAATACTTGTTCTTTCATTTCCATAGACTAGCTTGCATCTTTTAGTCTCATAGATTAGCTTGCATTGCATTGCATTCATTTGATTCTTGAGGATATTGGCATTCTTTCCCTTGTCTTCATTGAATCTCCCATTGCATGGTTTACTAGCAAGGTTATTGGCTTAATAGCTCTAGCTGAGAGCATTCTTAAAAACCCTTGCACTCCATGCCTAGGGAGCTATGGATCGATTTTTGAGACCTCATTCTTGAGTGTTCTTGAATGTA
Organism: Chamaecyparis obtusa; assembly: GCA_027943335.1. NCBI lineage: Eukaryota > Viridiplantae > Streptophyta > Pinopsida > Cupressales > Cupressaceae > Chamaecyparis > Chamaecyparis obtusa. The sequence continues at coordinate 118,377 of BSBK01012277.1, read as the reverse complement.
ATGATTCATAGAAGTGTGACACAATTATAGCACACAGGTGATAGATCCCTACAGTAACTAATAATCATGATATATTATTGGAGAATTAATTTAAATTTATACAATAACTTATAAAATTCTGGCAAATCAAATCTAATCATGTATCGAATATTGTGGCAAATTTTCGAGTTCAAGTTTTTTATAAAATAAATTATTTTGCGATTTAAATATTTCTAAATCAAAATTTTGTAAAAATGTGGCGATTTAGGTTGCCTTAAATCTTGAATTATTAGCAAATTTGGATTCTCAAATTTCTAAAATTAGCCAATTGGTGAATATTAGCCACTAAAAATTATTGTGTTGTCTAGTATCTATTTCATTCACTTTAAGAGAAATACTATGTTATTCAAATGCACCTATCCTCTTGAGGGGGCACCCCTAAGTCAAATAATTTAAAATTGAGATTAATATTCTAAATCCAAATCCATCCAAGTGTCAAAATATTAAAAGAAATTTTTATCATCAAATAAAAACATCATTCAATTTATCTAAATCAAGTAAATCATGTAAAACAAAAATCCCAACATTGGGATATGTTATCACTAATTTGTCATCACATCAACTACCTATATATACTTTCTTTGAAACATTATTGCTCCACAACACCATTTCAAAGAGGGGTGAAATAGAGACATTTAATTTCATTGACTTGTAACATCACAACTAGTATTGCATCATAATACAATTCTAATACCATGTTAACATTTTTCATTATCTCTAAGTGTTATAATGTATGTTCCCAAGAAATATGCCAATTGTAAAATGTAACATATACAACATATGCCAATTCATTAACCAATAATGTATGCACCCATGCATCAAACAGTTAATCAGTTATACTAACAATCAACTGTGAATGTTCCTAGAACAACGTTAGATATAACATATGTCAAGGTAAAGTATGTACCCACATAACATAAATATATGTCAATGTAAATGTAAGGTATACTCCTCATACATGACATATGCATAACAAATGCCAATGTAGTCAGGGATAACTTTAAGGAACCCCCCCCTCCCGAAAAGTATAAAATTGTGGCAAATCACATGTGATTTGGGTGGAAAAAATTTAATAGTGTTGGTGAATTATGCGTCAATCTATGGATATTTGGTGGAGAATTTTTTAATAGTTTACACAATTTTTATAAAAAAATGGCGATTATAATTTTTTTTAAAAATAAATTTATTAATATTGATGGTGAATTATGTTTTGAAATATGGATATTGGTTGGCAAATATTTTAATAACTGATACCATTTTTATAAAAAATGGCGAAATTATTTTCCAAATAGTTGAATTAATTTATCTGTTAATTTATTTGTTATTGGAAATTTGAATACTGACATGTTGCATCGGGTCCCACAGTCCCAGTACCATCACCCATGACTATGATAATGACGTCAAACTCAAACGACAAACGTCCGTTGGATTTAATACGTATCAACGGTCAAAGATGAATTTCGGGCATATTGCTAGTCCTTATAACATTTACTGAAAACTATCAGTGGAACCATGACACGTGTCATGTTTCTGCCGATAGTTTTCAGTAAATGTTATAAGGACCAGCAATATGCCCAAAAAGTATCATTCTTAATTTGGCATTTATTAGATAGAAATAAAGTAAAGTTTTAAGTAATGTACTAAGTATATTTACCATAGGTGATGCGTAGAATTAAAGCAATGTACTAAGTATATTTATTATCATATCGATTTGAAATTTGAATTAATTGTAGAATTAAAGCAATGTATTGACAGATACGTGTAATCTATTCATTACCTCAATAGAATAATTTGTTAGAGTTAAGGCTTGAATGAAAAGTAAAACGTCATCTCATCTAAGGAGTCAAGGACATTGTTTTCTGACCGTTCGATGATCTTACATCAATGGTAAAGCTTCATTTCCTGCCACCATTTCTCAGCTAAATGTACATTGCTTATTGTTTTTGCAGAGTGGGCACATGTTTTAAGGGTTTTTATAATAAAGAATTGTTATGTCCACCTGCGTGGAGCGGTCCTTTAGGCCTTCGTTATTCCCAAGATAGAAAATGTCTTATCATTTCCAATTTCACCTACTGTTGCATTAAATCTGAAAGATTTGGAGATTTTTGGAGTCAAAAATTTGGACAGTTACCATTAATGTTATGATTTATTAGAGCTTTAGCGGAAATGGAATGATTTTCAATGAGGTCTTATAAATAGATCGATCTATGCTCCTTAATTTACAATTGTGAAAGCATATTAGTTTGCGAGTGCTAGGTTTTCTGTGATAGTCTACGAGTGCTAGGTTTTCACTTCTCTGTGAGTATGAAAGCATAATTGTGAGACTGAGAATGGACAGTCCTGTTCATTTGAGATGCCTTTCCTTGGAGGACCAGAAGGCTTTTTTGGGCCTAGTCATAGACCAAATCCTGGCATCTGTCACTACGGAATTGAGAGCCTTCACCAAGGAGGCTATAAGGATGGTCCTCGGTCGTGAGTTTATTGAGAATGAAAATCGGTATAGAGTTGGGACTGACATTTCATCTCGCTTCTTGGCATCTCTGTTGGACCTTGGGGGGGAAAAGGTTGATATGTTAATGCTTCTGAGAAAAAATTTCAAACAAGACTACCTCGGTGCCAATGTAGCGATTGCCGTATTTTCAGATATTGGGGTTGGAATTCCTTGGGCAAATGATTTGCCTAAGATTCTACAACCAGACATGGTTGTTCCAAGGAAACCATTCCTACTTAACCTTGATGTCAAGCAGCTCACACATCATCAAAAGTGGGCACGGATTGGGAGGGATTTCCTCCGGAAGTGGCATGTACTGGAGGAACCCAGGGACTATCTATGGCTGGAAGATTTCCTGAGCATTATCCTCACTTCAAAATTCCACACAGAAGGAAGGGAGCCAAATAGTCCATGAATCATGATACTCTCTACTTCTACTATCTACTCTCTAGTCCGACTGTCTTAGTCACCTTGATACTGATTCTACATAGTCTAGTCTCCCTGGTAGTACCAGGGTTTTTGTTAAAAAACTTTTTGAAATGATATATATTGTAAATTTGTAATCGCAATGCAGATATGTATAATGTAACTATGTTAAAAAATATAATATGATAATGTTTTAAGAATTTTGAAGTGCTACTTCTATTCTTTTTTGTTATTATTAAAAGAATCGTTAATTATATTTTCCCAAATATAATATAAAAAATTTCCGTTAAATAATTAAATGTTTCCAAACTTCATCATTCAATGGTGACTAGGTAATATAGTTAATGATTAATATTCATTAGTGTATGTTAAATTATTAATATTTTAAAATCATGACAATCGTTAGATTACGACAAATGAATGAATAAAGTTGTATTTTGGAAGTTCTATGGGTTTCAAAAAGCTTTTTCGAAAACTCACTCCAGAAACATGACACGTTGAAAGTTGACGTGTAATGTTTTAGAAAGATTACGAACGATTACGTTACACGACGTCACGTTGAAACTCGTTACTCACTCTGGAAACGTGACACGTTGAAAGTTGACGTGTAATGTTTTAGAAAGATTATGAACGTTTACGTTACACGTGTATGATGTAGAAAGATTACTTTACCATTTAACGAAAGGTTTTTAACATTTACTTTTTTAAAACCTATCAACTTGTACTTGTAGTAGCAGAGTTAAAAAGAACTGTTGAACGGGAACCATCACCAGAGATTTTGAAATCAAGACTGTAATTTGTGAGAGCCTTAGCCGTTTGAACTTATATCTATCCTGATTTCAAAATTCAAAGTTTAATTTCGGGTAAGTACTAAGTTTAACTTGATTTTGAAATTTTAATTCTTGCATGTTCTATTGGGGTTTTCTTCAATTGGGGTTTTCTTAATTAGTTAGTTAATATCTGTGATATTATTACTATTAGTAAATATCTGTGAATCTTTTTTTTTTAATTTTTCCAAAGAATAATGGGGAAAGCAAAAACTCAAGGCCTAGGGCAAGCAGAAGGGAAAACTGTAATGGACTTCAGAAAACTAGTACAAATCCCTGGTTTCACCGATGAGTATCACAATGTTTATGATCCTATTATCGAAGGTGAAAAGAGAGTTATAGCAATTAAACATACATTGTGCAGTAAGGCAACTGGGCCAAGGAGGTTTGAATTTATAAAATTTAATGCAATAGTAGGTGCAATAACCAATAAAGTTGCTTCCTGGGATGTTGATCTGGGTAACATGTTGTTACCCGAAGTTTTCCCTTGCCCAAAAATTGTCAAGATTTGTGTAGAAAATTATGATGAAGAAAAAAAATCAATTGTGAATAAACAAACTCGGGAAGAAATTTTAACAATAACCCAGGAAGAATTTGTCAGTTTGCTAGACCTAGGGTTTGACCCACAAAACTGTAATGCCAAAATCGACCTGGGAGTGTTGGTAGAGCAATATGAGGCAGTCCCTCAAGATGCAAAAAATTCATTTGTAAAGGGTCTAATAGTTGCAGAGGCAAAGGCTTCATTGGGTGAGAACCATAAGCCTCCTTATGATTTTAAGGTTTTTGTGCCATGGGTTCAGGATACTATATCCTCACTATCATTTTGCCTAGGACTGGAAAATAATAGGGAAGTGAGTGCCAGCATTCTTCAATTCATTTGGGATATCCATTGTCTGAATGAAACAGTAAGATATAATTTTTTTGGACACATGGTTGAATCGATGCAAGAACAATTAGCATTGATTAAAAGAGGCAATTCTAAGACATTTAGGTTCACAACCTACTTGTGCTATCTTTTGCTAGCCAAGAATGCTGCAATATTAATGAGCAACAGCAACAAGCTTGAAATTCAGAGGGGGACATGTACTCCAAATCCAATATATAACTGGACACCTCAGATAAGATTGTATGATAATAGAAGGAATTACAGTAATTTTTTAGACTTCTTTTTGGCCCCATTGTGCAAAGAAATAACAAGCACTCCAATGCCCAGATTGTCTACTTCATGTAGGGATTGCATCCAACTTGGAAGTACAACTCAATTGGCTGACTGGTACTTAATGGAAGATTACATTGTGCTAAGGTTTTACGGATCAGAACTGCAACCCCACAAACTTCCAATGCATGTGACAGATAGGGTGTTTGCAGTAGAATATGTAGTACAACTAGAGAGCACAAATAGACTCTTCTTTGGCCAATCAAAGAAGAGCATATTCCCTTCCTTACCTTTCTCAATTGGAGGGTTAACATTTGAGAGAAAGGCTTTCCAAGTGGCACAATTTTTTATAGATATTTTTCAATTTGATTTAGAGTGGTACTAGAAGTATGATCCACTCAACGTCATTCAAGAAAGGCTTGTTGCTAATAAGAACTCTGCAAACATATTTCAACATGAAAGTAAACCATTGCTAGAGAAGTTCAAAAACAAGGATAGCTGGGATGACGTTAGAAAAGAGATGGAGAAAGTTTCTGTTGAGGAAAACATTTCAGTTGAACAGTTGTCATCACAAATTATGACAATAATAAATCAGGGCATTGTATAGCCTAGGATGTCCTTCAATTTCTACGACAAAGCTGCTCAGCCATCAAACATAAAAATAACAAAGAGAATAGCAGAAGCTTGTAAGGATAGAAAATGGACTAGAATGAAAATAGATGATTTTTGGAGTATGAGAAAGGCTCTTGGTGAACCAAATACTAGTGCAGATCTGGATGACATAGATGAGGATATAGAGTTTAGCAAATTGTGGAATATGGAGCATCCTAACTCCGCATATGACAGAAGTGATCCAGATGATCATGATATTGATAATGCATGTACTCCATAGACTGGGAGTCACTGTGCAATCTCCAAGGACCGGAAAAATGTATATAGAAAAGGGGCAGTCATTGTTGAAAAAATGGGTTATAAAAGTGGTGGTTTGGGTCCCACAGGAGAAGGCGTCTGGAATACAATTCAGACAAAAAAAATTGCTTATGATTGTGGTGCAAGACTTGGCTCTGATAGTGGACCTAGTGGTAGTACTAGTGGCATTCATGGGACTGGCATTGGTAGGAGTGGGCACCTTATAGAACAAGTTCCCTCTCTAAAGATGCCACTAGAATCTACACAGAATCCCATACAAGAGATAGTGTCAAGAAGCAAAAGTTTTCCATTTCCAGTTCTAGTTCTAGAACAATGACATTAGATCTTAAAGAAGTGTTGCCAATTTCAGGTTCAGCAAAACCCTCTAGAAGTTCAAATCCTCAAAGAGCATTAGTTAGATCAACAGCCATTGCAAGCTCTATCTCTTCTTCACCTTTCAAACATTCAAATCCTTCTGCAACACTAGATTTTCATTACAAGGATTTCTATAATAATTTTGTAGAAACAAAAACAAAGAATAAGGAATCAAAGAAGGCATTGGAGTCTGGTGCCCTTACTGCAGCTGCACAGGAACAACCTACATCCAACGGGGTTTTTCCAACATATGACCCAAAGAGAGACATGATGGAGTTCATGGTTTTTATTTCACCAAACAAAGATGGAAACCCACCAGAGAGTCAGATAGATCACTCTGAATTTGAAGTTAGCACTCTCCAAATGGATTTTTCCAAAGTAAAAAATGTGGACAAAATCAATGTCTCAAAGTCTACAAACCAAGTGGTCTACAATGCACTGCTAAAGGTGGAAAGAGAGAAAAGAAAGCTCGAGAAAAATATAGAAAAGTTATAGGTAGACATTGGCAATGAAAAAGCAAAGAGGAAAGCTTCAGAGAACAGTTTGAAAGAATTGCAGAAAAAGATTAAAAAGTCAGCAAATACAGAGCAAGGACATGCTGAGGTGGTAGTGAAGGAACAGGAGCAGGAGCAGGTGAAACTGAAGGAACAGGAGCTAAAGGAACTAAGGGGAAAATTGGCACAGGAGTAGGTGAAGGAATAGGAACTGAGGGGAAAATTGGCAGAAATGATAAAAAAACTTGACGAAGAAAGAGCCAGTTCAGAAAAGTTATTTAAAAATTTGGAGAGTAATGCTGTCTCTCAGGCGGATAAAGCCAATCATTGGGAACAAAAAGCGGTAGAAGAGAAAAACAATTGTGAAAAAATGGCAGAAGAACTAAAGAAGGCCAATTTTACAATTAAGACTTTAATAGATACTAGTCATAATTTAGTGAAGATTACAAAAGAACACATTTGGGGCCAAATATTGGCGATGTCTAATAGCTTGTATGACTAGTTTGAAATGCTCCAAAGTATGAGAGTATGTTACTTGAAGCTCCAAAACAACATTCAATAGAACATGGATGTTGTCAACAAAGAAAAGACAGCAAAAGATATTATGCAACAACTCTACAGTAAGAGTGATAGTCTTCTATCAAACAAGGGAATTAGCAACCACCTTGATGCATTAGTAAAGGTATCAAGTATCATTCACAAATGTGAGAAGCTACGGGAAGCACAGGAATTGGATGACAAAGCTAAGCAGAAGATCACAAAGATGGAACAAAGGAAAGCGAAAATGGAAAGTCTTGGTTTGCCTAAGGGATTTGAAGCAAATCAGTTCATTGGAAGAGAAAATTACAAAACAAGGTTGCAAGACAAAATAAATACTAATGTACGCTTTCTCCCTATAGACATATCTCCTGATGTATTCTTGGATTTCATCAAACCAGTGAGAACTTTGAATGGACTTTTAGAATCAACAGTGTTGTCAAGTCACACTTCCAAATATGAATTGCTAACGAAGTTGCAGGAGTGTGACTATACTATGAACCAAATTGTTCTGAGGATGTTTGGAGTGGCCTACAAAGATTGCTCTGAATTTTGAACTACTTTAAATTGCAATATATTACAAATGAATACAAAACAAATTGTGCTCTATGATTCTATCTAATTTTCATGTTTTCCAATTCAATTTATGTTGAGTTACTCTATTTTATTCATTTATTCTTAGTTGAGTTACTCTGTTATATGCTATTGGAATACAAAATTTCATTCAAGAATTTCAAATTCAAATATGAATGATCATTGATGACATGATATAAACTACACTCTACAGTAATAATACTCTTTGTTCTCAAATTTTAATGATGAAACATAATACATTCTTGCTTTTCTAAAATGAACATTTAATGATAGGATATCATATAGTAGTTAGTAATTTCAAAAAATACCTATTGGTTGCCATTGCTAATTTAACAGAAATTTCCTAAATTTGCCAATTCATCTCTATGTCATCATCATCATCATCCAATTCTGGTATTCCAGTTGCTTCATTGTTCTCTTCATTTTTGTTTTTGTCTTCTTCAAGTTCACTCTGACCTCCGCTTCTATGACTCCCAATCCCATCGCCAGTGCCACTACCAACTGTACTCGTCCCACTTAAAGTCGCTATAGGAGATTGGTTAATGGTGTTGCCCACCCCTCTTCTTTTGCATCTTTTCTTCCAGATTTCCATTGCTTTTTGATAAGGAAAATTATTGACATCATACCTAGATGTGTATACCCTCAAGCATGATTCCAAATTCTTGTCTAGTTTGTTTCTTAGCTTTGATTTTAGGAAGCCCAAAGCACTGAAAACTCTCTCATCCTCCACTGAACCCAATATCATGGTTTGACATAGATCAACAAGCTTGAAGTACTCTGAAATTTCTTCACACAACATTGTGCTTTGTTTTAGTTCTGTCCAAAGCTTTGTTGCCAAGCCCTCTTCATGTGGGTTATGCATTAATTGATATTGATGCTTCATAGTCCTTGCAAAGGTGCCTGATTGTTGTCTAAGAAGACCCTCATCTAATATTCCTTTGATAGTCACTCCGTTGAATTCTACAGATTTGCAAAATTCCTTTATCAAAGTCAACAACCTTTTACGATAATCTTCCTTAGAGTTGAAGGACCAATATTGAGGAAACACAATTGCCATGGCCTCAAGCAGTTGATCGTATGGGAATCATGATCTTATTTCAGAGGAAACTCTATAGGCTATGTCCCTTGCATTAGATGTTATAGACTCGATGATCTTGGTAAACTCTTCCCTTGTAACTCTTGTAGCTCGCTTCTTTGGGGCACTGTAGCACATTGGTATCTGAAATCCCCTTACACAAACACATAAATCTCCATTTTCAACAATCTTTAAATAATTATCAGGATCGTCCAAATTTTTTAGTTTCTGCCAGTGATTAAATCTATCATCAAATAAATTTAGGTCAATACGATAGAGACTATCGAGGGCTTGGCATGACATTTTATGCAAGTGAGCATATTCTGCAATATACATGGCTCTTTGCTGGGCTTTTTTCATAATTAATGTCATTTCTTCTAGCAGGGGAAGAAGAGATGCCAAAGTCAAAAGTGTCTCTATATTGCTCAACCTCCGAAGCAGGTCGCCACATCTCTGACTTTCTGCATTGTCCCAATTTTTGTACATCATTCCAATCAAAGATTGATATTCAGAAAATACTCGATGTGCTGGTCCATCCAAAGAGATCCATCTGGTATCGATATCTTTAAGAAGCTTGTTTCCATCGATAATTCCATCAGCAAAGTGTTGAAATTCCCTAAAATGTTTGGGACTTGGACAAAAATATGCGTACAACTCTTTTACTAAATCTTCAACCTTGTTTACTGAAGGAAACTTCTTCACAACTCTAAAAGCAAGATTCATCCTATGGGCCATACAGTGAATGCCAACAACATATGGTGAACAAGAAGCCTGCATCTTTGTGCAAAGACCATTCCTTTGACCTTGCATTACTGAAGCTCCATCTGCTCCAACACAGATCAACTTCTTCACTATTCTCAATTCATCCATAGCTCCATATTCAATTAAATGGCTCTTTACTAACTGAAATAAAGTTTCTGTTGTCGCATTGTCTCTCAATTTAGCAACAATTAGTAGATGTGGTTGGCGGACATTATTCTATATAGTATAAACATGCATGCATACCCATGATGTATTATCTATTTCCATAACTTTTTCTAAGGACAATGCAATAAAGGTTGACTCTTTTATTTTTCTTTGTACATCCTCTATTTCAACCTACACAATACAACTTGCCCATTCCCATCCACTGTTTATCGACCAATGACTGACAGGATAGTTAGGAACTTTCAAAAAGTGTAACAAACCACTCATTTTTGGATAGTCTGTCATTGGACACCCTCTGCTCAAAATATGGAAAACATTACTTAATTGAACAACTTTTCCGCATTCTTCTACTTCACTTGCTTTTGCAAAAATAGCATTAATAGAACCTTGAACTTCACCAGGCTTCGTCTTAAATTTCTGAAACAAATAATATTTCTCAGCATTCCTTTTATGTTGACATTGCTCCTTTGTTTTATATCTTACCACTTTTATTTCCTTTCCGTCTACAGTTGAAGTTTCGTAAATCTTACCAACATGTTTCTCTATGGTGTCTAGTTTAAGCTGCAGCCGCTTTTCCCTTTTATACTTCCAATTACAAATCGTACATTTGCATTCTACTAGCGGCTCACCTACAATTGGATTTTCCATGAGCTCAATGAATGGATACTTTTCTGCCCAATCAAATTTAAATCTCTGGCCATCTCCCATTGACGATCAATTTTTTCTTTGGATTTTCCTCTCCCTTTAGTGTTACTATTAATTGCACCATCATCATCATCGAAGTTGATTGATTCATCCTGGTACTAGTTATTCATTGGATATTCTTCTTCAAGGTCATCTTCATTAGAGATATCAAGTTCTACAACTTCGTCACCAGATTTATTAGGCTCCCCAATTTGTTGAATAGACTCCTATGTAGGTTGAGATTGTACAGGTTCCTCTGATGATGTACCTTCCTCACTTTGACCAACACTGTTGCGTCTACCCCCACCAAAGTATGAAGATATATTTTTTCATTTCATTGGCCTCTCTTGGACATCTCCACCTTCATTAGTCCTCTTCCTATTTAAATTTGACTGTGACATCTCCATCAAATTAAGGCTGTAATAAAATACTACGGACTCAGAGTCATAGTTGTTCTAGTTCGCTACCGATCGCAATTGTGAGCTCTAAGCTCAGAATCAACTGAATTATTATGCTACTAAGTACTAAATGAAAATCTCTCAAAGGCTCCTTCTTTCCAGCATGTTTCAATAATGAAACTCATATATCTTAAATAGACAACTACAAATAAACCATTTTCATATCAGCCATCAGATTTTGCCTCATAATCGACATCATTCATTTTGGCGAATGGGTCGACTGTTACATATGATAAGAACTAATATTTGGTGAACCCCACGTAATTTCAAGTAATCGAGTGGGCGAATAGGGCAGGAACTTGGGACCCCATTATGTGTGATGCATGGCGAATTGGGTCCTAGGACAAATAAAAATTTCACATAGGAAAATGGGAATTTGGTGAATGATGATCCTCGAAAGAGACACTCAATTTAATCCGTGGTGAATAAGAGTAAATAGTAAAGAGAAATATGGGCGAAGAACCTGACTAGGAAACTGAAATTACATAATAATAGTGGCAAATGTTCTGACCACTATATGACCATTTTATAAAATCTGGGCGAATGATCCGACCTATATATGATTGTTTTATTTGCCAATTTCTATCACTTGATCATGACATATTCGCCAATTGGAAAATATTCGCCACTAAAAAAATCCCTGAATGTAGTGTATGTTCCATATGCCAACATGAAGTATGCATCCATTCATGCATAATGTACATAATGAAATGCCAATTATGCCAATCAGCTAAATAGATAATCAGTTATGCTAATAAGCCATTCCTAACCAGCTGATCCAATCGGCTGTGCATGTTCCACACATACAATCATATATCAAAACTAACCAGCTATGATGATCAAGCCAATGAGGTATAATCCTACCCATACATATGATCAACAATACGTAAGGAGTTCATAACACAAAATTAGGTGTAAGTGAGCCCATAATTGAACTCCCTCTTAAACCATATACCCACAATTAAGTTACCCCAGGGTATATATTACTCAAGGAGATCTACTCCATCTAGATGATCCTATCTTCACCCTCTAACAAGGTTAAAACTCCCTCAGGCAGTAAAGGAAGGATAATGCCAATAAGATCTTGTGATCCTAAATCCATATATACATAGCCAATGTATGCTTCCCGTAATGTATGTCAAGTATTCATACATGAATAGGCCAATAAGGTAGTATGTTGTAGTTCTCTCAGGAATAACTCACACAACGGCTAGTATAATGTATACCAAATAGATAGATAGCTATGTAATTTTCCACAACTGCATATAGAAAAACTCCCTCTCAATATGCAATAGATACATACTAGATTAAATCAAAAAAATCCAATGCTGATGTAAAGGCCAACACAACCCAATGTTGTCAATGTACCAAAGTACTTCCTTCACATAAACAGTCAATGATAGTTAATTGGTTATGTATGTCTCCATAATGTAAAATATGTTAAGGAAACATAAAGTGTGCTTTCACACTTAAATGTGATATATGAAACAATTATCCAGCTATACCAAAAGCAATATGTCTCAACTATATGTCATATATAGACTCACCCATAACAGTGAGGAAGGGTATGCTAACATAAGCCAAGTTTTATGCAAAAGAGATGTGACCACACATAGAAGTAAGATCCAAGTAGTTTCCTGCATAGAAACATATGCCAATGCTTATGAAATGGTCAAGTGCATGAACCAAATTGTGAGCTATTCAAATAAATGAATGTAAATATTAATGACCCAGCCAATGTAGCCTATGTTAATGAATCAAATCAATTATTTTAACATGTGCTAATGAGTCAATAAACCAGTCGATGATCCAATCAACAATATGCCATATGTTGTTAAGCTAAGCCAATCCAATAAGGGATGATCTTACACATCCGTGATTAAACTCTTCTTAAGATTAGACTCCCTCTTAGGTTAGTATGGACTAACTAGGGAAATTTGCATATTCAATCTTAATGCAAAATTTAGACCTACTTTATGCTCTTCATATATTAAAATTATGTTTATGTCAAACCCTTGGTTACCATTCTTCCTTAGTTTTGACAGAGTTAGACTAAATTCCTAAATCTGAAATGGATCTTTTACTCAACCAACGCTCTAATACCATGTTAGTATATTTCAGATTCTAGAAAGGAATAAGACAATCTATAGAGATCTAACAAAACTAAGCATGGGATATAATATACACAAGCAAGGTGAGATTTTACCTGGATATGGAGAACTTATGATGCCTTGAAAGTCTATCCTTTCAATATCTTGTTCCTTGGATCTAATTTAGCACATAAATCAGATTGAAAGCAACATCCAAATCTACACCATAAGAATACTCCAATCTGCCCTACATGCAATTTGATCTGTACTCATTTAAGATAGATTCCTCAATGTATCATATATGTAATCTATTTCAAGTCTTTGAAATATATTCCATTAGATTAAGAATATCACCGATACATTACTCCAACATAGTTCATATAAACAATGCTAATGATTTCGCACCATAATGATGTGTTGTCAATCATACATTCTATTAATTCTTCTATATCAAGCATACTTAAATTGCACCAATAAAATCACTAATGAGATGAGTAAGTTTGCTCCATTTGATATGTACAATCTACCCTTGATCCAACATAATTAACTCCAGCATGCATTTGGGCCAGCACTCCATAATGCATTCACTCTTCTAGGATGTATCTAGACTAACCTCACTGCATTTGAAGACTAAAGGGTGATTGAATCTTGAAGGAGAGAAGGCACATTATGTTTTTGGTGATCTCTCCTTTGGATTTGAACACCTTATATATGAGATGAATCCATAAACAAGGAGGCTGACTTGGTCTTATAAAATCCATTTAAGTATTAAAGCCAAGAGGCCGTCTTTGGGCCCTTAATTAATTCATTCAACATATATATATCGATTTTGGTGATAAACAATGAATAATAAATATAACCAATATTTATTATTATTATTTATCATATCGATTCTTTGCTCAAGCAAGAGGAGGTTTGTTGTAAAGGCCATAATATTAATAGAAATGATGGCAAGATCAACATCCACACACACCTTGAAGGGTAGTGGACAAGTGAAGGGAGAATGAATTTGCTACCATGAGGTTTTCATGTAGGAAGTGATGTGGATTTTGGGACACAAGGACCCAAAATAGATGGAGGAGAGAATGGAATATATTTGGAAGAATACGGAGTGGAAGTCTTTGGAATCTTGAATACAAACTTTGATTTTTCTTTTATATTCCAAACCTTTAAGAGAGACTTGGGAATACACATACCTTTCGATTCTTCTTTATGTTTATGTGATTTTGACCGCAATTCTTCCATGATGGATTTAGGAACCCATATTTTCTTTGATTTTCTTTTTTGCTTGGAGGAACCTTGTGGTCTCTTGAGTATTTCCCTTTTCTTTGTAGCCACATGTCAAATATATAGGACATGGTGATCTTCATACGTAAGTGGATTCAAATTGAATTTTTTATTTTTATATTGTGCATCCAAATTGCTTCCAGAAGACTTGGGAATTGTGAATGAATGAGGCTCATATAACAGATTTTGATGGATGGATGGATGAATGGATAGAAATATATAAAGGATGCATGTCTTTTTTGATCTTGAGGTATTGTGGAAGAAATAAATGATGAGCTAGGAGTGAGAGGTATAGTGGATGGAGGAACATAAGGACCTAAAATGGATGGAAGGGATGAAGGGTTTAGCTTTGGGATATAAGGGCCCAAAATGGATGAACAGGATGAAGGATTTCCATTAGGGATAGAGGGGCCCAAGATGGATTTGGAAGATAATGAAGGAATATTTTTACTCTTTAATGTAGGTATATAAGGTGTACGAGGGATGTCAGCATTTGCAGAGTGAGTGATATCACAAAGGCCATCAAGTGGAGGGCTCTCTTGGTCCTTGAGAGGATCCTTAATAGTAATAATAAGATCTTGAGGAGGAATAGGATCTTGTGAAGTATTAGGATCTTGTGATGGAGGATCAAGAAGGGGAGTGGGATCTTGTGGAGGATTAGGATCATGAGGGGTATTAGGGCCGGGAGTAATAGAATTTGAGAGGGATTGGAATCATGACACAAAGATGAACAAGTACTTTGATCTTGAATTTGGGGAGGATTATGTGGTGGAGTGGAAGGGATGGTAGGATCTTGAAATGGAAGGCTATCGTGGGATGGAGTGGAGGGAATGGAGTCATGATATGGAGTAATTTGATCTTGAAATGAAGGGATATTAGGGGAAGTGGATGTTAAGCTTTGGAATGGAAGGATATCATTGTATGGTATAGAGAAGATGTCTTGATCTTGAGTAGGAATGGGACTATGAGGTGAATCAAGAAGGATAAATGGATCTTGAGATGGAGGAACACTATGATCGAAAGGGGAATAAGAATCCATGCTAGCATGCTTTGGGACAAGGTCTTGACATATATGGACTTGTGAGGGTGATGTGATGGAGGGGTTAGGATCTTCAAATTCAATCACTCCTTTCTTAATGAGGTCTTGGACAAAGTTATTAAACTTTAAGCACTTCTTGATATCATGACCCTTGATGTGATGATAATCATAGTATTCATTTTCCATATACCAAGTAGGTTTCGGTTGACTCTCATCAAAGGGAATAGTGTTTTGAAAAACCATCATGTTTTGGTCAACAAGTTGGTGGAATATGACATCAAGAGGGTTTGCAAGGGGAGTGTATTGTCTAGATTTGGGTGATTGTGAAGATTTGGAGAATAGGAATGATGTGGGTTTTGGAGGATTAGGATTGTGTAGAAGTTGAGGCTTAGGTAGGGGATTTAGATTAGGGTTTTGGACATGAAGCTCAAAGTATGAGAGATTAGGTGGAGAACTAGGATAGTATGGGAGATGGGAATTATGTCTTTGGATAACTACAGGAGGACATATGTCTTCAAAGGTTTTCTTTTGATGTTCATTTTGCAAGATTAGAATGGTATTTTTAAGTTCTTCAATCTCTTGGGAAAGATTGGGTATGTTAGAGGCATGATGGGGGTGATAGAAGGAATTATGTGTGAATGAAGGATAATGAGGTCTATTTCCCTTGTCAAAGGTAGAAGAAGGATAAGGAATGTGATATGGATTGGGATTGGATATAAATTGAGGATTTATTTGGTAGGTGGGTTGGATTGGAGGTATAGTTTAAGGATTAGGGTTTGGCACTTTGAAGTCTTCAACCATTTTCTAAAACCAATCCATATTCATGATGTTTGAATTAAAGATTTTGGATTGGATTAGAAGATGATGATGTGGAGAAATATTTTAATTAAGAGGGAAAGATTTTATGATGGAAGAAATATGAACCTAAGACTAGGAGCAAGTTTGGGTTTTGATTTAAAAGGGAAGGGAATCAATGATTTTGATATGATTGGATGATGGATTTAATTGATTTATAGGGAAAGGCTTCAAGAATTTTGATTGATTTGATTTGATTTGGATTTTGGATTTTCTAGGGTAGGGCATCAAAGTTATATTTAATTTGATTTGATTTGGATGATCATTGAAGTCCAAAGATTATGACGGTGCTCCTAAGCCAAAAGTGGAAGATTAGAAGATAGGGTGGATAAGACTTGGATTAAGAATGGATGAAGTGGAAGGATATATTAGGAATTTTTGAAGATAAGTTGAATGGATGATGTGATTGATTTGGATGATAGGGGATATATAGATTGAATTAGAACATAAAAAGAAATAATACAATGTGCATGTCTAAAAAATATTCCATGGGTTTCAACGCAATTGAAGACATATCAAACACACACTACCTAAGGTCAAAAAGGAAGTGTTCCAACCTTTTCCCACAACTTGATGCTCTTAGCCCCACAATTAAGTGGTTGAATGGCCTTTCCTAGGACTATGCAAGTTATAGATCAATTGGAAGAGATCAATGCTTGCAATGCATGTCTTTCCACATTACCACATTCAAGATTTAGCATCCAAGGGAGAACATATGGTGAGTATCTTGGGGTGATCTGGGTAAGTCCACTTGGATCAATCCTTGCACAAATAAAGTCACACAGTTGAAATAGTTGGCCTCTGAATCCTTAGGTGTCTAATAAGGTCCTTCGTTTATGACTATCCCCTATAGTTCCACAAGAGGAATTGACGCCTATAGCCCTACAATCACCTAGAATGTATAGTCTTGCAAGTAAGATTTAGACCTCTCACCCCTACACAAGTTGAATGCATTTCCCTTGTAAACAAGTGCCTAGTCAAATGTAGTCTTGCTTAGCAAGATTTAGACAACTAGGCCCTACACATGAAGAAGCATTAGAAGTAGAAATATCCACATCTTCCCTCTCTTTAGATTAAAGAAATATTTTTACTATAGTGGGGTGGAGTAGCCAGATTTTCTTGTTCCCCACTTGGGTCATTCCCAAAAGATTGCTCTCTTCGCAGGCCCTCTAAAGGTAAATGCAAGAAAGCAAATATGGATAACTAATGGAGGTCAAGATTTTTGATTTTCCATAAGGAAAAGAGCATACTCTCCTACTCCACATTTTCTCTCAAACACATCAAGAAAATGTTCATTTACCTAAGATTCCTTTCTAATGGCCAAATTAAGTAGGTCTAGATTTCTGATTTCCCCTTAAATAGGAAAGAGCATACTCTCCTACTACCCAATTAAATCACAAGAAATGAACTTTCCTAATTAAACTAGGTGCCTATAAAAATCAACTTAAAGTAGACACAATGTTTTCTTGAACCTCCAAGGCAACCTACAAAACCAATGAATTAGTAGTCTAAAATCTTTTCAAGATCTTCAAACAACATCCTACAAAACATTTTGATTAGTAGTTTCAAGATGTCTTAATCTTGGTCAACCGTTCTACAAAAAAACTATTAGAAGATTGAAAATATTAGAAACTTTTAAGAAAACTCAACCATGCATTGAACAATGTGCAAATAAAGTGCAAATTCATCACAAAAATTTAGTTTTTTTGCATTTGACCTAGTCAACAAGATCTGATTTGTTTAATATGATTTTGGCCAAAAAAATAGAAATAGAAAAAAAAGACCCCTACTAAAAAACAGAGAGATTTCCAAAAATGTAAAATTTTTGGAAAAATTCCTTAATTTGTGCCCTTGAGATTTGATTTATTAAAACAAAACAAGTTTCAAAGATTTAATTTTGGAGCCATATTCGTGCATCAAAATAAAAAACATAAAGAACATTCCATATGTATAATTCTCAGACCTTTCTGAAAATGTAAAGTTTTTCAAAAAATACGGTGATTTGCGACCAGAAATTAATTTTCATTAAAATCATAAAAAAATTATAACCCACGGAAAACTGATTAGAAAAATCTAAATTTCGACTTGAGACATACTATGATGATCCCCCACCTACAAAAAAAATTCAGACCAAAACTCCAAACCATTTGAAATATATGATCAAATCTTTCAAAAAACTCTAGGGTTTCATCTTCACCTCAACCTACACAAGCATTAGCATAGAAAAATCTTCAAAAGTGTAGATCTAATAGGAATGTGGGTCCCACCAGGCATGCAAAAATATATGCAATAAAAATATAGACTTATTTTTTGCAAATATAAAACACCAAAACATCAAAAAATCACATTAGATGTTAGTAATTTCAAATACAACAAAATAAGTAATTTTCACTACAGCCTCCGATGAGCTAAAACAAGGGCACCCAAAGCCTTGTTTGATTTTCTCTTTTGATTATTGTGGGTATGCTATCCCAACACAAATGAAATGAAATCTAATACAAAACTATGAGATGCAAGCTAGATGATGGTGAAGTGATTGAGAACAAGTATGAGGAACTTGACTCAAGCTTCACAAATGATAAAGATTAAGCTTAATGCAAGATTGATTCAAGACTGTGATAATGATAATGCAACAAGATTAAGATCTAAGATGAATGAAATATGATTAATAAGATAAGATAAAGATGCAACAAGATCTACATTAGAAACAAGATTAGAATGCAAAACAAGAACTAGAACTAGAATGATTAAAAAATCTTGAAGATGCATAAGAATTGAGAAGCATTGAGAAGAATCCAGCCATGAAGAAGATTAGAAGAATTTAATTATTTAACCAGACTTAAAATGAGGAGTGAGGCCTCCTTTTATAGAAAATGAAAAGAATTGTATGGTGGACATTAAGAGGCCACAACAAACAAAACCATTTTCCTTGCAGGTGCAGGTGAGGAACAACGAATTACAAAGAAGATTTGAATACTCTTTTCGGCAAACTTTCAGGATCTGCGAATAGAATTTCCGTCAGAGAAGTGCAATTCAAGGTTGACATTTTGGGGTCAAGGTTGACCTTCATTTGGGTAAAGGTCAACTTGGCACAGAAAAGAAAAAAAATTATGGGTTCTGTAGATCTCACAGTTTCGGTTAAGGATCGCGAAAATCAACAATTTCTGAGACCGTTTGACAAGGTTTTCAACGGATTCTTTTTCAAAGGTAAGGACATTTTATTTCTTCATTTCAATAATAGTTTTCTAGATTTACTTTCCATATCATTATAATTTCATGTATGTGTTAAATATTGGTTTAGGGTCTCTTTTATGTGCAAACCCCCATTGTTCTAGACCCCATCCATATTTTCCACTATACATTTTGGTGAACCCGACAAGATTACTCCCTATCTTTTGTGGAATTAGATGCCCTATTGTGTTTGTGGTTCACCACTATACATTTTTGTGAACCCGACAAGCTTACCCCCTATCTTTTGTGGAATTAGATGCCCTATTGTGTTTGTGGTGTTTGATTTCCTTTTTATGCTTATAAATTTCATTTGAATGCATTTGGATATATCTAGATCCATTTTCTATGCATTTCTTTATTCATTATCATGTTGCACAAGTTGTTTCAAGTGTTTCCAAGCATCCTTCTATAACTTTTGAGATTACACAACATCTTCCTCTACCTTACCATTGCATGGTGTTACACCTAGAACTACTTTATTTAGTGAATGTGATGTTGCTTTGTCCTCTCTTGTATTACCTTGTAAGGATATATTAGAGCAAGAAGATGACTTTAATCTATCTCTCCATCATATTTCTCTTTATGGAGATGAGTTGGGGATTGATTTTAATTCTTCTCCTAATATATGTATTTTCTATGAGCCTACTTTAGAATATAATTTACCTTCTCTCCCCTTTAGGGATCAAGATTTAGTGATTTATGGCACTCCTTCAATGTGCTTTATTGATAGGGATGATAATCCTCCTATTTGGGATGAACCTTTGGATTTGGATGTTGATTACTCTTTGTCTCATGAAACCATTGTGGATGATTCTACTTTTTGAGATGAACCATTGGATAAAGACATTTATTTATCCCCTCCTCATGAAGAAGCTTTGATACAAGAGGGTGATTTATTAATGGATGACATATTCATACATGATGGTGACTCTTTTTCTAAAATACACTCCCCTTATGCAGACATTTTGGTGAAAGAAGATGATATTATAGATGCTTTACCTCCATCTGGGATTCCTTCTAGTGATGAGGCATTAGCGAAGAATGATATGAATTCCCTTCATGCTCTCCCTCTTAGTGATGATCTTATGAAGAATCAAGATCCTACCTCATCTCCTCCTAGGATGTCTTCTTTGCTTCCTTCTTGTGAATTTGTTTATAGTATTGAGACAACTAACATGGTTTATCCAAAACCCTTGTTGACCATCAAAGGTTGTCCTCACATTACTATCAAAGGTAAACCTATGGAGTCTTTAGATTCTTTCAATGATCAAGATTCGATAGCTCACACCTATCGTACAAGGAATAACCCTCAACCTAATTTGGTGGTTTCTACTTCTTTACCACCTTCTCAACCCATTCTTCCTCCTCCACCCCATCTTCCTAGCAAGGAGTATGATTTGATAAACCAATTGTTCAATACCCCTGCCAAGATTTCTTTATGGGAGCTTCTTCAAAATTCACCTACCTACCATGAAGCCTTGCACAAAGCTCTAGAAACTCTTCCCACTCCACCTCCTAATCAAGAGAACATCAATTCCTTCTTACAGTACTGTATGCATGCTACCCCGGGTCCTCTTGACATTGTATTTACTCAAAAATATTAACCTTCTAAAGAAGTTCAGAATCAATATGATGCTCTTATGGTTGTTGTTACTATCAATAAGAGTATCATTTGTAGGACCTTGATTGATAATGGATATGGGCTTAATATTTTTAGCACATGGACATGCTCAAAGAGATTAAAGTCTATCTTTCAACTATTCAACTTGACAATGTTCCTATATGTGGCTTTGATAACATTGATAAAAATACTTTGGGCATCATTGCCTTACCTATCAAAGTTGGTCCGGTTATTCTCAATACACCTATTCATGTTATGTCTGGGCCTCTCAATTATAACCTCATTTTGGGTAGACCTTGGTTGCATGAGATGCATGTTGTTCCTTCCACCTTTCACCGTAAAGTCAAGTTTATTCACAAAAAAATGATGTATACACTTCATGTAGATGATGCACCAAATCCTTGTCTGAATATTCAGACCCACACTACTCCTATTCCTAATAGTAATCCTTCTTCCTCTAGTATTCTTACTGGCGATGATTGGGGAGCCTTGGATTTTAATCCTACCTTTATTAGAGTATAAGGTTTCTGATCTTGATTTTATGAAGCAACAAAGAGAGTTTGAACAAAGAGCTTTTGCTTCTACTTCTAACACCCTTCGTAAAAAATTTGTCATTGTTTCTACCCACTATGAATCTGTCAAACCTATAGTAACTACTGAAGTTCCATTGACTCCTTCTGATATGGCTTCTCATTATGGTCCTGGTTATCATTTCCTAGTTAAACAAAGATTCAATGGTCAAAGATGTGGTAAGCATAAATAGGGAAATCAAATGCCCTTACAGAATGGGAGGCATGAGCATTCTTATGGATTGGGATTTAATCCTCAACAACAAATCAATGTTAATAACACTTCAAAACATGATGAAACTATGAAGGAATTTGACCAAGAAGTTATTTTTCCTAAACTCCTTTGTGCTAAGATGATTACTAGACCTAAATGCAAAAAGAAATGTAGTCCACACTTGAAGACTCTTCCTTTTTATTTGTATCATAGATTCCATGATCACTCTACTAATGAATGTCAAGCTTTACATTATAAGATTAGGCAGCTCATTGATAGTAAGGTTATTTATATATCATGTTGCAATGAGTTGTATTTCAATCATGTTTTCTCTAAATAACATTTATGTTCCTATTATGGAGATCCACATTATGTAAACAATGTTAGCCTAATCCTTGGGGGCTCATTGTCTTGTATAGTGTTGTGAGCGATATAATAGGTCCCCTTCCATCCTTGTTCCTATGCTTGGGGGCAAGCATGCCATCTCCCTCTTTTCTATATTTTTGGGATCCACTTTTCCCTTGGTTAAGCAGTATCTATCTATTATGTGATATTCAATCATACATGAAAATTTTGGTTTGCATTGAGGATCTTTTTCCTTGATCATAACCTATTTCATTGTTTGACATTGGGTTTCCATGTTTGATAAATCTCTCACCTTGGAAGTTGAATAGTGTGTTATCCCTCAAAAGGGTTACTTTTTCCCTTCTTGCATGATATCTCTTTGCATTCGTCCCTTCCATGGCCTCATAGGAGCTATGACCTTCTTAGCTTGGACTAGGTGATGTCTATGGATATTGTCTTGATGTTGAAGAAGGCTTTATCCTTGTTCTTTTCTTTCCTTAACATGTCAAATAGTATGTATTTTTCCATCTTAAGGAGGGGGGCATATATACAGCCTCCCTCATTCTATATTATGCATTTTTGTTCTAACCTTTTGTTTTGCAACATGCT
Organism: Chamaecyparis obtusa; assembly: GCA_027943335.1. Taxonomy (NCBI): domain Eukaryota; kingdom Viridiplantae; phylum Streptophyta; class Pinopsida; order Cupressales; family Cupressaceae; genus Chamaecyparis; species Chamaecyparis obtusa. Next base: position 95,525 of record BSBK01012277.1, on the reverse strand, counting down.
AAATCCTCATAAGGTAATGCACATAAGTTGCTAAATCCTGAAGAGATATGCATTTTACAAATGTATTCTATGGTGATATGAGGATATGGATCCATGGGTACTTCATAAAAGCCATCAAAAGATGCACTACATACATGCACAAAGTCGCCAGAAGGTGCACAACTTTATGGGGTGACTACCAAGTGCTTTCTTGGTGGGCCATCCTATCCTTTTTGTGGTTTAGAGTGAGATACACACATCTTACTAGGTGAGCTAGCCACTCCTCTCTCTTCTTTTCTCTCTCATGTTATGATTTTGGATCTAACAAGGACTCAAGATCCTTGGGGGCTTGATGGATTCCTTGTATCCTTAATCATAGTAGGGATTTTTTTTCCCCTATTCTTGATCTCCTTTACCAAGAGTGTGCATCGAGTCCATACTCTTGCTAAAGTGGGGGCTAAATGTATCGTCAAAAAATGGAAGTACTTCCATTTAGGACTGGTTTAGCCTTCTGAGTAATTGGTTTGGGTTCATGTCGACCTTGACCTAAAAGGGTCGAGGTCAACCTTGACCTAGGTCAGGGTCAAGGTCGACCTTGACCCTGAGGTCAAGAATCTCAGAATTTACATTCAGGATGCTAGAATTAGGTAGGAAAGAAGTGGAAAATGGGGCAGAATATGGGAAAAATCCAAATCCAAGTCAAAGACCCATTCAAGGTGTTTGACATGACCCCAAACCACTTACTCGGAGGGCTAAACCAGTCCTAAATTGAAGTGCTTCCATTTTCTGACCACACACACACACACACACATAGACATATATACATACATACATACATACATACATACATACATACATACATACATACATATATATATATATATATATATATATATATATATATATATATATATATATATATATATATATATATATATATATATATATATATAAAGTGTCGAAAGCATAATAAAGAATCGTTATAATCAATATTTTTATGATGATAGAAGGATAGTACAAGATGGTGAATATGGTGACAAGATTATTGCAAAGGATGACATTCTATACCAAAAATCCCAATTTCAAAGGTCTGACAGTGAGCTTTCAATGGACAATCAACAAGAGAGCACACACAATTCACAGAGGATGGTGATGGAGAATATAGTGTTAAAGACTTCATGTGTTAGGATCTCATTAAGACAAGAGAAAGTTTGAGGTCCCCAAAAGAGTGAAAACATGAGAAGGCCATGTTGCCAAATAATGGCAAGAGTTGACAAAGGATAGAGGAAGTATGTGAAAATGGGTAGAGGAGAATTAGTTCTCCAGTCATGAAGTAGTTGAATGATGCTCCTATTAAGAAATAGAGGGAAATTGATAGAATTAAAATGACAAAGATAGCCTACAACAATGACAATGAGAAAGTCAAATAATACTATAATAGTCACAAAGTAATTAATATTGTAAGATTGAAAAATCTCAAACTATTGAGAACAATGGCATCTTACGCTTGGAAAATACAATTAGCAAGGAGAAAATATACCAAGATAAGAAAAATAACAAATACTCTAAATCACTTACAATGCTAAAATTGGCTATATAAAAGCTATAATAAATCAAGTACTCAAATTCAAATAATTTCAAGTTGATGTTATTGTCTTAAAAGGAGTAAATGAAACACCAACAAATATTGTGAGAAGAAAGGTAAAGTAGAGCCTAATTGGTTAGGCATGTGTACCATCACTGCTAAGTATCGATTAGGAGTGCATACAATTTGGCTTTGTCAAGTGTTTAGGAAGCCATTTTTATGCATAGTTGACTTTTTGGTCAACTTAGTCAAACCTTGGACATCATCTCGGTTTGCATGCATAAATCTTACCCTGGCTTGTTTTAGACTTAGTAGAATCCTTGTAGGGCGTATTTGAGCATAGTTGACTTTTGGGTCAACCCTTGGTCAAACACCTCGGTTTGCATACCCAAATATTCCCTTATGCTTTTTGCTTCCTTTTTAGCTTGGTCACACGTACTTCTATGCATGGTTGACTTTTGGTCAACTCTAGTTGAATTTTAGTCAACTATCTCAATTTACGTGTCGGTCAGAACTTATAGCTTGGGGAACCCCTGGTAGCTTGTTTTGAGTTGGTTGATGAAGTTTGACTTTTGGTCAAACTTGATCAGCCTTTTATGTTTGACCTTTAGGGAGTTGTCAGACTCTCCTCTTTTTTACTATAGTTGTCTGTCATCTCTCTGCACCATCTCATGTGCATGTAGAGTCTTGTGTCGGTAAGTGTTTTCACTTTCTAGTTGCATAAGTGTGTCTAGTTTAGATGGTTAGTAGGTTTTTAGAAAAAAAATTGTAGTTGTGTTTTGCTCAACTCTTGGGCATGACATTTTGGTATCAGAGCCCGATTTAGTTAACTTTGGGAACCTAACCTGCTTCATAGTTGCTAAAGTTTGTCTTGTTATGCGTGTAGGATGCCTCCACTCACTCGATTAGCTCATAGGCATGGATGTGGACGTAGTGGTGCCTATTTATCCCAGGAAGAGGTACAACTAGAGGTAGAGATTCAAGAGGAGAACTAGGATCCACCTCCTGAACCACCTCCCAATGCAAATGTAGAATTACTTCAGGACTTTCAAAACCTTGTAGGACTTATTCTTGATCATATGCCTCCATTTGTACCCTAGAATGTACAATAGGGTATGAAAGGATGTGGGTCCTCAGCTAGGGAACATAGTAGGAGTCCTCCTTCTAGGTTTACAGAGGTTTAGGTCGAGCCAGAGGTTTGTTCCATCAAGGGACCAGAGCCTCCACCCAGAGATGAGGTACGCATATATGAGAGACTACCTCCTGATATAGGTGATCAAATTAGAGAGTTGCTTCAACTTAACCCTCCACCTTTTGCTGGATCTATTGAGGGTACAAAGGTTGAATCTTGGCTTATAAACCTTGGAAGGTGCTTTGGATTGTGCCCTTATGGGAAAAATCTTAAGGCATGTATGGTAGTTCATCTGTTGAGAGGGACAACCTCCACATGGTGGAGACATGAAGAGTTCAAGGGCCACATTGTTATGGACACACTCACTTGGGAAACCTTCTTGGAAAGGTTTAGGGCTCAATACTTGTCAGAGTAGTTCCGTCAGTGACGTATAGACAAATTTCATGATCTACAACAACAAGGGCTTACAGTGGCTCAATATGAGAGAAAATTCCTCGAGCTCCTCCCTTATGTAGAGTACATGAAGGATGAGAAACTATAGGTTAATCTCTTTATCAAGGGATTGAACCACACCTTATATGGCATGGTACACATGACACCACCAAGAGACTTGCATTACACTATTGAGAGAGAAGTCATAGCTGAGGAGATTAATAGAGGATCTCAGAACTATAATTCCTCACATCAATCTTCTGGATATCAAAAACCCCCTTGGAAGGTTTATCACAAGAATAATTTAGGGAATTTCAAAACCCCACAGCCTCAGTAGATCTAGCAGTCCCAACAGATTTAGGCACCGAAGCCACCTCAGGGATAGCAGGGCTCCAAGCCCAAGCAATGGAACTTTTAGGGTCCTAAGAAGGGACAAAAATCACAAGCCCCTTATACACCCTCGGCATAGTTACAATAGCCCTATAAGGGGGGATATAGTGGGTCTACTTAGGCAGGAGGATCACAGTAGTCCAGACCTCAAGGAATTCAGGTTCAGAATCAAGGACTGTGTTATTCTTGTGGTTCCATGGGGCACATATCTAAGGAATGTCCTCAAAAGGGAAATCAGTGGGTAGTAATGTCCGCACCTACAGTTGGAGACATGGTCCTATCCCATAGAGTGTTTGCAGTGGTTGAGAATCGACAAGTAGAGCATCAGGCCACAGTCATCGAGGCATCAGGTATGATCGGAGGTAGTGCAGTTTCTATCCTTTTTGATACTGGAGCTACTGACTCCTTTGTTTCTCCATTGGTCATGGAGCGTTGTGGGCTAGTGGCAGCTAGGTAGGACATTAGATGGGAAGTTGAGTTAGCTTCAGGAGCTAGAGTATCGGTTACCTCTTTGGTTAGGGAGTGTCTGATTCAGATAGGTAGTTTTTAACCACCTTAGTAGACCTCAAAGTTACACCTCTTGGATCTTATGGACTAGTTCTTGGCATGGATTGGCTTTATGCTCACAGGGCCAAGCTATATTGTTGTAAGAAGTTGGTCAAATTTTTGGATGATGATGGCAATGCTACTATGATATCTGGAATCTAGAGGCAGGTATCCCTTTGTATGATCTTCGCTATACAGCTTAAGCAAAGCATGCGGAAGGGATGTTAGATGTTTTCTATCACCATCAGTGATAGGGAAGATGAGGTAGAATAGGAAACCTCATTGGATGACCATCCCATACTACAAGAGTATGAAAATGTGTTTCCCTCAAAGCTACCTTGTATGCCACCCCAAAGGGCAGTAAACTTTCATATAGATTTGGTACCAATAGCAGAACTAGTGTCTAGAGCACCTTACAGGATGACCACTAATGAGCTTAATGAGCTCAAATCACAACTTGAGGAACTATTAGAGAAAGGACACATTCATCCTAGGGTTTCTCCTTGGGGTGCACCTATGATCTTTGTAAAGAAGGACGGATCTCTTAGGTTGTGTATAGATTATCGACAATTGAACAAGGTAACCATCAAGAATCAGTATCCACTTCCTAGGATTGATGACCTCTTTGATCAGCTTCAAGGTGCTAGAGTGTTCTCCAAGATTAACCTTAAGTTGGGGTATCACTAGTTGAGGATAGTGGATAGTGACATCCACAAGACCACATTCTACACCAAATATGGCCACTATAAGTTCACCGTGGTTCGATTTGGTCTTACAAATGCTCCTGTTGTATTCATGAGTCTTATGAATGGAGTATTTTGTACCTTCCTTGACAAGTTTGTGGTGGTATTCCTTGATGATATCTTGATCTATTTGAAGGATGAGAGAGAGCACGAAGAGCACCTCAGACAAGTTTCACAGTGCCTTAGAGATAATCAGCTTTATGGCAGCTTGTCGAAATGTGCCTTCTTCAGATTAGAGGTCAAATATTTGGGCCATGTAATATCTATCGATGGGATCTTTGTAGACCCATCAAAGATTGAGGCTATCATGAATTGGCCAGCACCTACCTCAGTGACTGAAGTGAGAAGTTCCATGGGTTTAGTGGGTTACTACAGACAGTTTGTTGAAGGGTTCTCTCAAGTAGCACACCCTATCACTTCTCTTAAGAGAAAGGGAAAGAAGTTTGAATTGACTGAGAAGTGTAATACCCCAAAATTACCACCTAATAATTTCAATCAATTTTGGTCCATTTTCTTCAATTTCATCATTAAAGTCCTATTTTACTAGGCAATTTTCTCTCTCCTACTTGACTTTATTTTGACTTCATGTCAATTGCAAAAACCCTAATTTGCATTAATCTCACACTATAATTAATTCCAAGTATTAGACTTTATTAGCTAAATAATCCCTATGATAAATTGATTTAATTCTAAAGTCCTAAGTGTTTTAAATTAAATTAAAATCCACCCCCTTTAGCTAATACACATAAAAGGAATTAATATTACTTGTTATTTGAATGGATTATATTATTTGGACTTAATAATTCAAATATTTGAACAGTCACCCATATGTGGCAATAATTCATTATTTTAATAAGTAATTCATGAATATTTGTCTCAAAGGGAAATGAAGAGTCAACCGTTCATTTTCAAGAACCTCTTCATTCTCTCCCCGGGCTTGTCTATTTAATGAACCTTCTCCTTCATTTGAAATCTCATTAGGTATTGGGGAAATCTAACCCTAATTCCTGGGAGTCAAGCTTCATTCTAGAGATGGTTCTCAAAATCTCATTAGGTATTGGGGCAATCTAACCCTAATTCCTGGGAGTCAAGCTTCATTTTGGAGATGGCTCTCGAAATCTCTTTTGGACCATTATCTGGGCAATCTAACCTGGGTCTCAGAGGGCTAAGCTTTGTATTGGGGCAATATAACCCTAATTTTGGAGAATAGTCCTAAATCTGTATCTGTCATCATTTGATCAATCAACATTGGGGCAATCTAACCCTGATTCTGATCTCTTCTCAAGTTCTCTTTTAGACCATTGTCTTCGCAATCTAACTTAGACTTCAGAGAATCATGCCTCGTTCTAGAGGTGGTTCTGTAATTTGATCTATTTCGGTGTCTTGGCATCCTAACCTTGACTTCTGAGGGTTAAGCTCCGTTCTGGGGATAATCTTGAAACCTCATCTGTCACATCAGGCTATTCTTTGAATCAATGCGCTGCTCACACATCAATTCAAAGAGGAGAAAATGTAATACCCCAAAATTGGCACTTAATAATTTCAATCAATTTTGGTGCATTTTCTTCAATTTCATCATTAAAGTCCTATTTTACTAGGCAATTTTCTCTCTCCTACCTGACTTTATTTTGACTTGATGTCAATTGCAAAAACCCTAATTTGCATTAATCTCACACTATAATTAATTCCTAAGTATTAAAATTTATTAGCTAAATAATCCTTATGATAAATTAATTTAATTGTAAAGTCCTAAGTGCTTTAAATCAAATTAAAATCCACCCCCTTTAGCTAATACACATAAAAGGAATTAATATTACTTGTTATTTGAATAGATTATATTATTTGGACTTAATAATTCAAATATTCGAACGGTCACCCATATGTGGCAATAATTCATTCTTTTAATAAGTAATTCATGAATATTTGTCTCAAAGGGGAATGAAGAGTCAACCGTTCATTTTCAAGAACCTCTTCATTCACTCCCCGAGCTTGTCTATTTAATGAATCTTCTCCTTCATTCGAAAAGAGGCAATTTGTGAGAGTAATTAAACTATAGCGAATTTTAGTCTCAATTTCATATTTTCAGGTTTTCAATTGCAATTAGCTTAATTTCTCATTTAGTATCAATTGCATTCTCATAGTAGATTAATTTGCTTATTTCTATTAGATTAATATCATATTTCTTTCAAAGTTATTTAGATTAAAATTACATCTTCATATTTATTTCAAGCTATTAGATTAATTGCACTTCTCATTCTAGATTAATTTCAATTTGTTCATCTTTCATGTTTTGAAAATCCTTCGTATTAGCTTGGTCTTATGGTTGTTGGCTCTCGTTCTGAGAGTAATTCAAACACCCCAATTAGTTAGAAGGCAACAACTTGAATCGATAGAATTTTGCGAATGGGTAATTCATACTCAATTTTGTGATTCAATGATCAAGCAATGACTATGTTGTGTTTATAGCTAGATTAGAGGTCCACGTTCAGTTGTATAACATTCTGGTGCCCACCATGGGGTAAAAAAGTTGATTTTTGGCCTCATTGATTTTTTTAAAAAATTTGAATTCTAAAATTTGTCGTACGTTCGTACTTCTCTATGTATGAAAGTTCACGCAAGATTCCTAAGAGTACCGCACAAATTTTTACTCCCTGTAGCACTCTCTCACGTGAAATTATACATTCTCACGCAATCCCTGGTATTTTCTCGCATGCAGTGTAGTAATTCCTCACGCAAAGTTTCACTGTCAGGCATTTAATTTTTACAGATTCTGTAATTTACTGTTGTTTTTTCCTAACATCTTCTTTTGTTGTTTATTTCATATCTCTATTTTTATCACAACATAACAGTGATCTGCAGGTTGCTTTGTCAAAGATCATAAAACTTGCTAACGGTTTGCTTGCAAGATGATTGCCGAAGATCAATTAAAACGTTGTGTTTTTTTTTCTTTCATTCATTCACATAGTCTAATTAGGGCTCCATTAAAATTTCTTAAAGGTCCTGATAGCAAAGTAGGGGAATAGGCTCTTCATTACGTGGAATTGACACCCACAGATGAAACTGAGACCCAGATGTTGCTAGAATGATGGATACTTGGGGAAGCGGAGAAAGGTAGTGAATCTTTAAGACTTCTACTTACCAGGGGATTATGCTCTTCTCTCTTTGAGAGAACCAAAAACCCAAAAGCTTGTGGATTTGGTGGAGTGAAGCTAACTCAGTGATGAATTTTCTTGATGTGTTTGGGTGAAGTGAAGAGGTAGAGAAGTATGCTCTTCTCTCTTTGAGAGAAACATAAAATAAAACCCTCAGATCTAAGCCAAGTTATGTCACCCTTAGAGGGCCTGCCAGAAGTTGAACCTCTGGGAACGACCCAAGTGAGTACGCACCTATCACCGGTGATTCTGCCTCACTATAATAAAGAATTTTTTGTTGAGTCTAAAGACTCCAAAACCATGTTAACTTCCTTCTCTTGATTTTGACATCATCTTGAGAAGGCTCCGTCTATTGTACTAAGCGGTGCCGCTCCTAGCCCTACTTGTGAGGGTGTATGACTTTTGAGTGTTGGTGTGGCTGCGAGGCCCTAGCCCTGTATTGGGGGCACCGAAGGTTAGTGTGAACAGAAGCCCACTAAGAACTTTCCCTATTTATTTTCCTACCCGGTTCACCTCTGAAAAGAGTCATAATCTTTGTGCAGGGAGGGGGAAGAATCTCTCCTGTAGATTCCCACCATAGGCATGCACCTGGATGCTTGAAGGTGGTATATGACACTGGCCCCTGCCACAAGGGTAACCTTTGAACATATACTATTGAGTCCTTGGAAACACCAAAAACATGGGTGCCCTCTAGGGGGTGGCACGACTGTGTGAGGTGCATGCATGCACATAAGCAGTGGGGCAAAGGTTTTGCCTTCTCACCATTTTTTTGTAGGGATAACTATGTGTTTGTTATCGAGTCTTAAACTTTTCCATCATGATTAAACAAAGATTCCCAAGATACTACCAAGTTTCTTTGTCCTTGGAAGGTCTGTTTTCGACTACTTCTTTTGCCATCATTGCTTGATCGAACCTTCATACTTCTAAACGGTGCTTGAAACCTTCAAACTGAGATTGTTGATTAAACTGTCCTTTACACTATCTGGAAAATGGTTTCCTATCTGAGAACCATTTACATTGTGTCCCAAAAAATGTCTTTTATCTCAAAATTTGTGTTGAATTGTCAAACACTGTCTTTTTCCTGTGCGAAGTTTCAGAAATTAAGCACTTTCTCGCATGAGATTTCATTCTCTCGCGTGACCTGGTACTTTCTTGCATGAACTTGTAGCTTGGCTTTCCAAAATAGAGACTTATTTCTCATTGACTAGTTGACTTTTTATCTGATTTGGTTTTTGTCTGAGGTCTGTTTATCTATTTCCTGTCATTCACTGTTAGAAACTAAGTGTCTCGAGTTGCGAACTGATTGATTTTGTTTAAACTCTCATTTGTCTCCTTGATTTTTTGTCTCATCTTTTATGCTTTTGTACCTCACATTGTGATAGTCTTATCTCAGTTGTTCTAGCCATACTCCTGATTATTCGTACCAGGTGCATCTCACATCTTGGTTGTTCTGGCCTTTATCTCCTTTTAATTGTTCCTGGAGACAAATTTTTGCTTTATCCTGAGTCTTCTCTCATTTCATCTTCATCTATGACTATCACGACTAGAAGTGGAAAAACTTATCCCATTTAGAATACTGGTCAAGGTAGAGGTGAACCTCCTAATCAAGAAATAGATCATCCTAAATCTATTGTGAAATCTGAACTTTGTGAGGGATCCTCAAGTTCTTCGTTGAGTACTTTGAAAGATAGCTCATCTCAATCACCTCTAGTGTTCCAAGAGTGTTTTAATCCATTGTTTGAAGCGCAACCTGGTTTCTCATTCCAAGGTCAAGACAACTCATTCTTCCAAAACAATTCATTGTTTCATAACTTTGAAAGGCCTTTTCGTTGAACTAATCTTATTATCGTACCTGTTGATCCTACTAAAAATAGTGACTCATTTGAACCTAGTGATACTGTTGATGATATATTCTCATTTGAATTTGTTAAATCTTTCAATCCTATTCATTCATCAAAAGTTACCTTAGCTGTGCCTTTTTGACATCGTTCATATCACTTTACTGAGGCTTCAATTTCTACATGGTCCTCCATTAACAAGATGGGAGATCCATTCGACTTTCAACCAAGAAAATATAGCCAAAATTATGATCAATCCCAAAACAACCAGCATTTTGGTCAATCTTCCAATGACCAACATTGTGCCCAACCTCAAAATGAGCAATGCCATGATCAAACCCAAGATGATCAACATCAAGCTCAAAACAAAGCTCAAGGTGCTCAACCATCAAGTCCCTAGCATTTATGAGATCCTTGGCAATGATGGTGATGACACCACAACTCAAAATGACATAGACATTGCAAAAGCAAACAAGGGTCTTATTAAGATGATGGAGATCCTCCTTCTAGAAGAGAAGGAAAAATACTTCCTTGAGCTAGCTAAACAAGGGGCCAAGTTACCCTTAGATTTTCAAGTTGAAACACTCATGGCCAAGGAAGAAGAAACTGAGACCGCAAAGTTGCAAAAGATGGTTCGAGACATGCAAGATCAGATTAGTCAACTTGCAAATATTAAGGACAAACCCGCCCAACAATTCACAATGGAAAGCATTTTTCCTTTCCCCTTCGATAGAAGTCTTCATATGCCACCTTTTCCCAGAGGTGTAGAGCTCCCTAAATATGACAAATACTTAGGTGCAACCAATCCCCAAGATCACTTGAGGGATTTTGGTGCATTATCTATGGAATTCATGCATGATCAAACATATCTTATGCACCTATTTCCTCGTAGTTTGGGTGGACCAGCTATGGAATGGTTTTCTAGATTTCCCACTGGCATTAAGACTTTTGATGAAATGGCTAATCTATTTCTTCAACATTACTCTCATAATCTTCATCATCCAATCAACATCCAAGATCTTTGCAATTTAAAACAGTGACAAGGAGAATCTTTCCTAACATTTCTCCAAAGGTGGAGACAATTATGTACAAGGTGTCCTCACAAGCTACTAGAGTCTGAGAGACTCAACATTTTCTTGGACAATCTTGTCCCAGACTTTGGATACCAAGTGCAATTACAAGGTCCTCTAACCTTTGATAGCATGATTAAACAAGTAGTACGAATAGAGGCATTTATGATCAAGAAAGGTGAATTGACTTTGAGTAAAGACAACAAATAGGGATCTTCAAACTCAAATAAGGATAAAGGGAAGTTTTTTAACAAGAATAGAGACATTGTGAATGATGGAGTGGTCGACAATGTGACCCTGAAACCTGCTAAGTCTTTTTTTAATCTCTCTTCCACCATACAAGTGGTTAAAGCAGTTGAAAAGCCTATGGTGGAAAATCAGCAACCTTTGAGGTTTTCTAGAAACAAACCTTGGGCATCTTGACCCAAACATGAATTCACTTCCTTGGGAGAACCACTTGATGTGGTCTATAAAACTCTTGTGTAGAATCAAATTCTTACTCCTTTGGAAAAGCGTCTCTATGACCCACAACCATGACCTCATTGGTGGAATGACAACACCTATTGTGACTATCACCAGAATAAGGGTCATAAGACTTCTACTTGTCTTCAACTGAAACATAAGGTCCAAGATTTTATTGATAGTGGTGACATTTTTTGTGGATGTCCATGACAATGTTATTGGTATGATCAAACCTATTGGAGTAGTTTATTGTGACGTGATTACTATTAAGGAAAGCGGTGATGCTCCCAAACCTAAGACTCCTTTCATCTTGTGTAGTTTCATGTCTCATTCATCTAAATCTGAACAACCTCAAGACTGTGCTAATGTGGTTACTCGATCACAAGCAAGAGCTATTTTGAAAGGTCCTGATACTTCTACATCCACTCCAAAGAAAACTACAGATAAGAATGTTGTTGGCCCTACCAACAAGAACATGAAATCTGTCCCTACAACTAGCTTGGCCAGTTATAGCATCTTAGATCAGCTCCAGCGAACCAACGCATAGATTACCATTTTTGAGTTGTTGAAGATCTCGCCTGCTCACAAGCAGATTTTGGATAAAGCCCTCACCGAGGAAAACATTCCTAAGGATCTCGATCTCAACCAGTTCCAATCTATGGTGGGTCATGCCTCACTATATATCCTTCTCTGAAGAAGATGATCACTCTTTGAGCCATCTGCATAACACTCTCTTGCATATAGAGGTCATGATAGGTCCTAAGCACTTCCATCGAGTGCTCATAGACAATGGTGCTGGTCTGAATATCTATTCTGCTAAGTTGCTTACTCAGCTAGGTTATGATGAGAATTGTATAGACTCCTGCAAAAAGATTACCATCAAAGCTTATGATGAGGAAGAATGCAAGTCCCAAGGCTTAGTTGTGCTACCTATCCACGTAGGACCTGTTGAAAGAGATGTTACTTTTCAAGTTCTTGACATTCCTCTTACCTACAACATCTTGTTGGGTAGGCCATGGATTCATGAGATGTAGGCTGTTCCATCCACATATCATCAGTGCATTAATTTTCCATTTCATGGGGTGGAATTCACTGTGCCTGCTAATACCAATTACTCTTGCAACACTCTTGTGCAATCTATAGATAGCTTTGTTCTGGCTAATAGGGAGTCCACTAAGTTTTATGATGCTAAGCTTAAGGAAATGGAACAAACTCTAAGACTTAAGGATACAGGCATGGGAGAATACTGAATTGAACCTGTGCTATCACTTGCTACTCTACCTTTGTCCCCATGCTCTTATGGGAGACCTTTTGAGAATAACAAGACTTCTGATGACCCTCCTCAAACAATCTACAATGGTGCCTTTGTACAGGCCTCTACCCCTTTAGAAGATGAGGATGAAGAAAGATCCATCACAGCTTGGATCTATAAGGGGAAAGAAACAACTGAAACAACTACTCCTCCTCCAGACTTAGAACAAGAGCCATACAGTGAGGCCTTCAAGATCATGAAGCACTTTGGCTACAAGGGGAGTGGTCCTATAGGAAGGAATGACAATGGTTTTTTGAAACCCATTGAAGCTATAGGTCACCGCACAGAGGATACTAGTGGCTTAGGCTTTAAAAAGATCCCCTTCCATTTAGGGATAAACAAATTTGTTCCAGAACCTTAACCTGACCCTGAGTCAGAATTTGAAGATACTACTCCAGAGATAAATCTAGAGGTCAACTCTGATGAAGAAACATTTCCATATCTTATTCCTCTGGAACTTGCTACACTCTTTGCAGAACTGGATGAACCTGTTATACCTGTTCACATAGAAACTAATAGATTCCAATGAGACTACTTCAGTGCATCAATTTACATATGACCAATGGAAAGCAAGACTAAATGATGATCCCAATTTTCAAGGTGAATGATATAGGCTGCCACATTTTCAAAATCATCTTGAACAAGAACAACTTCAACAAGTTGTTAACGCCACAAGAGATAATAATGAGTCTGATGATGTTGCTAGTGCTAATGGAATTCCCACATCAAGTACTAACTCACATGAGTACGAGTTTGACTCTTTGTCTGATGCTACTTATGATAAAGATATAGACATGGTGCATACCTATGAAAGACTTCTCAAAGTAGGTGAAGGGTCTAGCGTTAGGTCACAAGAATTATATGCTACCAGTGTTAACATGTCCTCTACTTTTGACATAAGGTCTTATAGGGATTCGAACACTCCTTTGGATGAGATCGCTCTAGGTCTTGACTTGCTCATCCATGCTTTTGATGGTTATACCATGAATGCAATTGCACCAGTCACTACTTCTCTTTCACTAAAAAATCCCCATCTGATAAACTGGAAATCCCCCTCATCATCCAATGAAGTCCTAACATTCCAGAATGATTACGATCTAGCCTATTACCTCCATGCTATTGAACCTATAATGTCCTCCACCAATGAAAGTAGTGTCAGCATGACAGAGGTGGATATCAAGTATCTTAGTCAAAAAATTAAAAGAAGAAAAAATAGATGCTCTGATGGTGAAAACCACATTGTGGCAGTATAAGAGCCAAAAATAGTAAAAATAAAAGATGTATCTGATGGTGAAAACCTCTCTGAGGTGCCCAAGGATGAGATACTTGATATGATTCCAAGCCACTTTCAAGAGAGGTCATTAGTATTGATTAAGTTGACATAGCCAATGAATTTGGGTACAGAGGCTGCTCCACAAATTATTCATCTAGCACAATCATTGTCTACAAAAGAAAAGGAAGAGTTCACTAACTTCTTTCAAAGCAAGAAAATAAACTTTGCATGGACTTACTCTAACATGCCTGGATTAGACCCCAATCTAATCATGCACCATTTGTCCATTGCACCAGGTATTAAACCTATTAAATAGAAGTTACGAAAGATGCATCCACATGTAGCACTTTTGGTCAAAGCAGAGCTAGAAAAGCTTCTTAAGGATAGTTTCATAAGAACTATTGATTATGTAGAATAGATTTCAAATATTGTGCTAGTCACCAAACATGATAAATCCATTCATGTGTGTATAGACTTCAGGGATCTAAATAAGGCATGTCCAATAGATGACTTCAAGTTGCCTAATATTGACATGATAATAGACATGACAACATGATATGAGATGTATTCCTTGATGGATGGCTTTTCTAGCTATAATAAAATAAAAATTGGGCCAGAAGATCAAGAAAAGACCACTTTCACATGTTCCTAGGGAACCTTTTGCTAGAATGTCATCCCTTTTGGGCTTAAGAATGCTGGAGCAACATATAAGAGATATATCACTAGTATTTTCCATGATATGATGCATAAAATAATGGAAGATTATGTGGATGATACTTTAGCCAAAAGCATGTAGTGAAGAACTCACCTTATAGATTTGGGTCCTATACTTGACCGCATGGATTAATTTAGTCTCAGACTTAATCCCAAAAAGTGTGCTTTCGGTGTCACTTCTGGGAAACTCTTGGGTTACATCATTTCAGCTAAAGGCATAGAAGTTGATCCTAAAAATGTGCAAGCTATTATGGACATGCCTGCACCCAAGAATATTAGTCAAATGAGAGGACTGCAAGGAAGGCTACAATCTATTAGGCACTTCATTTCACAATTGGCCAACAAGTCACAACCGTTTACTAAAACTCTGCATAAGGGTGTGACTTATGAATGGAAAGAAGAATGTGACAGGGGACTCACTCAAATTAAAAGGTATCTTGCTAATCCACGTATATTGATGCCTCCTATTCATGGGAAGCCACTCATACTATACATCTCAGCCACAGACACATCTTTGGGTGCTCTCCTAGCTCAAGAAGATCAAAACAACAAAGAGAGAGCTATATATTATATCAACAGAACATTGGTTTCATATGAAATGAACTATTCTTTCATTGAGAAAGATTGTCTAGTAGTAGTGTTTGCTTCTTAGAAGTTATGACATTATATGCTAGCTCACACCACAAGGCTTATTGCAAAAATTGATCCACTAAAGTACCTACTGAGCAAGGCTGCCCTCGCGGGTAGATTAGCAAAATGGGTGATGATACTTAGCAAATTTGACATTAAGTATGTGGAAAGAAAAGCTATTAAGGGACAAGCAATTGATGATCAGTTGGCGGAAGCTCCTTTGAAAGATCACCAGCCTTTGAGTATTGAATTCCTGAATGAATCCATCATACTTCTCACACATCAAGCTTGGAGCATGTTCTTTGATGGATCATTCACTCAACAAGGATCTGGTGCAAGAATTCTAGTTATAACACCTCAAAGATACTCATTACCAAAAGCTTACAAAATGTTGTTTCCTTGCACAAACAACATTGTTGAATATGAAGCTCTCATTAATGGTATGAAGATAGCCATTGAATGGTGTGTGGATGAGCTCAAGGTCTTTGGAGACTCTCAGTTAATCATCAACCAAGTTAATGATGTCTATCAAACAAAAGATGACAAGCTAGTACCTTACAAAAGAATGGTGGATGATCTCAAATGATATTTTGCACACATTTCTTTCCAGAAAATTCCAAGGGCAGACAATAAAGTAGTCGATGCTATGGCCACTCTTGCTTCACTATTACAAATTCCAAAAAATGACTTCAGACATGAATTCTTGGTGGAGGCCTTACACTACCCTGCCTATGACATTCCTGAATCCAGGATGATTTGTTTAGTCATTGGATATGACTCATCTCACTACCACCATATTTATTCCTACCTCCATGACCAGATCATTCTAGAAACCTATACCTGGAATGAAAAGCATCACCTAATTCATACTACTTCACGGTATGTCATCATAGCAAATGACTTGTATAGACGGGGTCTAGATGGTACCCTCCTTAGGTGTCTAGAACCTGATGAGTCCAAACATGCGCTAGCTGAGGTACATGAAGGTATCTATGGGTCTCATTCAAGTGGTCTGACATTAGCTCAGAAGCTTATTAGAGCTGGTTACTACTGGCTGAATATGGAGAAAGAAGTTGTTCAATATGCCAAGACTTGTAAACAATGCCAATTTCACGGAAATCTGATCTATGCTCCTGCTAAAGAGCTTAATCCTTTCATCAGTTTCTGGCCATTTTAGCAGTGGGCCTTTGACTTGGTGGGTCAAATACATCCTTCTTCAAGAGGACATAAGTTTATCATCACAACTACTAACTATTTTACTAAGTGGGTTGAGGCAATGCCTATGGTTGTAGCTAATGGCAAGTATGTGGCTATGTTTATACTGAACTACATCATCTGTAGATATGGTGTACCCTCATCCATTATCATTGACAATGGGGGACAATTCAAGAACAAGGACCTAAGAGAGTTATGCACCAAATTCATAATCATCCAGCATTGGTCATCTATCTATTATCCCCAGGGTAATGGACAAGCAGAAGCTTCTAATAAGACAATTCTCAAAATCTTGCACAGAATAGTTCATAAATCTGGTAGAGATTGGCATCTCCAGATTAATCTGGCTTTGTGGGCCTATAGAACAAGTATCCAAATGCCAACATGGGCTACACCCTTTGCCTTGGTTTATGGAGTAGATTCAATATTACCTATTGAGGTCAAGATTCCTACACTGTGAACCTCCCTGAGGGGCCTCATCACTAATGAAGAGAACATAATATCCCAACTTCAAGAGCTTGAGTTACTGGATGAATGTCGGAAGGTGGCGTTCGATCATCTAAGAGCATACCAAAAGAGGATGTCTAAAGCCTACAATAAGAAAGTTAGGAAAAAGAGAATTCCAAGTGGGTGATCTCATCCTGAGAGAGAACCCCAAGAATCAGCAGCAATGAGTCCAAAAAGGGAAATTTGAACCAAACTGGCTTGGTCTATATGTTATTACTGCAGCATTTGGGTCTGGCGCATACAAACTCTCCACCACTGAAGGAGAACAGCTCAAAGAGCCTATCAACACTCTTCACTTGAGGAAATTCTACAACTAAAGCATTGCTTGTATGCTCATGTACATACTTATTGGTCCTGGAAAAATCCAAAAAAATGTTATATTGCAAAAAATCCTAAAAATTGGAAAATGTCCTAAAAAAATGATCATCTTAGTGAAAACCTGGTAAACAAGCACTTTGATGTATCTATAATCTTGGTGAAAACCTAGTAAACAGGCGCCTTGATAATAATTTTAAAAAAATACAAAATTTGAAAAAATACAAAAAAAGTGAAAAAATAAAAAATACAAAAAAATGAAATATTCAAAAATACAAAAAAAATTTTAAAAAAGAGAAAAGTACAAAAAAATTGAAAAAGAAGAAAAAATGTGCCATTGATGAAAACCTGGTAAACAAGCATCATGGTAGCAGAAATAGAATCTCTGCCAAGATGGTGAAAACCTAGTAAATAGGTGCCTCTTGTTTCTTGAAGCTATATCTCATCTCAGCACCGTTTGGCTCTTGCTTTCCTGCTTTAGTTTGCTTTCCCGCTTTCCTGCTTTAGTTTGTTTCCTGCTTTTAGTCTGTTTCCCGCTTTGGTTTGCTATCTCATGCACTTGCTTTTAGTTGTCTTCGAGATTTTTCTCGACTCTTCATGGATTGGAACTGGTCACACTTGGGGGCACCTTCTTGGTCTAGGGGGCATTGTCCTATTTCTTTTGGAAGTTTTGTTCATGCATCAGTCACCGGTGATTCTCACTGTGCTTGCCTGCTAGTGCCTAGCTACTTTTGAGATTTCTCTCCTTGAGGATCTCTCGTGTATCGGTCACCAGTGGTTCCCACTGTGCCTGCCTACTGATACTTAGCTCTCATTTGAACCCCTCTTTTTTGGGATCTCTTCCTTACATCAGTCACTAGTGGTTCTCACTGTGTCTGCCTGCTGATGTTTCATTCGTGCTTTATTCTCTCTTTCGAGAATATTCCTTGTATCGGTCACTAGTGGTTCTCACTATGTCCACCTGCTGATACTTGGTTCACGCTTTGATATCTTCTTGAGACTTCATCTCTCACGATGGTCACCAATGGTTCTCACTGCGTCTGCCTACTATCGCTATCCTGTTGAGACTTCGAACATTGTACGCTTTTGATCCAACTTAAATCTGCTTGAACACAAACTTAAACTGAAGCTAAAACTAAATTTGTGTTCCTTTGAAGCATGCTGAGCTTTTTTTTCTTTGAGTGCTTGTTTGGTTGTTTTATCATTTCCCCTCAAGAGAATCTAAGATGTCTTTCTTGACTAAGAAACACGAAGATTGGGGGCGTGATCTTTTCTTTGCTTTATGTTAGCTGGATTAGTTCCAATGATCCAATGAATATACATAAGAGGGGTGTCCATCTGTAAGAGCCTTCATCTCATATTGGATGGTCATATGTACCTCGACTCCTTTTATATGGAAACTTTGGTGAGGTTGGTTCTTCTCCTTGTCTATTTTGAGTGACTTCTTTTTGCTACAAGTGAAATTGCTAACGCTCGTCCTGCTAAGTCAACGTAAGGGTCACTGCGAGCAGTCTTTGGCAAAAGAAGGAACTCTTGTGTGTCTGGTGTGTTTGTTTGCAAGAAACATTTAGGTCATTCTAGCAATTATGCTTTGATGCTTATGTTAACTTGCTAAATCAAAAGGAATAGGTGTTCAGGTCATTCTGGCTTCTTGTGCCTTAATGCTTACACCTCATTCCGACAAATCAAAGACTAATGTCATATTCATATTCTCATGATTGCAATTTCAGTGGGGGTTGTATGACATCCTACAAATGTTTGTTGCTAAAAACTCTATGATGATAATACAATGAGTCCAACAACCAAGTCCTAGGGTTGCATCTAGCTTAGGCTTGCATTTTTCATTCTAGGCTTGCATTGAGACAGTGTTTTGGTGCTCTCTTGATTGCCTTCTTCTAGATCTATTCATCGAAGGGTCTCATCTTTCATCTCGGTTTCATCATGATTGCACAAGTTTTCAAGATCAAAATCAAAATCTAACACTCCTAGATAGCTCAAAATCACGTTTTAAATTTCTGGGACCATCGGGATCGGACGCTTGTGCAGTCACTCTTCTGGCATCATCTTCTTGCCAGATTCTCATCTCTTCATCATTTTCTCGAGATCTTTAATGTTTTCATCAAAGTCAAATCTAGTCAAATTTGGTCAACTATGGTCAAACTTGGTCAACAGGACCTCCCGATCACTCCATTTACTTTTGCAGCTTCTCGAATCTAGTCTAATTGCTTTTGCTCTGCAACCTCTTGTTGTCAATCATCCTTCTGATATGTCATCTTTTGATTTCTCTCTCGAGGGGGCCGGATGATTGCATCATTTGAATCTTGTTGAACTAGTCTCATTTTAATTTGATCTAAATCAAAGTCCTCACCGCTTGGGGCATCTCTTCACTAGGGGCATCATCGTGCCTCACATCTGGTCATCTAGTCATCTATCTTTTAGATATCTAAGCAATCTAACTCAGATCCTCGGGAATCAAACTTCATTTTAGAGATGGTTCTCGAGATCTCATTAGGTATTGGGGAAATCTAACCCTAATTCCTAGGAGTCAAGCTTCGTTCTGGAGATGGCTCTCAAAATCTCTTTTGGACCGTTATTTGGGCAATCTAACCTGGGTCTCTGAGGGGTAAGCTTTGTATTGGGGCAATCTAACCTTGATTCTAGAGAATAGTCCTAAATCTGCATCTGTCATCATTTGATCAATCGACATTGGGGCAATCTAACCCTGATTCTGATCTCTTCTCAAGTTCTCTTTTAGACCGTTGTCTTCGCAATCTAACTTAGACTTCAGAGAATCATGCCTCATTCTGGAGGTGGTTCTGCAATTTGATCTATTTTGGTGTCTTGGCATCCTAACCTTGACTTCCAAGGGTTAAGCTTCGTTCTAGGGATAATCCTGAAACATCATCTGTCACATCAGGCTATTCTTTGAATCAACACGCTGCTCGCACATCAATTCAAAGAGGGGTAAATGTAATACCCCAAAATTGGCACCTAATAATTTCAATCAATTTAGGTGCATTTTCTTCAATTTCATCATTAAAGTCCTATTTTACTAGGCAATTTTCTCTCTCCTACCTGACTTTATTTTGACTTGATGTCAATTGCAAAAACCTTAATTTGCATTAATCTCACACTATAATTAATTATTAAGTATTATACTTTATTAGCTAAATAATCCCTATGATAAATTGATTTAATTCTAAAGTCTTAAGTGCTTTAAATTAAATTAAAATCCACCCCCTTTAGCTAATACACATAAAAGGAATTAATATTACTTGTTATTTGAATGGATTATATTATTTGGACTTAATAATTCAAATATTCGAACGGTCACCCATATGTGGCAATAATTCATTCTTTTAATAAGTAATTCATGAATATTTGTCTCAAAGGGGAATGAAGAGTCAACCGTTCATTTTCAAGAACCTCTTCATTCTCTCCCCGAGCTTGTCTATTTAATGAACCTTCTCCTTCATTCGAAAAGAGGCAATTTGTGAGAGTAATTAAACTATAGCGAATTTTAGTCTCAATTTCATATTTTCAAGTTTTCAATTGCAATTAGCTTAATTTCTAATTTAGTATTAATTGCATTCTCATAGTAGATTAATTTGCTTATTCATATTAGATTAATATCATATTTCTTTCAAAGTTATTTAGATTAAACTTACATCTTCATATTTCTTTCAAGCTATTAGATTAATTGCACTTCTCATTCTAGATTAATTTCAATTTGTTCATCTTTCAAGTTTTGAAAATCCTTCGTATTAGCTTGGTCTTATGGTTGTTGGCTCTCGTTTTGAGAGTAATTTAAACACCCCAGTTAATTAGAAGGCAACAGCTCGAATCGATAGAATTTTGCGAATGGGTAATTCATACTCAATTTCATGATTCAATGATAGAGCAATGACTATGTTGTGTTTATAGCTCGATTAGAGGTCCATGTTCAGCTGTATAACAAGAAGTATGATCGAGCATTTCAAGAGCTCAAGAGGGCATTGACCAATGCACCCATTATTTTTGTGCCTGAGCCTTTAGTAGAGTTTGTAGTTTGCACAGATACTTCCTTAGATGGTTTAGGGGCAGTTCTTATGTAGGATAGACGAGATATAGCATATGAGTCTAGGAAACTGAAGACTCGCGAGCTCAACTATCCTACCCATGATCTCGAACTTGCAACAGTGCTACATGCTTTAGTGAGATGGCTACACTTCCTTTTAGGACATCGATTTGAACTTCATTCGGACCATCAAAGTCTACAGTACATCTTCACTCATCCAAACCTTCATGCTAGGCAACAAAGATGGATGGAGTTCTTGTGTGAATATGATTTTGATGTTCACTACATCAAGGGGAAAGAGAATGTTGTCATAGATGCTTTGAGTAGGAGATGGCATGAGCTTTCTTCTATGTCTATAGACACAGATTTGAGAGATTGCATTCTACATCACTTGCATGATGATGAGTTATATGCAGAAGTGAGTGAGTTAATTCAGTCTCAGAGACCCCTTGAAGGGAAGTATGCAAATTATTCCTTGGAGTCAGATGGACTCTTACGTCATAGAGGATGCATCTACATACCTTCTTCCAGAGGATTGCGAGAGTTTTTCATGCTAGAGGCCCATAGAGCCCCTTATGTAGCGCATCTCGGAGTGAAGAATATGCATGCTGATTTGAGACAGTTATATCATTGGCCAAGCATGAGGATGCAGATTGTTGAGTTGGTAGCTAGGTGCCTAGAATACCTGAGGGTGAAGGTGGAACACCGACATCTAGGTGGTCT
Source organism: Chamaecyparis obtusa (assembly GCA_027943335.1). Taxonomy (NCBI): domain Eukaryota; kingdom Viridiplantae; phylum Streptophyta; class Pinopsida; order Cupressales; family Cupressaceae; genus Chamaecyparis; species Chamaecyparis obtusa. The sequence goes on along the minus strand of BSBK01012277.1, from coordinate 73,450 downwards.
ACTTCAGCCTCATGAGATACTAGTGTGGAAGTGGGACACCATATCTATGGACTTCATTATTGGTCTACCTATGTCATCTCGCCGTCATGATGCGATCATGGGGATAGTTGACAAGTTCACCAAGGTGGCTCATTTTTCACTGGTTTGTACTACTTTTACTGCACCATTAGTGGCACAGGTGTTCTTGCGAGATATTTTCAGACTGCAGGGCGTAACTTGTAAGATTATCTTAGATAGAGATTCTCTCTTCACTTCGTCCTTTTGGAGATAATTGCATGCAACATTGGGCACTAGGCTCAATTTTAGTATGGCCTACCACCTTGAGACAGACAGACAGACCGAAAGGGTCAATCAGGTGTTAGAGGACATGCTTTGCATGTATGTTATGGACCATCAAACCCGGTGGGAGGAATACCTACACTTAGTGGAGTTTTCCTATAACAATGGGCATCATACGTCCTTGGGTATGCCTTTGTATCAGGCTCTCTATGGTAGACCTTTTAGGACACCACTCAGTTGGGATAGTATCGAGGATAGAGTTTCCATTGGTCCTAAGTTAGTCAAAGATATGGAGCAGCAGGTGACCTTGATTAGATGGCATCTCAGAGAGGCTCGAGATAGACAAAGGAAGTATGTCGATGCGAAGAAGATCGATCGAGCTTACTTAGTAGGAGACAGGGTCTTTTTGAGAGTGTGACCGCATAAGAGTCCAATCCATTTTGGAAAGGGCTCTAAGCTAGCACCTCATTTTATTGGACCTTTTGAGATCCTTGAGAGGATAGGACCAGTTGCTTACCATCTAGCATTTCCACCTAGCCTGTCACGCATCCATGATGTGTTTCATGTTTTAGTTCTGCAGAAGTATGTTTATGATGAGTCTCATGTGATAGATTGGGATGCTTTGCAGGTAGAGTCAGACGGATAGCTGGTGTTGTGAGCCCATACGTATTTTAGCCTTACGGACCCTGGAACTTCGAGGCAGGGCGCTTGACCAAGTTAAGGTCCAGTGAGATTGTTATAACGAGGTCACAGCTTCATGGGAGGATGCAGCATAGATGAGGTCACAATACCCTCACCTCTTTGATGAACTCAAGGAGGAGGTTCATGCCTAGAGGGGGTGGATGTGAGACCTATCAAACAGTCATATTTATATTGCATTATTTTCCATGCATTCAGTACTCTTTTTACAAACATACCTAACTATTTGAGACACTTATGTATTTAAGGATTTGTTGAATCCTATGCTACATGTTCGGTACCTGATTATGTAATCAGGGTACACTCGAGATACTACATGTTTTGATTTAGTTTCAGTTTCGATTATGTTACATATGATTTTATATGATGTTTTAAAACCATTGCAGTGAAAAGTTGGTTTAAGAAACCAAAGTTATGCTTAGTTGATTGATTTATAGATAGTTTTTAAACCATGTAGTATTGATGATGTATCATGTTTATATCATGTTGATTGGACCTACTGATGTGTGCAATGAGTGTGCAAGATGAGTTGACCATGGATCTAAGTGCGGGGATCCAGTATTGGGACCTATGTTTACACCATGCATACCTAGGTCCTCTTTGTAAAAGAAACGTGGACCTCATTGTAAAGTCTTTTATTTCATGAATGTTGTTTGCATGTGTGTATTTAATTTAGTTAATGTCTATGTGAATTAGCCATGTCATTTGTTTTAATAAATGTGCCAAATTTGGCAAATTATGGTTTATGTGTTGGCATGGTTAAGTATTTTATATTTGATTGGGTCAAGGGCTTGACTAGGATGTAGCCTTAGGGACATAGGATCAACTAACCTTGGGTTGGGAAGTTTCTAGAAGTCAACCAGGACTAGAAATCCGTGTGTAAACTTTAGGTGGAGTTTAGGAGGGCCATTTGGGCTCCCATAGGTTAACTGGGGTCAATTTTAGCTACCCAAGTTGATACCTTAGGGGTTAGGGGTCATTTTCAGCTCATTAAGAGCCTTAAAACTCATTTATGACCCCCCTAAAGTCAAGGTTTTAATTTTGGTCGAAATTGAAGAGTTGTGAGGTTTTGGTTAACCTCTCTCTTCTTCCCAAACTTGATCCTAGATTTTAGGAGGTTTGCCTATTTAGGAGAAGCTTGGAGTAAGGTTTAGTTTTTCACCCACTCTCTAGATTTGGAGACCCTTTCAGCTTTGAAGGAGCTTAGGAAGATTTACTTTGGAAAGAGTTTTTATTTCAATTTTCATCCTTTGCTTGGATCAAGGTAGGATCTTGTGGTATTTTTGTTCTTCATGCTTGTGTTTGAGCTTGGAGCTCCATTAATGGAGTCCATGGCTTTTTCAAGGTTTTTAGTTTGAAAATTTAAGTTCTTGTAAATGTTGTTTTAAATTCGTGATTGCATTTGGGATGGGATTATTCAAGGATTACTCACCTTAGGGAGGGTGGAGTAACCTTGAAGGGGGTAGAAGGAAGTAGACCCCGGTTGTGTAGAGTCTCCCATGTGTGGAGGGAAATACATGGGGTTCCACAATACCCATGATGCCTAGTATGGCCTCCGGGCACTTGGGGGGCATAAGGAGAGTTAGACCAAATCTTGTTGAAGATGGTCTTCCCAAGTCCATGTGTGGCTTGGGAGATTTGCATTTTTACTACGAATTCTCCACCTGGTAGTCCACCTCTACCCCATTTTCAGGAAGGTCTCTTCGAGCCCTTTCCCTTGTAAAATCTAGTTGGGAGTATCATTTCATTGTCCATGTGTCTTGCTTGTTTCCTTCTTGCTATGGTTGTCTGTATGTACCCCATTCCATAATGGATCCCCTAGCTTGGGGGTGGCCTTGAAAAGGCCTAGGATGGGAGGTGAGCCTCCATGGTCAACCTCATTCTATCAAGATCAGCTGGAGACTTGGCGCTGATAGTTTGTGAAGTGGAACATTTGAACTTGTAATCCTCCATATCTTATGTTTTATAAGGAACTCAGGATCTTTATGTAACCCTCTGTCAAGTTGTAAATCCTAAATTATGATATTGAAACTAAGGAATTATGGATTCAAATATTTGACTTTGACTGTGCATGTGTTACAGTTTATGATGCAATTTTAGTTTTCTAATTTCAATTATATATGTGTTTGATTTTATAGGAAAATAATAGTTTGAGGAAATTCATATAATCTTCAGTAAATATTTAATTTATTAATTTCTTAGTTAATCATGGAAATCCCAATTTGAAAATAAATTAATTAAAATTATTTTTTTAGTTGTACTTAAATTAGTTAAGATTGTTATTAAGTTTAGAATGTTTTAATTTGGATTATTATGACAAACCATAAATTTAAGGTTCTGTTTAAACCTTGTTATAAAAAAAAGAACGTATGAGAAATTAGAAGTAAAATTTAATTGCTAAGTTTGTTATAATAACCTTGTTAGTATTACAAAGTTAATAAACTACTAAATTAATCTAAGTTGGTATGGTTGCTTAATTAAAATTAAGATTAATTAAATGGATTTTAGTAAATCTCATTTTTTTTTTAAAACATGTATATTTCCACACTTAGAATATTTTATGGAATTTTTGAACAAATTTCCTAAATTCAATTTCTGAATTGGCCAAGTTGTTAAGTACATTTTATGGATGGCAATGCTATGGTTTTTTTTTTTAAATTAATTCCACTAATACCCCCTGTTTTGGTATTCAGGGATTCAAAATCACATCAGTAAATTTGTCTTCTAATTTATTTGATATATCTATTAAATCTAATTTAATAAAACATATAATCGTTATGTATTTAATCAAAAAAAAAGGGGAAACTTCTATTAAAAAAATAATATATGTTTCTTTGTTATAAAAAAATCCCGATTTGGGAATGGTTCGCAGGGCGCACGAAAACAATTCTCCCTCTGCGTGCGGCTCCAATGGCTGTCGCGGAAGAGCTAGAGGAGAAACCCTCTCGTGCAGTTTTAGACCTTATAATAATATTTCATTTGGTAAAGTTAAATGTATTTTAAATTAGTATTTTAGATTTAAATTTGTGTTGTTTTAAATTAGTTTATTTGTAGTTAATTTGTTATTAGCATTTAATTAATTAGTTGTGATCTTACATAGTTTTATTTTTATATTAGTTTATAGGTGTTTTTAGCAAATTAAATAAGTTTATAAAAGGAGATTGTTATGTTGAATTTGATAATAACTTCATTTAGTATTAATGTTTTCTTTTATTTTATTATTGAGTTTAAATAGTTAAATGATAAAATATTTAGTTCAATAGATTGTTTATATCAATTGAGATTATGAAATCGATTTAGTGGTTATGTTAAAAGATTAAGTGATCACTTTATTGCATGAGCACTATATTAGTTAATCTATATTATTGAAAATAGAAAATTTTAAATTAATCAAATTATACTCTATGTAGGTAATTTGTTTATTAAATTAACTCATTTATTAAGTTAATAATTTTATCTTAGTAAACTTGTCGTCGCAATTGTTAGTTATAATCTAATCCAATTAAAATTAATTTTGGTAGACATACTGTCTATAGGGGATTCTTTCGTTTCCCTTATGGTCTCACCTTGGATCATCATGTCTATTCAAAGCTTGTTGACCAGATTTGTGCACGGTTGACTTATGGTCAACCATAGTCAAACCTTGGGTTTTCTCCTCGGTTTGCATGCACAAATGCTCCCTGGTATGTTGTAGCACTTAGCAGTGTGTAGGAAGCCATTTTTATGCACAGTTCACTTTTTGGTCAACTTAGTCAAACCTTGGACATCATCTCGGTTTACATGCATAAATCTTACCCTTGCTTGTTTTAGACTTAGTAGAATCCTTGTAGGGCATATTTGGGCATAGTTGACTTTTTGGTCAACCCTTGGTCAAACACCTCAGTTTGCATACCCAAGCATTCCCTTATGCTTTTTGCTTCCTTTTAGCTTGGTCACACGTACTTCCGTGCATGGTTGACTTTTGGTCAACTTAGGTTGACTTTTAGTCAACTATCTCAATTTACGTGTCGGTCGGAACTTATAGCATAGGGAACCCCTAGTAGCTTGTTTTGCGCTGGTTGATGAAGTTTGAGTTTTGGTCAAACTTGATCAACCTTCTATGTTCGACCTTTAGGGAGTTGTCAGACTCTCCTCTTTTTTTTTACAGTTGTCTGTCATCTCCCTACACCGTCTCACATGCACGTAGAGTCTTGTGTCGGTAAGTGTTTTCACTTTCTAGTTGCGTAAGTATGTTTAGTTTAGATGGTTAGTAGGTTTTTAGAAAAAAGTTGTAGTTGTATTTTGCTCAACTCTTGGGCATGACATATATATATATATATATATATATATATATATATATATATATATATATATATATATATATATATATATATATATATATATATATATATATATATATATATGGAAAAAAATTGCCACATCCCTCCTGTTTACCATCACTTTATTACATATTTTTTATTTGATACTATAGATGTTTATATTCCATGTATTTCATCAAAATAATGTATGTTTTGATTTTTTTACCATAGGTGTTCATATGTCATGTACTTTATTGGAACAATGGCTCAAAATTGTATAAATGAAATGATATTATGTTATGTTCTTAATCTTGAGTTGTAATTGAGTTATTGCACATGTATTCTGATCAAGATGATGATTACAAAATAACTATATATTTCTTGGATGAGTGGTTGTAGGAGATGATCGTCTTTCAAGGAGGGAGGGAAAGTATAACCAGGTATTGGATACAAACATGGTCATGAGTTTTGAGTTGTTTGAGTCCCGAAACTAGTAAGTATGGGCTAAGTTGAGGTTGAAACTAAGACTAGGAAGTAAATGTTTGAGTAGGTTTCTATTTTGGTCACTTCATCAACTAGAGGAGTTGATATCCTTAGTAAGATTTAAGGTATTAATTTACTGGTAATATTGTTTAATGATTTTTAAAATATTCTAACATTTACATATATACGAGTGTAGTATACATAATATGTATGTGTGTGTGTATATAGGGTTTGACCATAGTAATACATCTCACAACTATATAAATATATATAATACATATATATACAATTTAGTAACATTTTATCATAAATCTTGCAGTGGTGCCATGGCATCAACTATATGTATTCCTTAATCTTTTTATGGAAGTCAAATTTCATTTAGAATTTCATTTTGTTCTCATGTGAACTTGATTCAAGGAATGGAAACAAATTCAAAGAGGATCTTTTTACTAGCCATGTCTTGGACTAAGTGGCATGAAACCTTGGTTAATATTGATCTGGCATAATGTAATAAAGGATGAGCAATATGGAGGGAGGGCTAACTGCCTCTCTTTGAAATGTAAATCACTGCCAAATGAAACGTAATATAGTAAAATTTAAGGAAATGAATTTGGGGAACATTTCAAAAGGAGTTTTGAATGAAGAAGTGAACATTGTTCACTTACATATGAAAAATGTTGGTTGCTGGAAGGAAATATTTTAATTGGTACTTAGGATTTGAGTACAGTAGTGGCATACAGATTGGATAGTTGGGAACGTATCACAACCCTTATTTGCATCATCACAAATTTAACCAAACTCAGAGGCATTTGAACACACTATGTTTTCTTAAGATATTTTGTTTCATTTCTTCTACTTCAATAAAAAAATGTATGAATGGACAGATATTTTTCAAATCAGTGTAATTTTTAAGGTTTCTAAAAAATGAATTAAGTTGTAGGTATAGAGTTGCATGTACTTTTATTAGTTGAAGTATAGGGTTCATGAAATAGAGGCAAACTCAAACCCTACATCAGGATGAGAAAACTTCATAGTGCTTTATTAGAGTAAGATGTAAGTCAATACAATAATATACTATGTTATTATGAAGTTATTGAGTCAAAACTCATGAACAAAGATCTTACCTTTGTAAACTAATATGAATAATGAATTTGGAAACATTTATAGAAATTTTATATGACAACTCCAAATTCATGGAGTTTGAGAAACTCGGGAAAATTTAATACATCTTCATTGGTTCGAACCAGTTTACTTTTGACTGTGTTAAGATAACTCAAATTATTGTTCTAAATGCTAATAAAATCATTCCCGGAAGAAACTAAAAAAGTTATATGAGAAGAATATTTGTGATGTGTCTCTAATTCTGGAAATTGAATTCAGTAACTTAAGTCGGGTGGGTAAATGGATGTGTAAAGATATTTAAGATGAATCATTTGTAGTGCAAAGAAGCTTATGTTCATATGCATTAAGAGGTGTCGATTTAGTTCCTTTATGAGAATATGAGTGTAAGGAATGTGTTGCATAGCCCTATATCCATTAGTGTTAAAGTAGCCAAGAAATAGTATCATGGTTAGAGAGCCTAAAACTTAACTACTCATTATAAAACTTGTAAACATCAAACTGGATTAGTTAAATATCTAAGAATGTATGGTTAATAATGTTGATTGTTAATGAAAAGTACATCAAAATTAAGGTGAAAATAAATAGAAACCTCACTGCTACTTATGTACATCAAACTAGAAAGATTAAGACTAGTTAAGTCATTAGTCTTATGTGATTATGAACTAGATAACTGAATTTCTATTGAGATGTGAAACCCAAGTTGGATAGGGTGTTGAACTTGGCTACATGTCTTTAATGTGCTTGTAATTAGAAACCTTGGCCAAGGTACACTAAGCCAATTTAGTGTTAGTCGGTTTGATTTCTATAGATACATTACCTAGTTAGAGGTCATACTAGTTAGGAGTTACTATAGAGTATGGCCGACTAGAGTTATGTATGAATATACACTAGATTCATTTGGCTTGTCTCAACACTATGTTTACACCCCTACAAAGGGTCAGGTCAATTCAAGTAAGAACTTGTGCAAGGGGGGTCAGAAGATCCGTGGTTGGATGGTAAAAACACCCTGGTGAAACTTTCCGTCCATGTTATGTATTGATATATTCAAGAAAGGTACAATAGAATCCAATGCTAGTACACTTGCAATAAGTTTATGTACATTATGCATCTTTCATGTTAAGTTAATTAACAAAGATTATGCATGTTAAGTTATCTTTCCTTTTTACAATTTACTATTAAGTTTAGATGCAATTCTTTTATAGTTTTTAAAAATTGTTGAATACAAAAAAATATCATAGTTAATCTTAGCTTACATTTTATTTCAGTTCAGTAACTTATACTCGTTAATAGTTCTTTATGTTACAAGAGAACTTAGCTAGTTATTTTTGTTTTAGAAGTTATCTTGTTACATATGGTATCAGAGCATCTAGGTTTGCACTTAACCTAGGGCTCACCACCAAGGAAACCTAGTGAGAAAACTAAAATGAATCATTTTTTTTTGTTAGGATGTGGATTTATACAACCAAATATAAGAGATCTCAAGACCCGACATACATCAAAATTGGGAGGGTAACAAACCAAGAGCATGATTATTCTCAATGCTCTCCACTTTTAGACACAAAAACTTTTATTGAAGGCATAAAGAGGTTCAGAAGGCAAAGGAAGAAGTGGATACCTATAAGAAGAGCAGTAGGTAGGGCATCAATAATGTCTAATTTGAAACCCAAACCCAAACCCTCTTCTGAAAACTAATATGAGCTGAAATCAGAATCTAACCTTTTTTTGAAACTCTGTCGATAAATCTAATTGAGTGTGTAAAGCCTATAGATCACCATATACCTACCCCAAGTTAAGATTTAATTCCTTACTCAGAATTAGACGGTCATGAAGAGCTCATTACGGGAAATGAAGGCAACTCTAAGATAGAGCTCCTGAATGTATATATATCCATGTAAATGTGATAGAAATTTTGGTATTCAATGATAATGTAAATGTAATTACAATTTTGGTGGTGAGTGTAAATTACAAAAGAAAATTGTGCATGTACCTTAAGTTTCTAGTTATATGTCAATGCATTAGTTAGTTTTAATTTTTAATATATGCTTGATATAGATTAAAGAATTAAATAAAATCTTTCATTATAGGTAAACTAAACAAAATCCTTACCATGAAAAACACACGGGACAACAACAACAGATTTGGAACCCAAAACACACCAACTAGGAAACTAGATAGACTTTTACAAATGGAGCAGGAGACTTAGATCCAACTTGGGTATTTAGAACAATAAATAGGAACCTAGATAAAAATAAGGAAGGGGAAACTGAATCTTAGACCACGGGTAGAGCTGAAAAGCAAGATCATACTCATGAGTATAGGGGGGAACAATCCCAGACCCAAACCCAAATTAGCAAGAGAAACCCTAGAGTTGGAATTATATCAGAAGATATGAAGAAATTTAAGTCACCCCATTATGATGGGACGGTCTAAGGGGATGTTGTGATAGCATAGCTGACTAGGATGGAAAATTACTTTAATATCTAAGCCTACATTGAGACCCATAAGGAAATTTGGGGAACCTATCAATTGATAGTACAAGCTACCTGTTGGTGGGGAAACAATAGAGTTGAGTTAGATCTTAAGCCTACAAAGTTAACTTGGGATAAGTTTGTAGAATATTTTAGGAAAAGATCATTGTGTTATCTCTTCTATGAGCAAAAATTATTAGAATTTCAAGACCTTAGGCAAGGATAACTTTTCGTTGATGAGTACTCAAAAAAAAATCAATTGATTGTTGGGATAGGAAAGATATAGTATAGAGAGGGGAGGGGTGAATCAGTACCCTCAAAAACTTTTTACTGAATTAACAATCTACAATACTAGTGTCTATCTAACCAACTGATTCCATTGTTTTCAACATACATTCAAATAACTTGTAAATGTAAAGTGCATGAAAACACACAATAAATCATTCATGAAATATAACACATGACACAACTATTTTGGTTACGTAGAAACCCTTGTTAGAAGCTAAAAAATGCGGTGGGGATGACACCCACAAACTCTTCACTACTACAGTAAATAAAGTATGCTAGTTAAGGCTACAAGTTTGATCACTTCTGATGATCTTACCCTATTAGGAGTAACATAAGATTGATTAGATCTACCTTGTCAAAGGATTTTTGCAACACCAAATAAGTGTGCACTCGATTAAGAGATTTACAACAGACGGTTAAGTCTACTATGTTAAGAGATTTATAATCCCGCTATAATGGTTAAAAGATAACAAAAAATATCTGCAATTGACAACTTCAACTTGTCTGAATCAGATCTATGAAATACTGAATAGATTTCACCTTGATGTGTAGTATATTACTCTCTGTTCTGCTCGGTAGCCTTGTATGTTTCTGATAAACTGAATACTATCTCTGATAACTATTCATTCATGTAAACCCTTGTCTGAATTATGATGTCATGTGTGTGGCTACTGCTTCATGATCTCCTTGTCATTGTATTCTTATGTCAAAATGACATCAATTACAATTATATACCAAATTTCTTTGACCTAATTAGGTTTACAACATCTTAGAAAACCTAAGATCTATAGTGTGCAAAAATAACCTAGATCTAAGTATTACATAGGAATCATCACAACATTTGATGATTACATCTATAATAAATTTGCCTCAATCTTGGTAAAATATTTATAGATCTGTGTAAACTATTTGCATAGAGATGTGTGCCTTTACTGATTACTATGTCGTTTCCTGAACAACTTGGTAAACATTGCATTCTCTGTTCAGTGAATTAACTGATGCTCAGTGTGTAGAATGCTCGGTGTTCACTAACTCAGTGCTCAATATACTCTGATACTCAGTAAACATACTCAGTTAAACCTATGTTATTTTATCTTTAGGTTATACCTTGTAACTACTCAGTATGAAGGCTTTGTGAGTTCAACCGACTAGCTTCTATATCTCCTTATTCCATCTTTTACCGATTGGTCAGCTTAGATTACCGACCGATCTTAGTTGATACTAATGACAACACTTAATGCTTAAATAGAGATAAAAATCTCCCCCTTTGGCATTAGTATCAAAACCATAATGTATATGTACTGAATGCACTTCAAAAATGTTCTAATTCCATATATACATATACATCAAAAAAAATCTAATTCGTCTACAAAAACTCCCCCTCGGTGCATGCTCCTAGTATGTAGTGAAGTACATTGGCATACACATGATTTACCCCTTTTTTAAATTAATGCCAAAATAAAATGTACTTACAACTTATCAAAAATGTGCTTGTGGGTTTTTTGCAATGAAACCAAGAGGTTTTCCCATTCCTCTTTCAAGTTGGTAAGAGCAATGTGCTCAAGACCGACTTGTGCATGCATATCATATATGTTCTCCAAAATAGATATTTCTGAGGTAGCTACTAACATTATAGCCTTTTCAATGTGTCTCTCCATGATTTTTAAGTGAGGAAGCATCTTGGCTTGTAGCTCGGTGACTTGGTCACTTATGATTTCTTCTTTCTTCCTTAGGTCTTCTCTCAACTGCCTCAATTCTTGTACTTTAAGGATATGCTTATGGAAAGTATTTGGCTCGGTTAGAGAAGCATTTTCATAGGCCAAGATATCTGCATCTAGATTCTTGATCTTTTCACTGACCTCGGCAGTGAATGTGTCCACAATGCATAACTTAAACAAAATTTGTATAATCTTCTAAGTTATTTATTGTAGCTCAGTTATAACCTCAAAAAGCTTTACCTTATTGATAGCCACTTCTTGGCTGATTTTCTCCACAAGTTTGAATTGGATTTTTGCTTCTGCCCTCTCTTCTATCATTTTCTCTACATCTGTGTCTGGGGCATTGATATGATTTGTAAGAGATGCAAGTTGGTCCAAAATTGGAGTATCTTCATTTATTTGGACATCAAGAATAACATGTTGAAGAATGTCTCTTGCATCCTCTAAAATCTACTTGCTCTTACTCTCCTTCTTGAGTTTCTCTTGTGATGCCTTTCTTGTATACAACTCTCCATACTTTATCAATTCCTCGGGGTCCAAAGTCCTTGGTTCACATTCTGGAATCTCTATTAGCTCATCCAAGGTGACTAGCCCTTTTCCATGTTTCTTCTTCTTCTTCTTGGTCTCTTGTGGAGATAACTTAACAAATGGAACTAGAGCTTTTGCTTCTAAGTTTGTCTTGTCTTGCTCGGTTGACACTGTATCATCCTTCTGCTGCTACCCGGTGACCTGAGTCTCGGCCGATTGAGTGGGGGCTTCTGATGTAGTGTCAGTGGTGGTGGTTTTGGTGGTGTCTGTAGGATTAGGATCTTCATGTGCCTATGTGTCAACCTCTTTCTCCTTAGGCTCATTTGACTCTTCAGTGCCTTGTGTGCTTGTTCCTTTCTCTCCTATTGTATCCTTCTATTACTCAGGGATTGAGCCTTCAGGTTCCTTTTTTGATATGATTTCAACTTCTTGAACTAATATAGGAAGATCACTCGGTATAATAGCTACTGTTGGCTCAATGGGGGCTTGTTCATCTATTTGTGCTCCAGCAATGGTGATGTCCTCATCATCCTTAATGTCATCAGGATCACCATTAGTGATGTCTTCATTCAGAACATCATTTGTACTTGTTATAATCACCTTCTCAGGTGGATCCTAGTACACTTCCTGATAACCAGCTAGATAAAAGTCAATGGAAATGGTTGTATCAGGCACCTCGCTGCCTGATAGCTCTATGGGGTCCTTTGGAGCCAGATCTGCATCATCTAAATGGATGCCTTTTCCTTTTCTCTAAAACTTCCTCTCAGGTATTGTGGCCAATGCCATCTTGTCTGCTGTACCTCGGGCTTGGAGAATAGAAGTCCATAGCAACTGACTATTCTCATCAACTTTCGCCAAATTTTCATCAAGTATTTGTAGAGCTCTACTTTTCACTAGAAATCTCTTGGAATATTTCTTCATCAACTCTTCAATCTCGAGGACTGTTAATGTTGGCATTGCCATTATTAGGGAATGTTCCCTCATTCTCTTCTCAGTGTTTAAAGCATAAGTCTATCTAACTGATATTTTATCATATAAACATTTTGGTACATACTTGGAAAACTCTATTGGTACCTTTTTGAATTTGATCTTCATCTGTATTACTACCTCCTATATCTTGTTTTGGTCCTCGGTTGACAAATGTTCAAACCGACTCAATTGTGGGTTATTGAGGCCTCCAATGTTTATTATTGTTTCATCTAGCTCATCAATTGATAGATCCTTATTCACAACAACCTTGAATTAATTTATGTTATCTTCTTCTTCATCATCAGTATCATCTTTTCTTCTTATCAACTTCCTTCTTTTCTTTGGTGCTTCGAAGGTAGCTTGAGTACCTCTCTTCTTCTGATAAGTCTTATTTGGTGTAGGCCTATAAATCTTTACAACTCCTTTCTTTAGTGGTGGTAAAGCTGTAGTGGTTGACTTTGTTCGTGCTCTTGTTTGAAATTTTTCCTGCTTCTTCTTAGGAGTGGGCTTAACCAGTGTAGATTCTACATCTTTGTCAAACTTGGTTGCCTCTTCATCATATGCAGTGTTAGCAAGAAGTAACTGAACCTCGGTTTCTACTTCAACTAGAATGTCCTTAGATGCCTCGACATCATCTACATATTCTCCAAATTGTTTAACCAGTTTGTTTATCATTTTTCTTGATTTCTTTGTTGCCTTCCCAATAACTAGATCCATCTTTTTTCTTTGTTTTTCTTCCTCATAGGTTCCAAACCTAGTATCTTTTGGGTCCTTAGGCTCTACCAATAAATCCTTGATTGACCTTGAATCTTGGTCAATATCAATCTCGTATCCCATTGGCATACTCAGTTTGAACTTTTGCCTGCTTCTTCGTAGGAGTGGACTTAACCAATGTAGATTTTGCATCTTTGTCACACTCGATTGCCTCTTCATCATATGTAGTGTTAGCAAGAAGTAACTGACCCTTGGTTGCTACTTCAACTGAAATTTCCTTAGATGCCTTTGCATCATCTGCATCTTCTCCAAATTGTTTAACCAGTTTATTTATCATTTTTCTTGATTTCTTTGTTGCATTCCCAATAACTAGATCCATCTTCATTCTTTGTTTTTCTTCCTCATAGGTTCCAAACCTAGTAGCTTTTTTATCCTTAGGCTCTTCTAGTAAAGCCTTGATTGACCTTGAATCTTGGTCAATATCAATCTCGTATCCCATTGGCAGACTCAGTTTGAACTTTTGCCTACTTCTTAGGAGTGGGCTTAACCGGTGTAGATTCTACATCTTTGTCAAACTCAGTTTCCTCTTCATCATATGCAATGTCAGCAAGAAGTAATTGACCCTCGATCGCTACTTCAATTGTAATGCCCTTAGATGCCTCGGCATCATCTGCATCTTCTCCAAATTTTTTAACCAATTTGTTTATCATTTTTCTTGATTTCTTTGGTGCCTTCCCAATAACTAGATCCATCTTTATTCTTTGTTTTATTTCCTCATAGGTTCCAAACCTAGTAGCTTTTGGATCCTTAGGCTCTACCAGTAAAGCCTTGATTGAACTTGAAGCTCGTCAATATCAATCTTGTATCCCATTGGGGCTAACCACTTTGTTCTTGGTTCATCTGCTTTTATCAGTGTATAATCTGTATCCACTAGGAAATAGATGTCATGTTCATATTCTTCTACCAATTGTCTCAGTATTCTACTCCTAAAATTCATCTTATCCTTAAACTACTCAAAATAAATATCCAACATACTGACAAAATTTTCACCCAATTTTTGAATCAAATCATTTATTTGTAATGTGACTGGCTTGTTAGTAGTCCAGTCAATATTACCGATGGAGGGGAAAAAATTTTTCACATAAAAGAATATGCAAATTAATAGTGATCCAAACTTACATGTATTGGATTTTGTCGACCGAATTGTTTTCATGTTTTCCTCAACTTGTTTCAACAATAACTCGGCGAGGTCCAATTGAAATCCCTTTTTCACCATCTTGAATGCAATATCTACTGCTCCACACGGTACACTGTTGGGTCTGCTTGACTGAAAGATTTTGTACACAGTAACATATGCACCAAACCTAATTTTAGGATCCATGATTGTGTTAACTGTCAATCCTCTACCGTCCCATTCTACTCCAATAGCTTTCTCTAGCTTGGTTATCGGTACACTCCTTAGTTCTTTGACTTTGTCAGTGGTAGGGTAACCTATTACTGCATGTATGATATCCTTTGTGATTTTCACAGGCTCATCTAGCCATAGTTTCCCATCATGAAAATGACTCAAAACAATTCTTATCCACTCATTCCTGAAAACCTTTAGAAAATGTAGGGCATTTATCAAACCCTTGACTCTCAAATGCTCATGATCATCCTTTAATTTCCCATTAACACTTAGCTCTTGAAATGTAGAAATGAGCTCAAAATCATCAATCTCACCAGTCTTACAGTGAATGTAGGTGCTTATGTCTTCAACTAGCAAAACCCTAGATGATATGCTCAAAAAAACTTTGATTTTGTCAATCTACAAAGAAACTTCGGGGTGAAGTTTGTACTTCAGCTCATTACATGTTGTAGAGATGATCAATCTAACTTCCTCCTCATCTACATTCTTGGATTTGTTAACCTTAGATGCGAACGCCATTGTTCTTCATTTAGGGTTTCAAAAAATATCAAATAAACAGGTTGGTGATGATGACACTTATTTGTAACAACGATGAAAACTACTCGAAATCTTTCAAATCTTTGTTTAATCGCTCTAAAAATCTTCTGCTCAAATTCATTTTGTAGACTCTTAGCACTTCATGATCGCAGTGAATAGTTAACTAAGTCCTTCGTGTATTTATAGCATTTTCAACTTCCCGCTCAAACCTTTTTGTAATAAATGATCGACCTAACATGGCTCGGTGACAACTATCACTCTCGGTGTATACCACGAAATAACATAAGCTTCGTTAACTCATGAAATTCCACTCAATTAATACTGGCACTCGGTTAACCTTGCTGATAGTTATCGACTAGGAACTTCTCACTCGGTCTAGCATATACCGATTGTAAACACTTAAATCTCAAAACATGTAAAACCATAATGCATCTTGGTTCATGTAGATTCAGTATGTGAACACTTGATATAAGGAACTGTATGATAGATATATCCAATTAGAATTATCAGTTCCATACATACCTTTTCAGCTTAGGTGGAGGTGGCAATGTCACCCAATCCAATGGATGGGGTGTCACTGACTACATTACTTGACTTGAAATATTATCACTTGATTCTTTTCTCCACATAGTGTTTCTTATCCTCATGATATCTTCAATTGTATTACCATTCTCATAGATTTGTGTTTCTAGTGCTCGGTCTCTGCAATCTTTACTTAAGTGACCTAATTTGTAATAGTGTAAACATGCCAATACTTGTCCAACTATGAGATATACCTCTCCAGTTCTTCCTCATGTAGTTAGCTACAATATGTCCATATCTTCCACATGTTGTATAGTTAAACCATGTGTTATAATCCCAAGTATAAGCATTACCTTTTCTTCTCAGTTGATAGGTCTTGTTTTGTCCTTTCGGTGTCTAGACTTGCTTCATCTTTGTTCTACATTATTGTGAGGTACATGCATGTTGCAAGTGTGATAGTGTTTCTCCATTTAGGGTTTGTTAGGAGTCCTATTAAACTTAGATCTTCACTCATGTGCTTGATGTCCATACTTGTTACAACTATAAAAATGACCATTAAACTTAGGAGTGGTTTTAGGATAATTACCTTTTTATTTACTCCTGCAAACATTTGATGTGTGGCCCGGTTTACCATAGTGATAGCATGATAGCTTCTTAGGTCATTGACTCTTGTAGGTTTTCATATGTTCATCTTTCTTAGATGATTCTCTTTTCTTGATATAGCCTAATCCAGTAGTACTCCCAAGTCCTCTTTGACTGATCAGAAATTCATCAATTTTCTTCGAACTGTCTTCAAATTTCTTAATCATTTCATTATGTTGTTGCTTCATTTTTACTTCATTTTTTAGTCTTTCATTTTCTTCTCTGAGTTCACCAATGTCTTCAAGTTTCCTTTTCAGCTCACTATTCACTCGGTTGATTTCCTGACTTACAACAACCATCTGATTAGATATCTCAAAGTGATGCTCAGAAAGTCTCAGTATCTTAGATTCTTCTTCTTGTATTTTCTCAGTCATTTGTCGTTTGTCTTCAACAACCAAGTTTCTTTCTTGTTCATCTTGTCTAGCATTGTTCATCACATCAATCATTCTTACCATTTGTGCTTCTTGATCGATCTACAGGGCTTTGACTTGTTTAGTTAGATGAAGATTTTTCTCAGATAAACTTCCTTCAGATATGTCAGATATATTGCCTGAACCAGATCCAATATTCTCAAATAGGTCATCAATATCTTCTTCGTGGTAATCAGTTTCACAGTGCGAAATAGCCATATCTTTTCTCTAAACCAGTAACTTCTTCAATTCATCTTTTGCTTTCTTTTATTTCTCAATGAAGATTTGCATCTAGATCTTTTGATTTTAAATTATCTTGTCCAAATTATATCTTTCCATCTTGAGATCTTTCCTTTTCAGTGATTAAACTTCCAAATAAGAGATCTAGCTCTGATATCAATTATTGGGATAGGAAAGATATAGTACTGAGAGGGGAGGGGTGAATCAGTACCCTCAAAAACTTTTTTCTGAATTAATAATCTGCAATAGTAGTGTTTATCTAACCAACTGATTCCATTGTTTGCAACATACATTCAAATAACTTGTAAATGTAAAGTTCATGAAAACAAACAATAAATCATTCATGAAATATAACACGACACAAGTATTTTGGTTACACAAAAACCCTTGTTAGAAGCTAAAAACTGTGATGGGCATGACACCCACAAATTCTTCACTACCGCAGTAAATAAAGTATGTCGGTTAAGGCTACAAGTGTGATCACTTATGATGATCTTACCCTGTTAGGAGTACCATAAGATCAATTAGATCTACCCTATGAAAGGATTTTAGTAACACCAAATAAGAATGCACTCAATTAGGATATTTACAATAGACGGTTAAGTCTACTATGTTAAGAGATTTATAATCCCGCTATAATGGTTAAAAGATAACAAAAAATATCTGTAATTGATAACTTCAACTTGTCTGAATCAGATCTATGAAATACTGAATAGATTTCATATTGATGTGTAGTATATTACTTTCTATTATGCTCGGTAACCTTGTATGTTTCTGATAAACAGAATACTATCTCTGATAACTGCTCATTCATGTAAACCCTTATCTAAATTCTAATGTCCTGTGTGCAGCTACTACTTCATGATCTCCTTGTCATTGTATTATTATGTCAAAATGACATCAATTATAATTATATACCAAATTTCTTTAACCTAATTAGGTTTACAACATCTCAGAAAACCTAAGATTTATGGTGTACAAAAATAACCTAGATCTAACTATTACATAGGAATCATCACAACATTTGATGATTACATCCATAATAAATGTGCCTCAATCTTGGTAAAACATTTATAGATCCGTGTAAACCATTTGCATAGAGATATGTACCTTTACTGATTACTATGTTGTTTCCTGAATAACTCGGTAAATACTGCATTCTCTGTTCAGTAAATTAACTAATGCTCATTGTGTAGAATGCTCAGTGTTCACTGGCTTGGTGCTCGGTATACTCTAATACTCGATAAACATACTCGGTTAAACCTATTTTCTTTTAGCTTTAGGTTTTTCATTTTAACTGCTCGGTATGAAGGCTTTGTAAGTTCAACCGACTAGCTTCTATAGCTCCTTATTCCATCTTTTACCGACTGATCAGCTTAGCTTACCGAATGATTTTAGTTGATACTAATCATAACACTTAATGCTTAAATAGAGATAACACTGATTACTTAAGTATGTTCCTCGTCTCCAAGAAGATAAGAAATTATAAATGAGGAAGTACATCATGGGTCTTAATAACTAGATCAGTGGCCCTATAGACATTCAAATTTCTCCGGCCACCACAATCGAAGCCTATGAAATAAATTTTCAGTAGGAGTTAAACCTCAAAAATAATATAGCTTGTGACCCTCAAATCAATCATCAAATCATGTTAAGGACACAAATACAAGTGCTAAACATTTCATTTCATTTTCATCTCAAAATACTATCACACCAATCCATACTGATCCAAATACTGTCACATTGTATTTTCCTAAACACTTCCTGAACAACAAAATACGAGTCTCTGATAAATCAATTAGAGCTAACCCAAACATTAATGTGAACCTTTGTAGCTTGACATAGATTGAGTTTCATTTCTTAAGTATGCTTTGTTAGAAAAATTGTTTTTCTCAATCTACTACATCCATACCACTTGTGTGCAATTAATAGAAGCATCAACATATTCAACTTCAGTAGTAGATTGGGAAACATAATTTTTATTTTTACTTGCCCATGTAACTAACCTCTTCCCCAAGAAGAATGCACTACCACTTGTACTCTTTTGTCATCCACATTACCTACCCAATCACCATCAAAAAAGGAACTTAATGTGAAATCATCATCTCTAAGATATACCATAGACCATAGTCAAATGTCCCTTTCAAGTACATTTGAAGATTCTTTTCACCACAACAACATAAGATTCCTTCAATTCTGACTAAAATATAGTAACTATACAAGCTACATTCATAATATTGAGTCTAGTCAGTGTCAAGTATAGCAATCTACCAATCATTGATTTGTATCTAGTTTATTTTACACTAGGTGAATCATCAATTTTAGTCAATTTGAAACTAGTCACCATAGGAGTACCAACAGGTTTGGAGTCATCCATTCCAAACTTTTTTAAAAATTATTTCACATATTCAGAATGAGAGATGAAAATTCCTTTTTCTAATTGAATAGCTTGTAAACCAAGAAATAATTTCATCTCAATGATCATTGACATCTCAAATTCATTCTTCATCTAATTACAAAATTCCTTACTCAACTTGTCATTACCACCAAAAATGATATCATCAACAAAGACTTCAACAATCAAGATATTTTCATGATCAACTTTGAAATACAAATTACTGTCACCAATACCTTTGTTGAAACTAAGTTTAAGAATATAATTATCCAATCTTGTGTACCAGGCTCTATGAGCTTGTTTCAATCCATATAATACTTTCTTCAATCTATAGACGATGTCTTTTTGATCAATCAAAGGAAATCTATCGAGCTTCTCAACATAAACTTCCTCTTGTAACTCACCATTCAAGAATGTATACTTGACATCCATTTGATAAAATTTGAAATCTGTGTAAGCAACATATGCAAGAAATAGTCTAATAGCTTCAATTCTATCAATAGGAGAAAAAGTCTCCTCAAAATCTATACCTTCCAATTCTAAGTACCCTTTGCAAACAAGTCTAGATTTGTTCCTTACAACTTCACCATTTTCATTCATCTTATTTCTGAACTCCCATTTAGTGTCAATCACATTCTTGTTCAAAGGTCTCGGAACAAGAATTCATGTCTTATTTTTTCAACTTGATCTGTCTCTTCTTCTATAGATTTAACCCATGATTCATCATTACATGCTTCATCTATATTCTTAGGTTCAACTTTTGAAATCAAACAAATCTCTTCTCTATTTTGAGCTAACTTTCTCCTAGTCAAAACACCTTTGTTTTTGTCACTTATTATCTGATTCTCAAAATGATTCATTCTTACATACCTTAGAATCTTAAGATTTGTATGAGTACCTGATTCTTGATCTTTTGCATCATTCATGGGTTCTTCCTCATTATCATGAATTCTAGGAGCAATCTACAATTAGTTCCGTAATGTAGTTTGTGTTCCCTAATCCTCATCATTTGAATCATACTCACAAGATCTAGCTTGTTTCTAATTACTTTCATCAATTCTAACATTAACACTTTCAACAATTTTTCTCTTTCTCTTTCTATAACATGTGTATGCTTTACTATTAGTAAAATAACAAAGAAAGATACTTTCATCACTTATAGGATCAAACTTACCCACTAGTAAATTTGACTTCAAATTTTGACGAAAATTGGTCAAAATTTTGACAGTAATTGGTCGAATGTACGACCAAAACTGTCGTCGTTCTTTTTTCCTCAAATTTTTGACACGTCTACTATTTGTCAAAATTTTGACCAATTTTTTGGTCAAAATGTCGACGATATCCTAGGCTCAAAAATCACCGTCATTTTTTCTAATGGTCAAAATTTTGACCATTGATTGCCCCAACGATTGGTCGAAATTACGACCAATGGACCAAACCATAGACGACGAATCCATACTTTCCACCAATCAAATGGTCAAAATTTCAACCATTGGATTGGGCGAAAGTATGGATTCAAGGTCAATTTTTTGGTCCATTGGTCAAACTTTCGACCAATCGTTGGTCAAAATTGGTTCTAGCGTTGGTCAAAATTTTGACCAATGCGAATTTTATTTTTTTTTTAAAAATGTTATAGACCGAGTGCTTTTCATTGACTTGTGATTCATGAGTAGTGGTTTACATGAACCCATCTCTCATGAGAATGAATGGAACACTTAGCACTCATTGGCTCTAGGTGATGCTTACAGAGGTGAAGCACCGGGACTTCCCGGGAGGTCATCCATCCTAGTACCACTCCAGCTCGAGCACGCTTAACTATAGAGTTTCCTCCATGGTTAAACCCACTCTGCTTGCATCCTCATTTGCAAAACCTTCACTAAGAATTGTGCCTTATGAACCATTCATTAGAAAGCCCCTTAAGCTCATCAATTAATAAGTAGGAGATATTTTCCACAGCAAGTCAAATTGTGATATTTCTATCAAGATTCAACTGTGTAGTTTTTTGAGTCAAACTCATTGACCTGTGATTCATGAGTAGTGGTTCACATAAACCCATCTCTCATGAGAATGAATGGAACACTTAGCACTCATTGGCTCTAGGTGATGCTCACAGAGGTGAAGCACTAGGACTTCCCGAGAGGTCACCCATCCCAGTACTACTCCAACTCGAGCGCACTTAACTACGGAGTTTCCTCCATGGTTAAACCCACTCTGGATGCAAGTAAGAGTGCATTTAATGAGGATGCAAGCAGAGTGGGTTTAACCATGGAGGAAACTCCATAGTTAAGTGCGCTCGAGTTGGAGTAGTACTGGGATGGGTGACCTCTCAGGAAGTCCCGGTGCTTCACCTCTGTGAGCATCACCTAGAGCCAATGAGTGCTAAGTGTTCCCTTCATTCTCATGAGAGATGGGTTCATGTGAACCACTACTCATGAATCATGGGTCAATGAGTTTGACTCAAAAAACTACACAGTTGAATCTTGATAGCAATATCACAATTTGACTTGCTGTGGAAAATATCTCCTACTTATTAATTGACGAGCTTAAGGGGCTTTCTAATGAATGGTTCATAAGGCACAACACTTGGTGAAGGTTTTGCAAATGAGGATGCAAGCAGAGTGGGTTTAACCATGGAGGAAACTTTGTAGTTAAGTGTGCTCGAGCTGGAGTGGTACTGGGATGGATGACCTCCCGGGAAGTCCCAGTGCTTCACCTCTGTAAGCATCACCTAGAGCCAATGAGTGCTAAGTGTTCCATTCATTCTCATGAGAGATGGGTTCATGTAAACCACTACTCATGAATCACAGGTCAATGAGTTTGACTCAAAAAACTACACTGTTGAATCCTAATAGCAATATCACAATTTGGCTTGCTATGGAAAATATCTCTTACTTATCACATGAATCTTGTATTATTTCTTAACACCAAACCCCATCTATAGATTTCCAATTTAGGGTTCTTGGAGAAACAACATTAGGGTCTGTAAGCACACAAATATTAATGATAAAAATATATGTTAAAGAAAAAACCATGTTTTAAATGACTGGCAATGGTGCCCTAACCTTGTGCAAAATATCTAGATTTGAAGACTCTAGTGGTGACTCGGGAAGTATAAACTAGATATGTTGTAGGGACAAAATGCCCTGAACAGGTTAAAAATGAGGCTTCCATGGATAGGCCAATAATAGACTCATCCCAACCAAGAAGAAAGACATTTTTAAAGCATATTTGATGCAGGGGCATCTAGAAGAGCATCTGAGCAAAGGAGGACTCCAATAACTAAGAAGAAGAAGATGGTATCAAGACAAGTTGATTGGAAAGTTTTGAAGCCTATAATGGCTTATGATAGTGTTGGATTCAATAAACTATGTAAAAGTCATGATAGAGGTCTAAGGACCAATACAATGTAATAAGTGATCAAACCAATGTAATAGGTGAAAGAGTCCAATAGGATTAGATTTGAGTAGTTTTCATGTTTAGAAGCATTCAATAAATACATTGGACCATGTGTAGGTCAATGGAGTAAGTTGGGAAGTCAGAATAGTCATAAAATGCATAAAATAAAGTTTATTAATTTAAATTTCAATGTAAACAGTCATATTACCTTTTTGGAGGGAAATTAGTTTTAACAGGTTTTAGGATTAATTAAACCTCCCAACTGTCTAAATTTGGTTGAGGCAGGTAGATAGGGGTCATTAAATGTCTAAAGGATCCATTGTATGGAGGGGGACAGGGAGAAAAAAGCCTGTTGTACGGACTATTGTGAAAGCAAGCAATAAAATTTCATTTTGGTGTTGTTCCATTCAATGTATTGAACTTCTTTTTGTTTGGGACTATCAAATACATGAATTAGAAGGGTATTTAAACACATTTCACTCATTATTGAATGAATAACACTTTGTTTTGAAGCAGCATATATGACTGTTGGTTCATTTCAAGCTGTTTTCTTGAGTTTTTCCTGTGACAGACAAAAGTTTTCTTTAAATAGATGAACCTCCCATGAATTTAAGGGCCCAAACTTCATGGGAGGCATGTTACTAACATGTACAATAGAAATCTAACAAGTTTTGATGTAGCACTAGTGCGAAGACAGCAAGTTTGGAGAAAACAATGGAAATGTCCCATGGTGGATTGGTGGGAATAGTATGACATCAGCATATTGAGCTATACAAGAAGGTTATCTAATGATTTGAGATGTCCTAGGGCATCAAAGAGAAGGTGTATGAACCATTATTTGGTCTCCAAGGTTAGTGGAGATAGGTGTTTGGTGAAACCCTATGCAACAAGGTTTGAAGGCATTGAATGAGTGTTTTGGGCGTTCCTTGTGGAATAGGACTAAAATCTCTTGGATTTAGTCATATTTTTCCATATTATAACTATGATGAAAGTCTGGAGTGATGAGGATAAGATAATGATATAGTTGCTTTGTTATTTGCTTGATTTTGATGCCATTAGGAGGGTACCTTGTGAAGGAAGTTAAGACTGGTCTAAAGGAGTCACCATTGAAGTTTACATATGTTAAATAACCCTAAAAAGGGTGTCTGAAACTATAATTTTTTTCTCAAGTTGTTTGGAAAAAGTCAGAGAAAAAGGGAGAAAACTAGTCCAGCAGGGCTAATTGGGGCTCATAGGGCTAGAAGGCAGATTTGAAGGTTGTGGTCAATAGGTGTTGTAAAGGCTATCAAAAATGATTGATTCTTGTTGAAACCACCTTGTTTACACCATTTTGGTCCATCTTAGGTGTTTGGAGGCATAGTTGATTCAATTGTGGGTATGTAGCCTTTGGTGAGCCTGAAGGGCTACTGGGGTTCCCGAGTCATAAAAATTTGACAATCATGGGTTCTTTTAACTATTGTAAAAAATTTCATACAGGACTCACATAGTCCTCAGTCATCAAACTCAAGTTGAACGGTTCTGATTTCCATAGGTGCTAATTCCACAATAAATTCTTCATTCATTATTTTGTTTCTCTTAGATGGCTCATGCATATCATTCTCTTCACCTTCAATTCGCCAGTCCAATGACGTCATTTTTTACTTTTCCTGAACCGCAGAAAGATTGAGCTCGACAACTTCTTCAATCTACAAAATCATGCAAAATAAATATTTCAACAATTAGAGCAAATATACCATTTAATCTTTGACTCTACCATCTAAACTCATTAAAGGGACCACAGCTTCCTACTGTTCTTCATATTCTGACTCAAAGAAAATGTGAACGTGTACATGCAATTTTTTTAATCCCCTGATGTATATATAAATGATTCAATACATAGGGTCAATCACCCATGAGAAGGGAATGAGTGATGGGAGAGTAAAGATCATGCAAGGACCTAAAAGGCAAATATTAAATTAAATAAAGCCATAATGATATGTTCAATTGTATTTTTTATAATAACTGCCCATTAAAGATTTCTCTGGAAGAAAAATACCAGCAATAAAGGGTAATCGTATGTTATGCATGGCTTGTTGTCTACAACATTTTAAATAGTTATGATTATATTTTCAAGACCTTATTCCATCCTTCAAGGAAAGTGTGTTTATTTTCTCAATGGTTATCATAGGAAATGAATAGTAAAAATTGACCAAAATAGCACAGCGATGAAGATTGGAGATAATATGGTTATATCAAACACATGATAACATATTTAATCAAACACATGATATTGGGATGGTATAACCTAGAAACATTAAATTGGGATGGTTTTTGTACATGCAAAATCATAGCAGTAAATTGTTTAATGTAGTGAGCTCATGTGAAAAAGCATAAAGGAATTCA
The DNA here is from genome assembly GCA_027943335.1 of Chamaecyparis obtusa. NCBI lineage: Eukaryota > Viridiplantae > Streptophyta > Pinopsida > Cupressales > Cupressaceae > Chamaecyparis > Chamaecyparis obtusa. Next base: position 47,952 of record BSBK01012277.1, on the reverse strand, counting down.
TATGGACAAGTCGGGTCAAACTATTTAAGAGATACAATAACACAATGAAACTAGGTCAAATAATATGACATCCATCTTGCTGACGTGACATGTTCCAACAGACAAAGCAGGGTGCAAGTACCCTCAGTTCACATGCCTCAATAATATAAGTTTACATATTTGAACTTCAAATTTTTTAAAAGGCATTAATTAATAACATCAAAAAGAAAATAACAAAATAATATTGAGAAATCAACTGCAAGTACCCAGAGTGTTCACTTGCTGTTTCATATATCTATTTCAAGAACATTTATTTCTAGTTTTCCACCAAGATGTATATGACTGACTTCAATATTCCTCTTCAGAAATCACCAATAAATGTCAACAGCCATCAAGGACTAAACTTTAGAACAATATATACTCAACAATTGAGGTTTTGCTAAATAGGACAAATAGAAAGCCTTTATTTATCATTCTCATTTATTGCATTTGTTTCCAAAGTAGATTTATCCTTAAATATGAAAAATTGCATTTATGACATGCATAAATATGATTTTTTGGTTGTAGAAAGGTAGCGCATTGGAATAAATGTTTGAGGCAAGCTTTATACAACTAAGGACAAACACATGCCATCAATCTTACAAAGGAGTAATCGGATATCCACATGAAAAAATAGGGCATCAGAAGCTAGTAAGGTCCATTTGCAAAAGAGTATACCTTCCATCCTGGAAATAGTTTTTGAAGATCAACTCTTGCGGGGGTTGAAAACTTGTCATCTTCTCCAATCTGCACAAGAATACAGGACAACAGACATTTTGCCAAATGTTTTTATAATTTTACAATTTCAGACCATAGTTTTGTACAAACAAAATGGTTCAGTTTATATAAAGTTCAAATTTACCTCATAAAGATGTGCTAAACGCAATAAAGTAAGCTTATCCTCAAGTTCCTGTTCTCCAAATTGCATGTTCAATGTAAAATAAAAACTAAAAGAGGAAAAAATAAATATAAATGACTCTCCCAAACAATCTACTTGAAATAAACCTTAAAATATTCATCATCCTCTCGAAAAGAATGTGAAATTTACCTGAAGTGTAATTATTGCAATATTTGTTGGTAGCTCATAACCTGGGGGAAATACTGAATACCAAGGGGTATTTATCAGATTCATTTCTTTTTCCTGCATCATAGAATTTTCCTTATTTCATTTTAAACTCATGCAAGAAAGTGATTTTCATAGATTTCACACTTTGCCTTTTTCCATATAGTAGACAGAATAAAGACAAAACATTTCATTTTAGTCATACCTACAGCCATAAGTGATTGTGTGATTTTTGTGTTTATGAATCATCAAAACTTGTCCTAAAAAATGTCCCACATAGAGAAACAAAATAGCATGGGTCATAAATATATCATTTTTCCTTTATCTAGAATATTTTGATTGGAAACCCTTGCAAATTATAAGTTCATACCTTGCATTTTAGTGGCATTCTCATATTGAGAGTTTATAACCTTTCTTAGTCATTTTCATAGTGAATAGTCCTCATCTTAGATTCAAAAAATCTAAAAATCTAAATACATAGCTTGCAAATCCTAGGGTCAAGAATTACACTTTCTAGAGTCATTTTCCAAATTAGAGGGTACATCTTTTGAGGACATTCCTATAGTGGCTTTGCACATTATCTTGACTTCCTTTAAATATAGTTATCTTCTTTTCATGTCCACCTTTTCTTGGATGCTTGTCATTCTTGTCTAAATTTGTCTTATTCATAAACACCTTGTCATAATTATAATTTTTTTTTCCTCAAAATTGAATTCAAGATAGTTCCCAACATCATTAAGGTATTTCCTTAGAAGGTTTACATTTATCTATCTTAGGGTATACTACATGCACCTTAGACAACATTCATTCATAGTTTTCATTAGCATTCCAAAATCATCAAAAATTAAAAAAATAGTCCTAGTGCTTCATGATGTTGAGTGGTTAGCAGAAGTGGTGGTTTCACACAAAACTTGTTCAATTCTACAAGGATCCCACAAGCCTTTAAGGTACTCCAAAGGTCAAATACCCACAAAACACTCAATCTTGCTTCCAAATGCCTAGGGTGGACACAAATGGTATAAACTAGATGTTTTAGACAAGAATCAATTAGTTTCAACCTTTTATGCAACTTCAATCATCAAATCCCCAAAACTGACTATTAGGTCTAGTTGACAGGCTAGTAGCCCTCCAACAGCACTAAAACCCAAATAACTCAATTTTTTTCCAAAACACTTGATAAGGTAATTATATTTATGAATACCCTTTTTATTTTACTAAAACATATCCAAAATTTAAATATTGTTACTATGGAAAATATTACCAGAAAACATGATTGAGACTATTTTTAGAGGGCTAATTAGGTGGGTTTACAAAGCAACCATGCTTCGAATGCATCCAAACTCCATGAAATTCATAGGACCATCATTATTTATTCCCAATTAAAGAAATCACTGATCAATTTCAGACTATGAAGTGTTTTGGTACAAAAACCCCAATTGCATGCATTAAAACCCTCATTTCCTAGGGCATCATTGAACTAGGTCAATCTGGCACTTCCAAGACCAAAAACTTCAGGTTTCACCATGTATTCAACATGTGTTAAAAGATTCTCCAACAAAAAATACACCTCCTTAAGCTAGATGTACGGCTGTGTGACTGTTAGCATCATTTGGGTACCCAAATCAATCCCTACACCACTCAAATTTGCATATGCTTCACCCTATCCTGAAAATCTTCACTTTCCTTGCATTTTCATGGTTAGTTAAACATGTTAGAACCATCAGGGTCCATCCCATGGTCAGATATACATTCATAGGATGGAACCCTCACTTATTCATTTGAAAAAAATAATGCAAAACTGTATGTTTGGCGTGACAGCAGTAATAAGTTTTGAAATGTGTTATTAAATTCACCAAATTCAACTCAAAACAACTTAATTATGCCTTACCAACATTTATGGAATATTTCTACATCAAAGAGGGCTTCAAATTAGCAAGAAAACTTCAAAATCTCATTGATTCATTACCTATCCGTACAGTTTTTTTGTGTACTTCGTACAAAACCATGCCTCCTTGCCTAAGGCTGTGACATCTTAAATAGACCTCTAACTGACTGCCCAACCAACCAAGGTAATTGGAATGTTTATTTAAACAAGACAAATACTAAATCTTAATTTTCCCTCCAGAACTACTTAGTGACCGTTTGAGTTTGAATTCAAATTATAAGATATGCTTTTTATGCTTTTTCTAATATCTAGACCTATGCTAATGACTCATAATTGGTCCAATGACCTTATTGAATATCTTAAAACATGAAACTACATCCTACTACCCTTTCATGGCTCATATGCCATTTGTTACATCATTTTGCCCATAGGCTTTATCAGGACCTTTGACCATTAAAGTACTTTGGCCATGAAAATATGCCATGATTGGCTTTAGAATATTCCAGTTGACATGGCTAGATGCCTTGTCCTTCTTGTCTTCACCTAGTACCATGGAATTCCTTGGTTGCATGATGGATGCCCCTGCATCACTTCACCTCTGTGAGCATCACCTAGATGAAATGAGCACTAAGTGTTCCATTCATTCTCATGAGAGATGGATTCATGTGAATCACTACTCATGAAATATTTGTCAATAAGCTAACCATAAAGCTACACGGTTGAATGCTGATTGCAATATCACAATTTGACAACTTGTGGAAAATATCTCTTAATTATCAGTTGATAAGCTTAAGAGGCTTTTTAATGAATGGTTCACAAGGCACAAAACTTGTTGAATGTTTTGCAAATGGGGTTGCAAGCAAAGTGGGCTTAACGTTGGAGGAACCTTCGTAGTAAAGAGCACTTGAACTAGAATAATATTGGGATGAGTGACCTGCTGGGAAGTAGTGTTTCACCTCTATGAGCATCATCTAGATGCAATGAGTACTAAGTGTTCCATTCATTCTCATAAAAGAAAGGTTATTATGAACTACTATTCATGAAACATTTGTCAGTAAACTAATTATAAAACTACATAGTTAAATTCTGATAATAATATCATAATTTAACTTACTGTAAAAAAATATTTCCTACTTATCAAATTATATAACTATTCTCATGATCCAACCCAACCTGTAAAAATGGTGGAAATTACCTCATTCGTTGTGACAAGAACTGTTGCATCTCTATCCCCCTCGACCTGCCAAATTATCCTTAGAACCATTGATATAATGAAATACTATGACCCAACAAATATCACATACCTTGTGAATTTATGAATATCTATTCATACCTTATTCAAAGCTTCATTGATATTTTGGATTGCCCCAGGCCCAAACCTACACAAGCGAAACCAAATGAGCAAGATAAATTTGATAGAATTATAAAATTCAAAATGCAAGTGAGGTAGCTTACACATGCTTGTCACGCCCTCCAAATGTCAAAAGATAAATACCACCCTCTTGACACTTCAATTCACAGAAGTTCTCTTCTTCTTCTTCATATCTCTTTGACATCCTAAACAAAAATACTTCTGAAAAGGCTGGCAAATTCTCAAAGAAATTGGGCCATTAATTAACAAACTAGCTGGCTTATTCATATATAGAATGAAGTACATACTGCAAATTACAATCTATAGGCAACAAGCTGTGTAAAGCTTAAACATCGGGCTTTTAATCTGTGAAGTATGTTAGAGTTGATTCTAATTGGATCTCCATGTAAATCAGAACTGTCAACTTTTGTTGTGATTAAAAAGGGGAAAGTACCTATAATTGTTTGTGTTCTAATAATCGCCTATGGGAGAGGTACTAAGGCCTGTAAATATTATGTTTTTATCATGATCTGGATGTAGGTGTCATTGAAAGGAGAAAGGAACAGTAGGTAACTGTTGAACAGGCAGTGAAGGGTGCATTTGGGAAGCACCACGTGGTGAATATGAACAATTTGAGGGTGGAATTGGTAAATGAGTGTTGGAAATGATCGAGAGAGTTTGTTTGAATGTGTTTGAGCCATTAGAAAGGTTTTGTGAGTTGATTTAGGGTCTTTCCTAGGAAGCCCTAGGATAGAAACCCTTAAAGGGAGGGTTTGATGAAAAAGTATCTAGGAAAGCTTGGAGGGTCAAACTAATTGAGGAATTATGATGTTTATTAGATGCCTTGAGACTATATAAAGGTTGGAAGGTTGAGAGTAAGTGTAAATAGGAGTTGCTTTGGAAGAGGAGGGCTAATTAGGCCTAATTGCTGATAGGGACAGTCATAGAAGTGTGCAACAGTCACAAGTTGAAGGATTGGTATTAGTAGGGTTTGAAGAACTCCATAAAGGGTATCTGGAAAGGTGAAGAAGTCACCATGGTGTTTGAGAAATTTTAGAGAAAAGTGCAATTTACTGGCAGGACAGGGCTAATTGGACAGTCCTAGAAAAGGCAGTTTTGAAGATTGGGATAGAGTTAATGCTTGGTAGGGGTTGGAACTCCTTAGTTAGGCTATTTGAGGATTTTTTAAGCCTTATAATGATCAAGGGAATCCTTGAAGACATAAATCAAGAGGTGATTGCATGAAAGGTGAATTAGGAGTGTTCCCAAGGAGAGGGAAATTGGAACATGGACAAAGTGAATTGATAAGTTGTCTAAAATGAATCAAGGTAGTGAACCTGTTGCAGAGGAGTATTTGGTTGATATCCTAAAGTCAGGGACTTCTTATTGATCCTCGAGTTGAACTCTAGTTCCTTGAGTGGATTCCAAGACGTTGTTGAATCCTTGAGTTGAACTGGGTTCCTTAAGGGGATATTAGAAGGCTCTGCATCAAAAACTCTAAGCTTGTCTTTAAAGTTTGAGCTTCACTTGGTTTCAAGAATAGTTTAATATTCTCTACTAAACAAGGCCAACCACGTGAAGGTGGAAGCTCATTTGGCCCCTCCCCCCCCCCTAACATCACTCTAAATTCCCCATTAACATTTAATAACATTCATTCATTCATTCATCCATCCATTTTTGTAATATAACATTCAATCATTATAATCACATGATAACATTCATTAACACATAAAATGCATTAACAAACAACATTCATAAGTAATTCATGAACACATAATTCATTAACACACAACATTCACGAATAATTCATTAACACGTATTAACACACATCATTCATCAACATTACTAGTACAAAATTACATCCATTAAGACAATGTTCTTTCATTAGCAATAAATGTTAATTACAATCATTTCTTTTTGGGTTTCTTGCTATTTTTTTTAATCATATAATTTCTAAGAGGAAGATCAATGTCCTCATCATTCCCCTCCTCTATTGATTCTAATCCCAACGTGTGTCTCCTCCTCATCTGTTCAGGAACAGGAGGCCACTGTGCTGAAGGGGGGTCTACTGCAATAACTACTTCATGAGTTAAATTCACACTATTTTATATTATTGAATTACAAGTATTTATGTAAGTAAAAGAACTATAAATCAAAAAATTAATTTAAAAGAACAAAACATAGATTTTCTTTACCTGAATGTGCCACATGATCTACATGGTCATCAGTCTGAACATCCTCCGGCACTCGTTTAGCATGACCTGATTCTGTATCCTCTAAAATATACACAAAAATGTTACACCAAGTTCAATTTACGATGTTAAATTGTATTAATAATTACATAATTAGTTTTAAATAGAAAATGAGCACCTCCTTGGACAGTATGATGCACATCAGGGGCTACATGTGTGTGTGTGAAAATTGTACCTGATCTGTAGACACAACACTTCAGTAAAACATTAGAGGTTAGTGATAATCAAAATCGTGCAAAATTGAAATCTATCTAACCAAGCAATTTACTGCCTTCTAATAGGTGCGAGATTGATGTTCTCAGATTGTAATCGAGATCAGTGACCTAGACGACACCTAAATGAAGGATTTGAATGCAATTGATCTAGATATGAGATTGAATGCAATTAATCTATATTTTTGATATTTTCTATGCAATAAGAATGATAAAAACTGATATGCTATGGATGCTAAATGATCTAACAATGAAGATTATAACAATGATATGAAAACTATGAAATTCTATGCTAAGATATAAAAACTATGCAATTGAAATTGATCTCACAAAGCTTTGAATTCACAAGTTGATTCTTTCAAGCTCCAATTGTGCAAATTCTCCAAATCTGATATGCTATGATTCATGTAGAGTAAGTTTGCAATTTTGCGAGATGATTGAGAGATGAATTATGAAGAGATGAGCCGTGTTTTTATAGAAATCCAGGGCTTTGGAGGTGCATGAGAAAAAAAGCCATAAATCACTCAAATAACTCAGGTTGATTTTTTAGTTATTTTTAAATAAAGGATAATTAACTCACAAAAACATGCAAAAGCTAAGTTTTAACTCAAAATAGAGTTTAGCTTTAATTGATAATTGATAGTTGTTTGCTTTTATGATTTTGCATGTTTTATTTATGAATTAATTTAATAATAAAGTGATTTATTTCCAACTTAACTGCTTTTAAAAATAAAACAATTGATTTATGGGTTAATCAATTATTTAATCAAACTTTTATTAAAAATTATATTATTAAATAATGACAACTTGCTTTAATTAATTAAATGAGAATTTAATCAATTATTCATATGATATTAGATTTATTGTCAAAATTAAATAATACAATTAATAATAGATAGAATTAAATTTAATTACACAATTAAGTGGCAAATATTAAATCTAATTAAATAAATATGAAAATATTCAATTAATCAAACTTTAGGATAAATGTGATTTATTGCCAAATAATTATAAAATTAAAGATAATTATGATGATTAGGAATATTGCTAAGAATATTCCCTAATGCAGAATTTAAGATAATCAATTATGATTCGATGATGTTTAGATGTGCCTTAGGTTAGGACTTTGATGTCGATTTTGTTCGATTTGTCGATGTAGGAGGTTAATGAACTTATAGCCCATTTTTTGGGTATTACATTTTGCCCCTCTTTGAATTACTGTGCGAAGCACAGTGGTTCAAAGATAGTCTGTGTTTGATAAAGATATGAAACTGATTCAAAAGATAAACTGATCTCAAGATAGAAACCGATTGAAAGATATTGAGATAGGAGTTGATTGATATTGAATTGATATGGAGATAATAGGTCCTGAATGACCAAAGATAATGTTTACTATAACAGTAAATGAACCTATGATTGTGAAAAAGTGTCAAAACGCCTGATTCCAGACCTTAGGATTGCAAAGAAGTGAGTGACCCGTTCTAGACTCGATTGTCTTAGCAGAACTAGCAGGTATCACATGCAAACCCTTCAGTCGTCGAAGAACCAAGGAAAGAACACTATGATCTGATGGTTGCAAAAACTGATACAGTTTACAAGATTAGGAGAATACCAGATTGATATGGATCGATGAATCTGATATGCCCCAAGTGATGATAGATTTGCCCTGAGCGATGAGGACTTTTGATGAATCAGCGACTAGACGTGATTGTTGTCTTGATCACTGATGAAAGATATTGATAGATTTGATTGATAGAATTTGATTTACAGACTTTGAATGATGTGCAATACCATGCCCCCTTCGGGATGAAAATTTAAATCTGACAAGAAAAATTCAGTGTTGATAGTTCCGAAGCATGCTAATTGATTTGAAAAGTGGTTATACACGTCCGAGAATGCATTCTACATCATTTGGAGGTCCTGAAGACCAAGTTTGACTAGGTTAAACCATGAGTTGACCAAGGTTAACCAAGTTGAAATTTGGATAGTTTGATGGAAGATAATCAGTTAAGTTGAATACTAGATTTCTGTGATGATAGAAGGTCGATTATGCAAGTAGTTAATAATATGAATGATCTTAGATTTGAATTTTGATCCCGAAAAAGGATTCTACTTGCTATTTCATTAGAGGAACCTTCGTGTGAGATTCAGCTCTTGTTAGATTTGAAGAATTGATATGAAAAATTGTTTAAGCTTTGAAGTTCGTTTAGTCATTGTGAGATCATGCAAAGATGAAAAATGCAAAGAAGCATGCAATATGAAATGCAACCTAAGACCTAGGACCTAGTCACTAATCATGTGTCGATTTGTTATCATCATTGAACTTTTAGGTAACCGGATAAATCAATACAATGCCCACTAGCCATGAAACCATAGACATATGAATATCAATTTGTATGCGCAAGAATCAATACAACACCCACTGGTCAAACAACCATGGACATATGAATATTGATTTTTTTTCGAAATGTTGGATCAGATATAAGCACCAAGGCACAAACGCCAAGATGACCTGAATATCATGTCCATTTTGATATAGCAATTTGTACAAGCATCAAAACATAAACGTCATGATGACCTGAGTACGCTTTGCGTTGTAAACACATCAAATAGTCAAGAGATCATTCTAAATCCAATGTGAATTACCCGTAGTGACCCTTCATCATTCACATCCTTAGGCAAGATTGCATTCCACAGTAGGAGAAAGAACTTACTCAAAAAGACAATAGTTAGATCAAACTTCCTTAAATTTTCTAGGTATCAATGGTCGAGGTACGCATGGCCATCCAATTCGAGATAGAGGCTCTTATAGTCGGACACCATTTCAATCCAAAATTTCCAAAGTTATTAGATTTCACATACAAGCAAAAAACCAAGAAAAGATTATGCCCCCAGTCATCACTTTCTAAATCCTGTAAAGGACATCATTGAGGAGATCGAAGGGACACAATATGCAAAAATCTCAATGCGAATCAGTAAGCATACAAGGAGATAAAAGCATGTAAAAAGCATAGATTATTTTCAGTTGAGTTTTGATGTTTGATTGCGTTGTTGTAGATGCAAAATCCTTTCTGGAGACGAGACTGACTGACTGACTCAACTTGAAGCTTCAAAGGACTCTGACTGGATAGGATACATCTAAGATACATTGGAGGCCATAGGATATGACATTGATTGCCCCCAAGTTTGAACATTGATAGGATACAGACGCGCAAGCTGATTGGTGTACAAACTGACTTATTGAAAATTAGAAATGCAAAAAACAAACTGGGAGATATGTACAACTAAAGCAAGACTGAAAGTTGGGAAAGACCAAGATTGTGCTGATAGATGGAGCATTTGGAACAAGTGGCGCCCGTTTGCCAGGTTTTCACCATCTTGGCAGAGATTCAATTTTTGCTACCAAGGCGCCTATTTCCAGGTTTTCACCAAGGCACTTTTTCTTTTTTCTTTTTTTTTTTGAATTTTTCATTTTTTCAAATTTTTTGTCCTTTTGATATTTTTTTGATTTTTTTGAATTTTTGATATTTTTTTATTTTTTTTTGTGAATCATCAAGGCACCTATTGCTAGGTTTTCACCAAGATGTTCATTTTTTTTCAGGACTTTTTCAGATTTTTAAGATTTTTTTCAGGACATTTTACCATAGACTGAATGCCTTAGGCGTAGAATTTCTTCAGATGGAGAACGTTGATTAGTTCTTAGAGCTGTTCTCCTTCAGTTGTTGAGAGTTGATAGGCACCAGAGCCAAAAGTAGCAGTGATGACAAAGGGACCCAACCAGTTGGGTTCAAACTTCCCCTTGCGTTCTCGATGTGATTGATTTTTAGGATTTTCTCTCAACACTAGATCACCAACCTGAAATTCTCTATGTCGGACTTTCTTGTTGTAGCCTTTAGACATTCTTTTCTGATACACTCTGAGATGATCATACGATGCTTGTCTGCGCTCATCTAGTAGTTCCAGTTCTTATAACCTAGACACTCTATAGTCTTCATCAGTGACAAGCCCATGCATTTTGATTCTGAGTGATGGGATTTCAACCTCAATAGGTAATACTACTTCAGACCCATAAACTAAAGCGAATGGTGTAGCCCCAGTAGGCATTCTAATACTAGTTCTTTAGGCCCAGAGAGCTGGATTGATCATGAGATGCCAGTCTCTTCCTATTTTATTCACTGTTCTGTGCAAGATTTTCAAGAGATTTTTGTTTGAAGCTTCAGCTTGTCCATTCCCTTGAGGATAGTAAATAGAAGACCAATGTTGTGTAATCTTGAATTTAGCACATAAGTCATCTAGATCCTTGTTTTTGAATTGTCCCCCGTTATCTGTGATTATAGAGTGAGGGATCCCATATCTGCAAATGATGTCGTTCAGGATGAACATAGAGATTTGTTTTCCCATTGCTTGTGTTAGAGGAACTGCTTCTACCCATTTTGTAAAATAATTTGTAGCTGTGATTATATGGTTATGTCCATTGGAAGAGTGCGGATGGATAGCACCTATGAGATCAAATGCCCATTGTTGAAAAGGCCATTGTGTAGTAAAGGGAATCAGATCTCTCCCGGGAGCATGAATCAAGTTGCCATGTACTTGACACTGTTGACAATTTTTAGCAAATTTAATAGCCTCTTTCTCCATTTCAGGCCAATAGTACCCAGCCCTAATAAGTTTTTGAGCTAACGTTAAACCATTTGAGTGCGACCCACATATACCCTCGTGGACTTCCTCTAATGCACGTTGAGACTCTTCTCATTCTAAACATCTAAGCAGTGTACCATCTAGACCTCGTTTGTACAGATCATTACCAATGATGACATATCGGAATGCGGATCAGATAAGGTTTCATTTCTCAAAGCAGTTAAAGGACTCAGGGATGATTTGGTCGTGGAGATAGGAGAATAGATTTTTGTAGCGGGATGAATCATAAACTACAATGGTGCAGATCATGCGGGTTTCAGGGGAGTCATATGCAGGATAGGATAGGGCTTCCACCAGGAACTCGTAGCGTAGTTCATGTTCGGGTTGATGTAAGAGAGTAGATAGTGTTGCCATTGCATCGACAGCCTTATTCTTCATTCTAGGTATTTGCTCAAATGTGATAGAGATGAAGTATTTCTTCAAATCATCTACCATTCTCTTGTAAGGAATAAGCTTTTCATCTTTGGTTTGGTACACATCATTGACTTGGTGGATAACCAATTGTGAGTCTCCATGGATGTGTATCTCTGTAACTCTCCATTGTATTGCCATTTTCATACCATTGAGAAGTGCCTCATATTCAGCAATATTGTTTGTGCAAGGAAACTTTAGTCTGAATGCTTTGGGTATCGAGTATCCTTGAGGAGTGATGAACAATATGCCTGCTCAAGATCCATTTTGTGTGTAGGAGCCATCAAAGAATAACTGCCATTCTCTAGAAGAGAGGTGCATGATAGAGGAATCGGGAAATTCTATTTGCATGGGTGTATCATCAAACAGTGGTGCTTCAGCTAATTGATCAGCAATGACTTGTCCTTTGATAGCTTTTCTTTCAACATATTCAATGTCAAATTCACTCAAGAGCATGACCCATTTAGCTAGTCTACCTATGAGGGCAGCTTTGCTTAGTAGGTACTTCAGTGGATCAATCTTAGCTACCAAATGAGTGGTATGAGCTAACAAGTAATGTCTCAGTTTCTGTGATGCAAAGATCATAGCGAGACAAGATTTCTCAATCATAGAATAGTTCTTTTCATATGCCACCAATGTTCTGCTTATATAGTAGATGGCTCTTTCCTTTTTGTTCTCATCATGCTGTGCTAGCAATGCCCCCAGTGATGTATCTGTTGTGGAGACATATAATATTAATGGCTTCCAATGAATAGGAGGCATCAAGATAGGCGGATTTGATAGATACTTCTTGATATGGTTAAAGTTGTTCTCGCATTCTTCATTCCATGCAAAGGTCACACCTTTATGTAATGTTTTTGTAAAAGGTTGTGATATGTCCGCTAGCTGTGATATGAATCTTCTGATAGATTGAACTCTGCCTTGCAACGTCCTCATTTGATTGATATTTGTGGGAGGTTGCATCTCTATTATAGCCTTGACTTTAGCCGGATCAACTTCAATGCCTTTCTTTGAAACTATGTATCCTAAGAGCTTTCCAGAAGTGACACCAAAAGCACACTTCTTAGGATTTAGTTGGAGACTAAATTTTTCCATTCTGTCAAGGATCATGCTCAAGTCAGTTAGATGTTTAGTTCTGATCATTGATTTTGCTAAGGTATCATCCACGTAATCCTCCATTGTTTTATGCATCATATCATGAAAAATAGATGTCATTGCTCTTTGATATGTAGCTCCAGCATTTTTGAGTCCGAATGGCATAACATTCCAACAGAAGGTTCCCCACGCACATGTGAAAGCTATTTTCTCTTGATCTTCTGGAGCAATTTTGATTTGGTTGTACCCAGAAAAGCCATCCATTAAGGAATACATTTCATAGCCCGCAGTCATGTCCACTATCATATCAATGTTAGGCAGTGGAAAATCATCCTTAGGGCATGCTCTGTTCACATCTCTAAAGTCCGTGCACACTCTGATTGAACCATCTGGTTTTGAAATAGGTACAATGTTAGAGATCCACTCAGCATAGTCTATGACACAGATGAATCCAGCTTTTAGGAGTTTTTCTAGTTCTGCCTTGACTAAGAGTGCAACATGAGGATGCATCTTTCTCAATCTTTGTTTGATTGGTTTTACTCCAGGAGCAATGGATAGATGGTGCATAATGAGATTGGGATCCAATCCTGGCATATCTGAATATTTCCATGCAAAGTTGATCTTTTTATCTGATAAGAATGTAGTGAATTTTTGTTTCTCTTCTTCTGATAGAGATTGTGCTACATGTACCAATTGTGGTTCCTCTGTTGTACCCAAATTGATGGATTGAGTTGGCTCAATCAGAACTGGAGATCTATCCTGTAAATGACTCGAAAGGACATCAAATATCTCATCCTTAGGCACCTCAAAGAGGTTTTCACCTTCAGATACATCTTTTCTTTTTACTTTTGTCGGTTCTGAGACTACCACAAAGTGGTTTTCACTCTCAGAACTCTTTTTCTTTTTCTTTTTACTCTTGTTTTTCTGACTAAGATATTTGATGTCCAACTCGGTCATGCTGACGCTTGGTTCACTGATGGAAGTCCTCATAAGCTCGACTGCATTGAGGTAACAAGAAAGGGCATAGTTACTTGGAAAGGTGTAGATACCATGGCTTGGGTTCGTGGAAGTTCGGTCAATAAGATTAGGGCGTTGGATAGTTAAAGTGGGAAAGGCTTGGGATATGGTGTTCACGGATGGGGATATGTCATCATTGGTCCTAACCCGACGCTCAAGTTCAAAGGTGATATTACAGCTCAAAATGTTCAATTCGTGAATAGGCTCAACATCATCATGGGAGTCCTCTTCAGCCATAGGTGGATCAGACACATTAAGTTCATTGTTTCGCTCTAGACCTACGTTGGGTTGAGATACATATTGGTGAATAACATCAATATATTTCTCTTTTATAAGCTCATCTTCTTCTGGAATGGCACCCCATTCATAGTCATTTGATTCAGCTTCTGATTCAGGATCTCTAGGAAATCTTAGAAAATGTGTGAAATCAGGATGAATACCCCAAGAAGGATTACCCTCAGTCTCTAACTTGAATTCATATTCATGGGAATCAGTGTCAGAATAAGTATCCCCTTCTTCTTGACCAGCTTGATTGCCTTCGAGATTAGTTGGTTCTTGTGGTGCAACCATCTCTTGCGCTACAGTAGGTTCTTGTGTTTCTACTACATTAATTATTTTGATAGGATCATTTGTATCATCAAGAAGATCTTTGATCTCTTTAGGCAATTTTTCATAGGGGATAAGCTCAGAGCTATCTGAATCATCATCAGAGGGTTCTATTTCTTCTTTCTTAAGAAGGGGTTCTCCTGGTGCAATTTGTTCTATGACATGAGAACAACCACCTTTGAGATGATAGGGTTTCTTCTTAAACCCTAAGCCACCAGTATCTTTGTTGGCTCTACCAATATGTGAAATGGGTGTCACAAGACCCTTTCTGCTGATTCCTAGAGGTCCTTGACCGAAATATCCCATCTTGGCTATCAATCTGTTCCCTAGACCATATGAATTAGAAGGGATTATAGGTGCTATAGATTCACTAGGTTGAACAATTTTGGATTCAGAATCATCTTTGTATAGCCATGCAAGCACAGCTTCATCCTCTTCAAATTCTTGTTTGGATACTTGCTCCGCCACAAAATTTCTTTTGTATGCTTCCATAGGTTCCTTAGGTTCTGATTTAGACTGCTTCAAGGATTGTCCATATGACTTAGGTGAGATTGGGAGAGATGTCAGAGACAAGACTGGCTCTATAGTGTATTCTCCCATCCCATTTTCTTTGATATTGATCTCTTTAGCAATGTCTTCCATCTTGGATGTGGAAGCCACATTTTGTTGCTTGATGGAAGATTCTCTGTTATTAGGTACAAGCTTATCGGCACTTTCCTTCAATGTATTGCAAGTTGTACTCAGATCTGTTGGGATAGTAACTTCTACCCCTTCATAGGGAAATTTCAAGCATTGATGGTACGTAGAAGGAATGGCTTGCATTTCATGGATCCAGGGTCTCCCTAGAAGGATATTGTAAGCCAATGGTAGATCAAGCACCTGACATGTGGTATCTTTGATGACCGGACCCACTCAGATGGGTAAGACAATGGTGCCTTTAGAAGCTCTTTCTTGTTCGTCATAGGCTTTTATGGTGATCTTCTTTTGAGGATCAATAGCCATCTCTGAGAATCCCAACTGTGTGATTAAGTTGTAAGAACAAATGTTGAGGCTTGCGCCCCCATCTATCAACACACGTTTGACTCGACGGTTCTGGATCAAGACTTCTATGTGTAAGGGCTGATTATGTGGGTGACTCAAAGAGTTTTCATCTTCCTCTGCAAAGGAGATATATTGCGAAGATGTTAGATGACCAACCATAGTCTGGAACCTGTCTAGATCTAGATCATCAGGAACATTAGAGCTGAGCAAAGCTTTGTCTAGGATATCTTTGTGAGCTGGAGATATTCGAAGTAACTCAAACATAGAGATTTTGGCATTGGTATGCTGGAGTTGTTGGATGATGTTGTAAGATGTAGGTCTTGTATCCTTTGGATTGGAAGATTTTAAGGCAGCCTTCTGTTTAGAAGCAGATGTGAGATTGAAAGGTATCTTAGGGACATTAGATGAACTTGGTGTTTGTCCTTTTAGATGAGCCTGAGCTTGTGATCTGGTAACCGCATTAGCTGAGGAATGATTTCTGTCTCTTCGTACAATTGTGATGACATTACAGCTCTCAGAGAGATATGGTTCAACCATATTGATGACAGCATTGTTTCCAGGGTAGGCATAGTTGACTTTTGCCCCCATGTTAGGCTGAGAAGTGGAAACTCCCTTGCCATGTTGTGGAAATGGTTCTATAAATGTTGTGTGATCATTATTACTGGTAGGATTATCGATCATGATGTCCCCTTGATCTATCAAGTCTTGAATGGTATGCTTCAAGTGGAAGCATCCATTAGTTCTGTGGCCTTTAGTCTGATGGAAAGCATAGAATGCATTATCTTTCCACCAATATGGTTTTGGATCCAGATCAGGGTTTCGGATTGGTGGTAAAGAGATCATGTTATCAGCTATCAGGGTTCTCAGGGCAGATTCCAAAGATTCTCCCAAGGGAGTAAACTTTCATTTATTATCCCATCGTTTGAATGGCTTCTTTGGAGATGGTTCAGCAGATTTTTTCTCTGAAGCTTCAATGGCTTTGGTGGCAAGGGTGAGATTGTAGGCCGGTGCCTTTGATGGGGTGCGGATAGTGTCAACAACACCATTAGAGACGATACCTTTGTTTCTATTCCAGCTCTTGTTTTTATCTTTTGAGCTAGATCCAGATTCAGACTTGTCCTTTTGAAGTGTGATTTCTCCTTTCTTGACAAGTACTTTCTCAATCTTGATTGCATTATCCACCATTTTATCAAAAGATACATGATCTTGCATTTTTAATGGATAGTTGAGCTCTGGAACAAGGTTATTGATAAAGATTTCAAGTTTCTCCATTTCGGGAATTGGTCTAGCATATAGAGAAAACTTCTTTCGCCACCTCTTGAGAAAAGTTAGGAATGATTCCCGTGGATATTGCTTGAGGTTACAGTTATCGATCATGGTAATCGGATGTTGAATATTGTAGGAATATTATTGATAAAAAAATTTAATCAATTCCTCAAAATTTTTGATCGTAGAAGGTAATCTTGAAAACCACTGAATGGATGCTCCTCCCAAGGATCTAGGAAAAAGATGCATTAGATAAGTTGGTTCATGCATGAATTCCATGGATTGCGTACAGAACTCTCTAACATGATCTTGAGGATCAGAGTGTCCATCATATTTGTCATACTTTGGAATCTCCACTCTTTTTGGGAATGGTGGCATATACAAGTTTTTGTCGAATGGGAAAGGACATAGGGCCTCCATGGAGAACTCCTTGGGTTCCTTCTCCTTCTTAAGATTGTTAAATTCAACTTGTATAGCATGCATCTATTTTTTCATAGCTGTGAGTGGAGTTTCTTCCTAATGTGTGATTATATCATCAACATTAAAGTTGGGAGGAAGCTTAGCCCCTTCCTGGGCTAATTGTAAAAAGTATGCCTCTCTATCCGCTTTCAAGAAATGCCTCATCATTCTCTTGAATTCATCGTCATTCTGACATCAATGGATTTCAGAGGGGGTAGGTTCTTGGTCGGCATTATGTTGAGAATGATGTCCTTGGGACCCTCCTCCTAGAGAACCATGGTTTGTCCCTGCTTGAGACATGGTAGGAGTTTTTGGGCTCCCTGGAACAGATTGAGGAGGAGTTTGCTGATTACCTCTGTGAGTTGATAGAGGAGGTATGTAACCAGTTTTCAATCGAAAGTTACCGAGACCGTTGTCTTCGTAGATACCTGACTTGATGAGTTGTTCAAGAGTTGGACCTAGGGTATTGGTCAAAAGTAAGTTCTGAGATGTTTCTTCTGATTTCTTGTGTGAAGAAGCTCTGGTCTCCACCATTAACTTTGAATGAAACAGAAGAAAAGGATGAAGACAACTGAAGAACAATTTGATTTGAGAAAATCAGATGACGCAACCTTGTCAAGATTATGATAGTTTTGAAGATCTGATGAGATGTGGGTGAAGGAAACTGTGCGTTGGATGTCTAGGATAGATTGCCCAAAAGATAGCGGACACGAGTTCTCAACACTTAGTCTATTTTTAAAGATTCATTGAAGATTGATAGTTATGACAAGGTTTTGACACGAGATAAAAAGGACTCAAATTGATCAAATAGAAGACTAGATCGGATTCAAAAGATCAAACTCAGAAAATGGTAGAATGCTCAATAGCTACTGCTCTGTTCCTGACACAATGATATTTTTGACAGATTCTGGAACTAGGCTGGAAACATTGGATATCTTGCAATTTGACAATTTCTGACAACTCTCTCAAATTTTTCCAAATGACACTCTGCAGACTCGTACGACACTGGGTAGTCTATGAAATGACAATTGCTAAACTCGTACGACAGTTGGGTAGAAATGAAATGACAGTTGTAAAACTCGTATGACAGTTGGGTAGCAATGAAACGATAGTTGTAAATATCATACGACAGTTGCTAACAGGATTTTGACTTTCTTGAATTTGCTGGTTTGAAAACTCGTACGACACTGGGTTCTCAATCGTACGACAGATGGGCAATACTGAAATGACACTTGACAAAACTCGTACGACTTTCAACTTTTTGAAATGACTTTTGACTCCAGAAAGAATTTACATCAATTTTTGCAAAATTTAAGGTCTTCAGTTCTGGATTGTTTGCAAATTGTACTGTCCAGATTTTGAAGGTTATACCAGATTTGATCATTTTTAATAGCCAAGTAGATAAACAAGCCGGCAGAACAACAAGCAAATGATTCCAAGCACGTCTGAAAATAATGAACAAGGGCAAAAGCAACCTTGCACATGAACAATCAAGTGACCAAATTGTGCTAATCCCTGAGAGTACTAATTGTGTATGTTCTGAAAAGTTTTGCAATAACACACATATACCTGAAAGTGAAAAATTGGCCTCTCTAGGGTTTTTAGTAATGGTTTGACTCTGCAACTTTTATGATTCAAAGGGGTGAACTCCAATCTCGGTGCACCAGGGTTTTGACACAATCTGAGAACTTAATCTTCAAGAGCTGCTAGGGAGATCTGACAACCCAACAATGAACCATACCCATGGAGATTTCTTCCACAAGGACATTTATATAGCGGCTGTCACTACCATGGCAAAAATGGCTATTACCGCTTGAGGTTCCGTCAACGCAGTTTGCCCTGTGAAAGGATTGTCCACTACGGTTAACCCTCTCTAAAGGCGACTCACAGATTTATACCACAAGGGGACTTGGCTCCAGATTCAAGGTTTTCACACCTCTTCACTTTTAACCCAAACAAAGCAAGCAGATTAATCCAACACGCTAAGACAAAGTTTTGTTCCACCAAGGTCTGTGATATCAACTCCACGTGATCTATCAACCTCTCCGAGGAGAGAATGTATCAATCAATAAGAGAAGATGCACTAACCAATTTTGATTCACCAAAGCTCGTGATATCAACCCTACGTGATCTATCAACCTCTCCGGAGAGAGAATGTGTCGATCAATAAGAGAAGATGCACTAACCAAGTTGAATGTGAAACGCACTAAGTATCCTCCCTACCTACAAGGATTATGTCATCAAGAAAGATTTCTCTAGGAATCCAATCTCTCAAGAATCATGAATAGTGTTCATAGGGCCTAATTACTATGTGAGCACAGATATATTCCCGAAAGCAAATCTACCAAAAGTACCCAAAAAGCAGAAAGAGGAACACTTAACGCTTAAAGCGAATATGAGATGAGTCCACAAGGTGGAACACTTAACACCTCACACAAGCTAAAAATGAGTCCCCAACTTAGAAAACAAGTGAGTGCCTAAAAGCACAAAAGGGTTGCCAAGTGGAACACTTAATGCTTCTATCCTGTTGACCCCTCCCCTTTATGGCGCTGAGATTGCAACCACGGGGCAGAAATGAGGGGTCGGTGGATTAGCGAGTCCAATAACCTAAGATAGCAATCAAGATCAATCACAAGTATTCTAAGACTACTTAATGAATCCTTAAGGGATCACAACCTAGTATCAAATTATGCAAGTGTGTAGAAATAGATCAAAAGCATGAAAAGATGCACACAAGCTTGACACATAAGAGATTTATTTTAAGTCCAAACCGAAATGTTTTCAGAACAAGGAGAATACCTCATGATCCTCACAATGCGCTTAGTAGATTCTACCTGATTTTTAGCAATTTTTGTTGAGCTTTTCCATGCAAGCAAGTGACGAACTCTCCAACAAGCAAACAAGCAAACAAGATATGCAAAATATATTCAACTTATGAAAACCATAGGGTTAGCTCTAAAAATCAATTTTTAGGAGCAATAATAACCATAAATTAATCCAAATGACAACTCATATCATGCATTGAATCATATGAAAAATAAGTGCATACCCATCATAAAATTTTAATTTTTTTGCACTACATTTGACCTAGTCAACAAGATCTGATTTTTTTTATATGATTTTGGCCACAAAAATAGAAATTTGGAATAGAGACCCCTACTAAAAAATAGAGAGATTTCCAAAAATGCAAAAATTTTAGAAAAATCTCTTCATTTGTGCCCTAGAGACCCGTTTTATCAAAATAGACTAGTTTTTGCAAATTGACTATTTGAGCTATTAAATTGCATCCAAATTTAAAACACAAATAATAGACCCCTTGTATAATTTGAAGAGATTTCTGAAAATGTAAAAATTTTGGGAAAATATGCTGATTTGCGTTAGATATTAATTTTTTATGAAAAATCAAAAAAAAATTTAAAAAATTCAAAATAATTCAAAAAATTCTGAATTTTTTTTTTGAAGCTTCCCTGATATTTCTCCAACCTGCAAAAAAAATTTCAGACCAAAACTCCAAGCTGTTTGGGAGATAAAATTAAATCTTTCAAACTTTAGGGTTTTAGCTCCAAGAATCAAAATCAGCATGCAAAGGTGGGTTGCCCCATGGTGGGCGCCAAAAATGTGTGTGTGAAAATTGTACCTAATCTGTAGACACAACACTTTAATAAAACATTAGAGGTTAGTGATAATCAAAATTGTGCAAAATTGAAAGCTATCTAACCAAGCGATTTACTGCCTTCTAATAGGTGCGAGATTGATGTTCTCAGATTGTAATCGAGATCAGTGACCTAGATGACACTTAAATGAAGGATTTGAATGCAATTGATCTAGATATGAGATTGAATGCAATTAATCTATATTTTTGATATTTTCTATGCAATAAGAATGATAAAAACTGATATGCTATGGATGCTAAATGATCTAACAATGAAGATTCTAACAATGATATGAAAACTGTGAAATTCTATGCTAAGATATAAAAACTATGCAATTGAAATTGATCTCACAAAGCTTTGAATTCGCAAGTTGATTCTTTCAAGCTCCAATTGTGCAAATTCTCCAAATCTGATATGCTATGATTCCTGTAGAGTAAGTTTGCAATTTTGCGAGATGATTGAGAGATGAATTATGAAGAGATGAGCCTTGTTTTTATAAAAATCCAGGGCTTTGGAGGTGCATGAGAAAAAAAGCCATAAATCACTCAAATAACTCAGGTTGATTTTTTAGTTATTTTTAAATAAAGGATAATTAACTCACACAAACATGCAAAAGCTAAGTTTTAACTCAAAATAGAGTTTAGCTTTAATTGATAATTGATAGTTGTTTGCTTTTATGATTGTGCATGTTTTATTTATGAATTAATTTAATAATAAAGTGATTTATTTCCAACTTAACTGCTTTTAAAAATAAAACAATTGATTTATGGGTTAATCAATTATTTAATCAAACTTTTATTAAAAACTATATTATTAAATAATGACAACTTGCTTTAATTAATTAAATAAGAATTTAATCAATTATTCATATAATATTAGATTTATTGTCAAAATTAAATAATACAATTAATAATAGATAGAATTAAATTTAATTACACAATTAAGTGGCAAATATTAAATCTAATTAATTAAATATGAAAATATTCAATTAATCAAACTTTAGGATAAATGTGATTTATTGCCAAATAATTATAAAATTAAAGATAATTATGATGATTAGGAATATTGCTAGGAATATTCCCTAATGCAGAATTTAAGATAATCAATTATGATTCGATGATATTTAGATGTGCCTTAGGTTAGGACTTTGATGTCGATTTTGTTCGATTTGTCGATGTAGGAGGTTAATGAACTTATAGCCCATTTTTGGGGTATTACAACATGATGCGGCGTATGATCTGTGTCATGATTAAGAGGCTGCATTGCAATGTAATGGACATTATTATCAAATTGATTATTGCTCAAGTATTCAATTTCTAATATATTTTTTGGCATATTTACCTGTGCACATGATGCAGGAGACTCTTCGGTTGGGCCAGTGGAAGCTTGCCGTAGGCGTTCAGCCACGGCTTGATAGACTTCCTTGAAGGCAATTTTTCTATGTTCTTCCATGGCCTCTACATTAAAATCAGAGCCCTGCATTTTTTGATTAAACAAAATTATTTTCATTTTATAAATAATTTTTCTCTACAATTCATTTACTGCTACTTACAATGCGAGCTTTAATTTTTGAATATCCTCCAGCGCCAAGTCTGTGTTGCCCAATCTTTTGTAACCTGGCCTTTGTTGCCTTTGAAGTGTCCTGCAACCTATGAAAAGTTTGAAAAAATGGTTATAAAAACATGTATATGGAATAACAAATGAAACTTTGAAATGCTGAACACATTGCATTCAATGGTGAAAATGTCTAAAACATCATACCAAGATATTATATTGAAAAATGATGATTGCATTCAAAATTTAATTATCATCTCAAAAGTCCATGCCAAACACCTTATCACTAGTAGTTAATACTATTGCATACCTTCTCGCATTTGTTGGTGAAACTCCTTTTTGAGCATCTGCTTTCTCCTTTGCATCTAAAATAAATTCATTCCAATCCCTCACTGAAATAAAGGGAGGACGCTCGTACTTTGGGTTCTGGACGAGACTCTTTCTATATGCGTCCCTCACAGTCTTAAGATGTTTGCAAGCTCTTTCTAAAATTTTCTTCTCATCAAAAATATTATTATCAAACTCATGCTGTAAATCTTTGACGAGCTGATCTTTTAAATTTTTTTCTTGCAAATTCCACCTTTTAAGGAAAAACACAAAATTGTTAGATATAGCCACTAAAAGAAAAGACTGGAATGAAAGGAAAAATACTGTACCAATTAATGATATGAAAAAAAAATAGTGGGATAAACTTAGTTCGCTTATGATGTTCCACCTTGTACGTATGGTGGACCCGAATATATGCAATGTGAGGTCATAAAGCTTCTTATAAAACGTATCATTTCCTGCAAAAAATGTCATGGGATAATCAATCCAAAACTTGTTATGAATAGGTAAATGCATATTACAATATAAAAAATAATTATTTAAAGTACCTAGAATTTGAGGACATTTTATAGGCATTGATTCATTATTGTCAATCAATAATGACGTCTGCATAGCTCCTGTGCTAGTAACACGGGTAGATCCAGGAAATGGTGGTGAATTATCACCAATACATGTAGATTGATCAGTATCTGGTGTACCAAGCGGTGCCACCGGGGTATCTCCTGCTCCAAAAAAATAATCCACTATGTGATGCACCCAAGAATAAAGTACAAATTATGAAATCATAATTAGCACAAAACCAAATATAGTAAAACAATGATTTACCAGTTGCCATAGCCCTTGAAGGCATTGATGTTTTCATGGCCCTTGTGGCCGACATTGCACTCGGCAATCTTCTATGGACAACCTGGCTAGGAGGAGTCTCCTGCAATTGATGACCTGAACAATACATTGTTAGCAAAGACATTTTGAAATAATAAAAGTAAGAGTTAACTTGAGAAGTTTTTGAATGTTCCAAAAAAAAAATTCCTTGTAACTTGTCAACTAAAGGATTATTTTACCTGAGGCGGCCGGAGGTCTACTAGTACCGGCCTCATCCGCACATTGTCCTTGACCAGGTACTAGAGATTCCATAAAATCCTGCAATAAGAACACATATTACATATATTTTACTTCACAACATAAAAGAGTATAAAATATTAACCTTTATTGAAATTTTGTTATAACTAAAGATTCATTACTGCTTACTTGATACCGACGTGCAAGTGCTTTCAATTTAGTTAGCCTCATGAGCATCTCCTTAGTTGGATTTGTTTCATACAAAATATTAATTATATCTTTATTGATTTGTTTCATTTTTTTCTTCAACGTGATTATAACATTAGGCGAATTTGCAAAAAGATCATCATCCTCAGGGGTAGCTATTGCCTCTACTGTCGAGGGTGCTTTTCCCTTATCCTGAACATCAAATTGTGACAGGAATATTAGTAAAACTATCATAAAAACTCCAAAACCATAAATAAAATAACGTAATAATATAACATTTTTCAACTATCTAATTTGTACAATTTTAATAAGGTTTACCTTTGCTGAAGAACAGGTGGGAGGAGCATCCTCGTGGCCTCTATCATGTGCGGGATCCATATCATCTTGTGACAAAGATTAAATATAAAAACTTTAGCGAACTAAAAGCAATAGACTTAGCAAAACAAAACTTATTAATAAAATGGTATATAGTACTTACCACCCTCATGATAGTAACTTTGTTTGTATCTATGCGATTTAAATGATAATCTATTAGCAGTTCTTCCCCTACACTTATTGATTTTATTGCACATACAAAAACTTGATTCCCCTCACGCGCCTCAAATATGCAATTGGGTTGCTTATTAGTTGACGAAGGTCGTGTACTATTTATAAAACCCACAATATTACCTGTTGCTTTTGGTCTCCCATCAATGTACATTGCAAATCTTTTACTTTGATCATTTTCTTTCCTTTGTATATAATTAGCTGATAGTGCATACCTACGCATACTTTTTTTATATTGAACAATCTGCATCCAATCATTGTAATTGTAACACGGACCGACATACTTGAACAATTCAACAACTCTGTTGTAATATACCTTTATCCCATCCATGGAAATAGGCCCAAACCATGTAATGAGGATGGAGCAATGTGATATATCCTCTCATTAACACAAAAATCAATATTAATTGGAGGTAGCTCATTGGGTACCCATTCTTTCTCAATGTGTGTGTACCGAAAGGGCACCTTGATGTCGCCTTTGTTCTCATCATCATAAGAACATGACCCCCCATTAGCAAGGAAATATTCCATGCGTTTATCAAATTTTTTTCTAATCTTTTGACCTTTAGTTGATCTCCCTATTTTAGCCGTACTACATGTAGAACTTTCATCTAGCATTCCCTCATTTCCCTCATTCGATGTAGATAGATCTGACAAGTACCTATTTCATGGGTGCTGCAATCCATCAAATGAGATATTGCCACGTCAATATATATAGAATAATCAAGTCGTGACCCATACATACGGTTCTTCTTTGTCTATATATACATTATATGATTATGTAATATGTCTATTTATAACATACATGCTCAGTGATAAACAAGAAGAATATAAGAAAATTATGTCTATTTATTGATTTATACCTGCCGATCCATGTCACTGTGCACGATCCATGCCAAAGGGGTCAAATTTCCTGCATATGTTAATCATTTATCTTAAGTTAGATAAATATTACATGATACGTATGCTACAAATAACTTAGAAGATAACATGAACAATATGCAACATCATAAACATGAACAAATTTACCTTATGTATGGAATGCAAGATCGTCAACAGAAGGCCGAGGTGACAATGTCTGTAGTCAATTGCTTGTTTGCAAAAAGGGTGATAATCAAACACAAATATACATGTATCAACAGAAATTAATTGAGCATCGTAAACAAAAAATTGGTAATTATAAATCACATATGTCGTAATCATTAGAATTGAACACAATAAATATGTAACTATTTCAATTATTTCATTGATCATCATCATCATCATCATCATCATCATCATCATCATCATCATCATTGCCATCATCGCCATCATCACCATCATCATCTCCATCAACATCATCACCATCATCATCATTTCCATGATCACCATCACCATCGTCATCACCATCATCATCAACATCATCATCATCACCATCACCATCACCATCACCATCACCATCATCATCATCATCATCATCATCATCATCATCTGCTTCTTCATCATCTTCGGTATCTTCTTCTTCCATAACATTATACTTTATCGGCCTTCCTCTTGGATCATGTCTAACAACAAATGACCAACCCTGTTTATGTGGAACCTCTGAGTAAAACACTTGCTCACATTGGCTTGGAAGAACATAGGGCTCATCTCCAACTGGCTCAAATGACCTTGTATTAATCATTGTAAATTCATTATCATGTTGAATAACAGTTCTATTTGGATCATTTTGATTCAGTCGTAGCCTGTACCATTTGACGACAAATAGAACTACTTTGAAGGAGTTAAAGTCACACTCAATTATATCATCTAAGATGCCATAGTATTGATTTTGAGATTGTTGAGGATGTATGTCATTTCTAGATGATATATTGGTGACCTCAAAAATTGCACTTATCCCAGAATCACAAGTTTTCTTTGTGTCATCCAACTTTTTTATACAAAATTTGTGGCCATGATAGTACATAGCTTTGTGGTGCTTGACCTGCAATTTTTCAAGTGTGTAAATTATTTGCATCATGAGTTGATATGAAACATACAAGTCATGATCATTAATAAATTTGTACGTACCTGTCCACCTCTTAAACCATGTGCTAGATCAATTACCATTGGAGTAACATTGGAATATCCATTATGATGAGCTTCTCTAACCAATGAAGCAACACCTTCTCATGTTAATGAGCAACCATTTTGTTGACATCGTTCAATCCATACCGTCATCCAATCAAGATTGTTTGCAATATACAAATGTATTGCATCCCACTCTCGACCAGCTGTATCAAAAACATCTTGGATTTATTGCATCCCACTCTCGACCAGATTTATAAGAATTAATTAACTACAATAACATCTTAGATTAACATGAACAAGTCTCTTGTTACCAAAGGGAAGCCCTTAGTACCCATAAATGGAACACAAGGGAATAACTAAATTGCCTTATACATAACCAAAATGTAGACACTAGGAAACATACTAAAGCATCAAACAAGCAAGATAACTCAAAACCTAGAATACCATGAGAAATAGAGCAATGACATATGTGAGAACATAGCAGCGACCAAAATAAATAGCTCTCATCATTACAAATGCCTTCAATACCAACATACACCAAGGATAGAACAAAGGGTCACATCAAAATATAACAAACCAATGATTAAGAGACAACTACCATTGGGAATGACAAGTTGATACTCTTTAAAGTAATCAAGGTGACTTATCATCCCGTAGAATGCTTCCTAACAAAGTTCATGATTCCACATCATCATTGAAGAAAAAAGAGATGGTCTTGGAGAATCCTCACGTTAGCTAAGGCATTATTTGCTTTGTTACCTTCATGATGAAAATGCACAAAAGAGATGCTAGAAAAATGCTTGCTAAATTCTAAATCTCCATAAAGCAATCTTCAGAGCTTCCATAATCCAATTTATTTTTTAGATGTATCAGATAATTCTTCATCTGGATAGTAAACTATTGGTATTGTTTATCCATACCCAATCACGTTTTACCCATGCCTTCTACCATAATTCATCTATGCTGCAATTGTTCCTCAGACGGCAGGTCCACAGCATATTTCTTCCCTTTTAGATACCAACTTTATTTCTTTGGGTTTCCTCTCTCTAAATCAGCATACACTTCCTATGGATTCCTTGCTCTACTACAAATGTTGAAAGAACAGATTCATCAAGTTTGAGAGAATTGGATGGCACACACTTCAAGGTATGTGGTCTTTATTTATTATTGAATGAGCTATAAAGTGGTTATAATGGGAGTTGCTTTATTGGCATAACTAATGGGGTCTTATTACGTCATTAACATAAGCAATAAATGCCTGTATACAAAATGTATTTTAACATCAGGTCTACTAGCATGATATATTTAATAGCCACTATTTAAAAAGAAATGTATGTGGCCTCTATTTATTATTGAATGAGCTACAAAGTGGTTGTAATGGGAGTTACTTTATTGGCATAGCTCATCCAAAGCTAAACTTTTCTTGGTCATTCCTCATTGAAATTAGGTCCGTGATAACTCTCTTTGCCTCCATTTTCAGTGGGATTCATTCCTGAACTGAATGTTGACATTCATACTTGTCCATTTATCATACTTGGATCTTACTCATTCTCACCTCAATTTCATACATTGTTCACAATCTAATTCAGACTTGAATTCACACCCATATCAATGCCATTTGGATTTGTTTCTCATAACAACTTTCATGCACCATCACCATTGATGGTGCATCCTACTTTCTCTTTACCTCTCAAGTCTCAAACACTAGATCTTGCTCTCCTCTTCACATTTCAAGGTCCAGCTCTTGACTCGTAAATGAGGCAAAGTTGCTCAAACTCATCTCTCAAACTTGGAGACTTGAAAATTGGTACCAACTAAGACCACTACTCATACTGCCAAAGTGAAAAGAGGGGGTCCCCATTTGAAATGGGGGTGATGGTGTGAAAACCTCACAATACTGCCAAGTGAAAAGAGGGGGTCCTCATTTTTTGGGTCTTCCTTCTCAAATGAGGAAAGAGTCCAATTGTCTCAAATGTAGGCATAAGAGTTCCAGCCCCAAAAAATGGGTGAATACCATCATGGGAATGGACAAAGAAGAGAAAGAGAGGAAAAAGAAACAAACTAAAAAGATGACTACTAAAATAGTAGAGGAGATGAAGAAGGTTGAAGTTATTCCTATGTAATAAGCACTTATAGATGATATTAATTTTTAGGATATACCTTATGCATCCACACAAGACATCTATATTTTCCTTTGATGCTCCTATGATTGAGAGGGATACAACAAAGAAGAGTGATAAGAAGGATAAGAAAATTGCTCATCCAAAGAGTAGTGGTGCAGAAGATCAAAGTGAAATAGGTGTCCCTCCTTCAAGGAACACAACTAGAAATAAAGAATAGGACATTGTTCCTTTAGAGAAAACTATAGTGCTTAATGAGAAAGAGGAAGAGGAAAATACTAAGAAGGTTCAAGACACTACTAAGACAAGTGATGAATTTAAGTGGTAAACATTGATTCCTCATTGCTTCTAAAACAAAAATTGAAGCTTTCGATAGGTTCCTTCAAGGATCATTCCTCTCTCATTGAGAATAAAGAAGAGTGGGATGCCTTAAGTAAGATAAAAGATAAGAGAAAGGTAGAAGCCTTTAATCAGTATGAAAATGCACACAATTGATATATTTTAGCATCACTTGAAATTATTTAAGGAATGTGCTAATGAAGTTAAGTATGTGTTCTATCAATTTTTCTTGAAATGACCTAGTTTTTCAAAAAAGCATAAAGGATGAGATTGACTCCATTGAGTCATAGATCACACAATTGGCAATAATATATATAATATTTCAAAGGATAAGGATGCAGAAACTAGAGCTTAAATTGAGAAGCTTAATTCATAGCTTTCATTTCTTTAGGACTATAGGGAGCGGATAAAGAGACAATTATATTAGTTGAGGGAATCAATGAATTGAGGCTTTCCTCATTTGAGAAGGAAGATCCTGTTAGTTTTTGGGTTTTGGTCAAAACAAAATTTTCTATATTGGCCATGACTATGCAAACAAGGGTTTACAGTTTATTCAAAAACTTACAAACCCAATGTATAAATTTGTATAAATAGAACCACACATTATCTAAATTATGACTAACTTTTATTAGAAATCACACCATTTTTACCTCTATCATTGCTTAAAGAATAATTAAGTTAAATTGATTAATTAAAATGAAGGGAAAAAACTCAAACTAAAAAGTTAGCACATTTCACAACACAGAAAATTTTGAATTTGATGAAAGTTTTGAATAGTTTAGTAAATTAAATCTATTTTCAGATCAAACTACGTGAAGATTTCAAAATTCAAGCGAATCAAATTTTCCCATTCTCATATTATATTTTGATATTTTTGAGGTCCATATTTGCAAGTAAATAATATTGGAGTGTTGATGTTTGTAACATCGATTAGATAAATAATATTGACTATATGATTATTATGAGAAATAATTTATTATATATATACATACATATCAATATCAATAATTGATATTACTATATACATTGATAAATATGTAAATATAAAGTTAGATTATAATTATTATCTATTACATTGATAAATCCTATGCTCTCCACAATTGCTAAACACGGAAAAATTTCAGTTAGGTGATCCAGAATCCAATGGGGCCTTTAAATTCAAAGTTTTTGTGTCAGAGGTTTATAAATTACTTCTGGAACACCTATGTTCATATTCATGGAGGAAAGAAGCATTATAACATATTGACTGCACTGAACATTTCACAAAATATGATGTAGCTTCCAAAAATTGTTTCAAGTTGGATTGGGGAAGACTTGTTTTCGTTTGGTAAGAATACTCAGACTATCTACATAATTTAAGGATAACGAAATGTTTGATACATGGTCTCACTAATTGTAATGTCCCCTTTCTGAAATAGGATTTAATATTAAATAATAATAATAACAAAATTAAAATACAAAAAATAAAAATAAAAATAAAATTTAACATAAATTTAATTAAAATTAAGTTAATGAATGGTCAAAAGGCATGAGAGGAAAAGTTGTGACTCTCTCAAACTATGAGGTATAAAAGGGAGAAGGTAGCTTCATTTGAAAGGGGGCAATTTTTTCATCAAGAATGAGAAGTGCAGATCTAATCAACAAGACAGCAATGACGAGATATGACCCCTTTAAATGGGTGCATCTTTCCAAAGAGATGTGTCTCCTCAAAATATGCAAGCACAAATAGGTGTTGAATGGAAGAGGAATACAAGGGAAAATGCATTCTCAAGTTAGAGCGGGTCTACAACACAATTATGGCAGAAATAAAAGCAGATAAAATAAGAATTATAATATTTGAGACGAAATCTGATGTGGAAATAGGGTAATAGCAGAAAAAGGAGATTTAGTTTGAATTATCAGGCAATAAGAATATGACACAGTACTTAATTCAGAGAGGGATCCATATTTATGGAGAAGAGGGAATGGAGGATATAAATCAAGAGAGGATTAATGAAAGAAGAAAGAAATAAAAAGAAGAAAGCTTGTGACCTTCTCAAAAAATGAAAATTATGAAGGGTTGTGTTGTTTCAAAAAGTGGTAATTGTGAAGGGTTGTGACTCTTAATAGACATGAGGAAGAGGATTAACTTCTCCTTCGTATTGGATGTTATAAAGGGGAGAAGGTTCCATTTGAAGAAGATGTCAATCATAGAAAAACCCATAACTATGTGTGAAGCAGCTCATGTGCTTGGTTTTTCTCTTCATTTTTGTACATATTGAGAAAGGCACATACAACTATAACCTTTGTTAAAAATCCCCTTAGTGTTCTTTGGTGGAAATAAAGCATTAGTTCATGCAGAGGCTACCGATATTCTCAAGGCTCATTCTTCTTAACTAAACAATGCATTAGAAAAAATTTCAAGGAATTTGTGAAAGTGATTGTAGCATCCATGAGGATTTATAGAGAAAAACTGAGACATCTCTCAAAGAGAAAGAGTCTATGTAGATTGTGATTTGGTTCTTCAATGTGGAGGTAATTTCTTCTAGTGGACTGGAGAGATGTTCATGAATGTTCTTGGCTTTTATGGTACAATTTGACATCATTCTTTGGAGCAACTAACAGTTTAGACTCGAGTGCATCTTTGGAGAGATTTCTAGGAAATATAAAGTGTCTCCATTAGAATTAACATAAAGAGATAAGTACTTTATAAAGTTAATGAATTTCATTCATAGTCATTAATTCATGAAATTATATTGATTAAAAAAAAATAGGTATACTTCTAGTATTGATATTTCTCTTCGAGATAAGTTAATTCTATGAACTATGAGTAGTATCTTTCTGAACTGCTCTCGGGACAAATTAAGAAACATGAGACCACATTTCATTGAGGAAATTTTTCAAATAGTTCACTGCCCATCTATATTACCACATTTTTCATGCATGTCTACAAAAGCCTAAAATGGGTTCTTTTGAAAAAGATAAGGTTTCTAGGAAAATATACATTGAAGCATTAATAGAAAGCAATAGAATATACAAGGAATATAACTATTTGATAAGTTTTCACCAATAAAAGATGAGGCAATCCTAATTACAAATGATAGAAAGAAATAACATAGACAAGGCAATGAACTATCTGAATTACAGAATTCCATGATGATCTAGGGAGTCTATGACTGCAATTCACAATAAGTTTTAGAAATTTCAGAGGTATAGGCACTGTAGCCTACCCAAACCTATAATGCTCAAGAGCCTGACTTCTCAAGGCAATCTCAAAGGGTCCCTAAAAGATGGAATTGAGTTTATTGTCTTCACTTTGCTTGGTTACAATATCCCAACACAACCTATGATCCCACTTCACAAAGTTTTCGCAAATTGGACCCCAAACTCAATACCCTGCCTAGCGGCCATGCTGCAAATTTGTAATGAAAATAACTCTTTCTTGTCTCAAATCACTTAATGAGATAACCACATTTATAGTTACCTTTTACAAGACTCTACAACATACCAAAAGCTTCTATATTGTTATTTTGGACAAGCACTGGTAAATATGACTGATACCCTATTTTTAACACATGAAAATGCTCAAATAACAAAGGAAGTGCAAACTAATGACCTCTTATACACCTCAACTCCTAGATAGTGCCTATTTATGTCCTAAATTGCCCAAATCCTGAAGCAATTAGACTCCAGTGCTCTACAGATACCAAACCCCTAAATTGGGACCCCAAACCCTTGAAACTTAGGGCTTTATCAATCTTTGTGTCCTCGTCGACACTTATGTGTCAAATTGTTCATTGGAACACCATCGACTCAACATATTAGAATTTTTCCCAGCATAAAATATATGACTTATGTGGTCGGTTCACCCACTATTATACCAAGCAACCATTACCACTACCTTTCTACCACTGCTCTTCACTGTGATCACAATGTTTTCCCATAATCTGCATAAACCATTTGATTCATTCAATGGTTTGAAACATGTTCTATAAATTACTAATTCATCCACCCATTTGGTTCATTCAATGCTAGCCGAAGGTTCTATAAATCGTGCTAGAACTATATAGTTCTAGCGCGATTTATAGAACCTTCGGCTAGCATCATCGATAATCTCCTGGTGAAGCCTAGGGATGGCTAAAGAAAAGGTTAGAAGGGCCATAAGGTTAGAAGGGCCATCACCAGTGGCAACATGAACTGCTAATTTTTCACAAAGCAAAATGAAACACCAAAGGTTACCGTTATCTAGTTGACAAAGCAAAATGAAACACCAGTGACCTATGCCTTCATCTCTCTTTCATTTTCTTCCAAAAATTTTGAAGCATTTCATAGTAAGAGTATAACCATACCAAAACTCATAAGGGGTCTTAACAATTCCATGCTTTATTTATACGTGATTCAATGTGTATATAGGATTCCTAACTACCTCGCTCCAATAGATCTATGAAACATTCCCTTCGATCATCATATTCCTGACAATGTTTAGGATGGTTCTCTTTCTTCTTTCTACAACACCATTTTGTTGTGGAGTCCTCAGATTAGATGTGTGTCTTCTTATTATATGCTCTTCACAAAAAGTATTAAATTCCCTAGATGTGAATTCACCACCATGGTCAGATCTCGACCATTTCAACTATAGATTGATTCCTGTCGCAACCATAGCCTTGAATATTTTGAACTTGTCAAATGCTTTAGATTTTTCTTTTAAAAAAGTTACCCACATCATTCTTGAGTAGTCATCAATAACTAGTATGAAATACCTTTCACAATAATAGCTCTTAGTTTTCGATGGACTACATAAATCAATATGTACAAGATCTAAAAAACCATTCAAAGAATACATTTTTCTCTTGAATTTAGATCTAGTTTTCTTACCCATCTAACATTCCTTACCCATAGCATTAGTACACTTCATCAATTTAGGTAGGTCTCTAACTACTCTAGTATAACTAATCTTCACAATGTTATCAAAATTTACAATGCACAACCTTTTATACTATAACCAAATCTCATCAATTTGAACAATGAAACATATTCTTTCAACACTATTCAAATGAAAAAGGTTATTTTTAGTCTTTGTTCCTAATGCAATTTTAGTACTTGAGCTTCCAATGATTTTTTACATTCTATCCTTGAATCGTAGATCATATCCCTTGTCAACTAGTTGTCCAACACTAAAAATATTATACTTTAGTCCTTCAACATATAATACATCATCAATGTTATTCTTACCATCAAGATTAATAGATTCTCTCCCTCAAATCGGACAAGGAGTGTTATCACCAAATCTAACCACACCACCATCATATCTTTCCAAACTTACTGTTGGTGTAATTAATTATTCCTAATTACACTTTACTTAATCTTACTTAGGTTAATGCATTGCATAGTAGTTTTTGATTGAGACACCTAGGAGTGTGCACATCTATTAAGCACATGGTGTAGGAGAAATTCCACTTTAGGTGTGATAGTTGTCATCACATACCTCGTTGTGTGTGAGATCCACCTTTCGTGCTCTTATCACATTATCATCCTAATCCATTACAAATAATTTATTGCATAATAGAGGATGATCCACATTTGGTGGACATCTGATTACACCTAGCATAAGTGATAGCTTATCAGCTCCTTATCATTGTCTCTTATTGCCTTTCCTATATAAGGAGGCCTATTATGTAATCATTACATGAACATTGATTCATTCATCAATTCAATCAAGGTGAATTCATTGGATCTATTCAATCCATCTTTGCATTCATATTTTCTCTCTTGTGCTTTTCTTCAACCTCTAGATCCTTGGTTCAATATTTGCTATTTGCAAATTCTTACATGGTATCAGAGCCATTGGAGCATTTTAGATCAGCTGATTTGAAGAGATCTTGATGCAAGCTTTGAAGGTCCAAATCTCAGATCTGGCAACCAACGTGCAATAGAGGTGTCTTGGAGTAGATTTGACCTCACCATTGCATCCAAGAGGCTATTTCGGTTAAAATCGACTATAAACTCACCCATATTTGGCAAAAGTCAAATCCGAGGCAAAAAAAAAATTGCAAATCGAGTCGTACGGCCCGATCTGCACCTCTAGTACGATTTTATTAAAAAAAATTTATTTTTTTAATTCTGTATTTTTTAGAATTATTTTTTTTTGTCTGCAAAAATTTGGGCTAGGTACGAGCCCCTACCCTTAGCATCAGACAAACTGCGACAGGGTGACATCATCAGAACAGATCCGTACCCAAGGTAGAAGCCAGAGCTCGAGCCCGTAGGTGAACTCAGACCATAGCCTGGGTCGTGCTTCCTTGTTTACAAAATCATTGGGCATCGACATATTTAAAAAGGGCTTAAGCCCTTACCACTACGAATGTGGGATATTAAATCCCAAGTAGCAACCGCAGCTTTGAAGACAGCTGCCTCCCCACCGCCTCTCGGTCGTGCCTCTCACCTCCATAGCTGGGAAACTCACCACTAGGATCCAAGCGATGCACTCATCACTTAGCGGCCTCTTCAACGCACCGCCCTCCTCCGATCCGCGACCTCTCCTCTACTGAAGACTCAGCTCCACCGGTGGCCCCGGTCTCCTTTGCCTCCGCGCAACACCTCCGCAGGCAATCACCGCCCGAATCGGCTCTCTGCGGCACTCTTCCACCCTGATCTACTCTGAAAATGGCCTCCCCTCTAAGATCCACCGCTCCTCTGCTCTTCCTGAAGCGGCCACCGCCAAGCATCCACTGCCAGCCACCTGCGACAGCCAAGCGAACACCTCAGCCCGTTCGCACCCCAGTCAGCAATGCATAATCAGCACCTAGTCAATAGAACATTGACTAATCAAACCCTTCCATGTGGCACACAGTGACACATCACCTGTATGACCATACGGAATGCACAGTCACTGCCACGTAAGCAAGGAGGACATTTTTCTGCTGACATCATCTTCTTGCTATCTTAAAATTGACGATCATCTAGCCATCATCGCAGGGCAGAATTGGATTTTTGTGACGACCATATGACCATCAAATTTAACCTAGCATTATTCTGATGTCAGCAGGGTTTGGAGATTTCCCAGCCTTCACCATATCCATTTTTGGTTTGATAGTCCAACTTTGAGGGACCATAACTTGGTCATCCGGGCTCCAAATCAGGTGCAATTTTTTTTTAAATTGGGTAGAATTTCCTAAAATTTCCAGTGGTGGTATTGATTTTTCATTTTGGTGGCCTAATTTGTCAAAAATTGCAGATCTTGTTGACTATTCCTATCTATTCCTGATTTCTGCAACTTCCAAGGCTTCGTTTGGGCACACACGGTAACATTTTGAAGTGAAATTTTTTTTGAAAGTGCATGATTTTTTGTCTACTTTCCAGATCTACAATCAGATTTGAGTGATTTTGGGTAGAAATATCACTTTCAGCAATAGGTCATTTTGGGGCTATACTTGCACTTGGTTAATCCTTGGATTTCAGTTTTCTGATTTGCATCAGTCATTTGAAGGAGTTATTAGTAGTTATCAGTCATTATTTTGTTGCAATATGGATAATTAAAAGGTTAAAATCCTCACTCCATATAACTACCATGAATGGAAATTTTTTTAAGTGATCATTTGTTGAGTCTTGGATTGCTTAGAATGACTCTTGCGCAGGATCAAGAACCTCAAACAGGTGTTGTAGAAAGGTGAAAATGGTTTGATCGAAGGGATAAAGCACTTGGCTCTCTTAGATCATCCATCTTTCGTGACTTGCTCTTTCATATTGCATCTTGCACACATCCTCATGATGCTTGGGTCACATTGGAAGGACTCTTTGGTAAACCTGATAAGATGAGAAAATTCAAATTAGAGAATGAACTCATAGGTCTTAATCCTAGTGATTTTGACAATATTCAATATTTTTTCTCTAAGTTCAATACTATTAGATTGGAGCTTTCTTCATGTGGCATTGTTAAAGGGGATGAACAATTGATCTTTTCTATTCTTTCCAAGCTTGGTCCTGATTATTCTATCTTTGTTTCTACATTCTATGCTACTATGGATGCTCTTCGTAGTGCATACAAATTGCCCTCTCTTGATGAATTTGCAGTGCAGCTCACAAGGAAACAAGCAAAGTTAGCACACATGGGTCAGTTGAAGCCTTCCACACATCAAGCATTGATTGCAAGTGTGTCTACTTCAAAGGCTTCTAATGGAAAAGGAAAGAAACACAATAAGGATCCTAAGCCTCATGACAAAGGTAATGAATCTTTTTCACCAAAAAGTACTGAATCCAAGTCCTCTTCAAGAGAGGAATCATCTAGAAGAAAGAGAGATAAATGTGCATATTGTCAAAAGTTAGGACATGATGAGCATAAGTGCTTTCAAAAGAAGATTGATGTGCTAACTCACATTATTCAGAAACACAACATTAAGTTGCCCTCATCAATGTCTGCTCCTACACATTTGGCAGCTTCTACATCTTCATCATCATCCAAAGATAAAGGTAAATGACAAGCACTCATGGCTTCCACACATCCTGAGCAAGGTAAATGGCTTCTTGATTCAGGTGCATCACATCATATGGCATCTTCTATGGATATGTTTTCTTCTATTGAGCCTTGTAATTCTCCTAATATTTTGATGGGTAACAACACATTCATGAGAGTTTGTGGGAAAGGTTCTATTCCTATTGGGGAAGGGACATTTAATGATGTTCTTTGTGTACCATCCTTGACCACTAATCTCCTTTCTATTTACCAAATTACACATGGGGCACAAGGTAAAATTGTTGAGTTCACTCCTGATTATGTCTACATTAGGGACATGGAGACTAGAGATGTCATAGCTATGGGAGTTGTTGATCATACGTCCCACTTGTATTCTTTTTCTAATTTTGTTGATAATGATGATGATATACATGATGTACCCATCCCTTTGCCAAGGGATAATTATGAGGAGAACTTTGGGCACTTGAATCATTTTGTTGTTGAGACAAGTGTTGATCTTCCTACTCCTCCACCTCCTGCTTCTTCAAACATGGGCTCTACTATTCAGCAGGATATTCATAGTGTTTCAAATATTGTAGAGTGTGATGACTACTTGGATGCATCTTTAGCATTTGTTGATTCTCATGATGCAGATTTGGAAGACATACATGAGGGGGTTTCTCTTTCCCTTGATGACAGTTTCATCATAGCTAGAGACACTTCTTCACCTTCTTTGGAGATTGGTGTACTTGATTCTTCTCCTTCTTCACTTGATTTGTCACATGAAGTGATAGATTCTTTGAGCTTGGAGATTCCTACTCAGTCTTCAGAGATTCATTCATGGAGACCTACATCTTCTTCCTCCTTCCATTTGAACAAGGATTGGCTTCTTCATCATTTGATGTATCTATTTCTTCCTAAGGGGAGACATGTTTCTTGTAAGCATTGGTTGAACTATTGTTTGTAGGTACTCTTCATCAACATGGGAGCTTCTACATTATGGGGGGGATATCATGTCTCCAACTATCCTTCTTATGGGGGATACTTCTTTGTATATACATGA
Source organism: Chamaecyparis obtusa (assembly GCA_027943335.1). NCBI lineage: Eukaryota > Viridiplantae > Streptophyta > Pinopsida > Cupressales > Cupressaceae > Chamaecyparis > Chamaecyparis obtusa. The sequence goes on along the minus strand of BSBK01012277.1, from coordinate 9,233 downwards.
TGTATGTAGTTCTTGGGGGATCTTGAGCACTCCATCCATCCATGCATCTTGTTTTCTTCTCTCTTTTTGGGGGAGGGATTTTCCCATGAGGTTTTCCCTCTTTCTCCACTTTATGAGAGTTATGCATTTCATGCATTTGTACATGGGTACCTAACATGGCCTAGTTATCGGGACCCATCTTGCATTATGAGTTTAAGTGCATTCCCCTAAGTTGCACTTAAGGGAGGGTGTTGGTGTAATTAATTATTCCTAATTACACTTTACTTAATCTTAATTAGGTTAATGCATTGCATAGTAGTTTGTGATTGAGACACCTAAGAGTGCACATCTATTAAGCACATGGTGTAGGAGAAATTCCACTTTAGGTGTGATAGTTGTCATCACATACCTCGTTGTGTGTGAGATCCACCTTTCGTGCTCTTATCACATTATCATCCTAATCCATTACACATACTTTATTGCATAATGGAGGATGATCCACATTTGGTGGACATGTGATTACACCTAGCATAGGTGATAGCTTATCAGCTCCTTATCATTGTCTCTTATTGCCTTTCCTATATAAGGAGGCCTATTATGTAATCATTACATGAACATTGATTCATTCATCAATTCAATCAAGTTGAATTCATTGGATCTATTCAATCCATCTTTGCATTCATATTTCCTCTCTTGTGCTTTTCTTCAACCTCTAGATCCTTGGTTCAATATTTTCTATTTGCAAATTCTTACACTTACAAATTTTATTTTTTCACCAGTCATATGATGTGAACAACCACTATCGATAACCCATTCAAATTTCTCATAAATATGTGAAACCAAGGCTTTCTCCTTGTTCAAGACAAGGTCTTCTTCTTTGATAGCAATGAATCCCCATTCATCATCTTTCTTAGGTTCCTTCTCTGATTCATCATTAGTCACACCTTCCTTAGCAGAAAGGTAGCACTTCTAATATTTAGGAATAGACTTATTTGGCTTATGCTTAGGAAATCTCTCAAGGCATTTAGATGCAAAATGACCAATCTTGTTACATGAAAAACATTTCAAAGGCAATTTTCCTTCATACTTACCAAATCCCTTAGAAACTCTCCTAGCAATCAAGGCTTCAAGTTCTTCAATCTTCCTTTCCTCTTCTTCAATCTCTTCCCATTCCTTAGCATATCTAAATCCAAAATTAGATGAACTTTCACCAAGGTCATATATTTTCTTATCCTTAGAAACACTAGCTTTAAATGAAAATTCAACCTCAAGAATATTATCACCAAATTTATTCATTTCAAAAGTAGATAACTTAACGACCAATGTATCTCTTGTCATAGTAGTCATGGTCCTGATTTCTTCAATTGTAGGAACCTTTTTATCATAAGGAGGCAAGGATCTAAGCACCTTTGAAACAATCTCTTCTGCATCCAATTTCTCACTAGAACATCAGATTATGCAAACAAAACCATTTATCTTCTAAATGTAAGAGGCTATTTTATCATCCTCACTCATCCTCAAGGCTTCATATTTCCCTTTCAAACTTTTTAACTTGGCTTGATTCACACATGCATCTCCTTCATGCAAGGTCTCCAATTTTGTCCATATGGCATGATCAGTCTCCAATTCCATGATATTTGTGTATTTTGTATCAGACAAGACACTTAGCAATGCTTCCTTAGATCTGATGTTGTATTAAAATTTCTTATTCTCATCAACACTAGTAGTAGATAGATCTATAGGTGGAGTATAGGAATTCTCAATGATAGTCTAGTAGTCATCTCCAATGCATCTCAAATGAGTCTTCATCTGACCTTTCCATATTGTGTAGTTTGTTCCTTCAAATCTAGTAATGTCCTTGAATTTTTCCATCTCAAATCTCCTAGATTAATTAGTCTTCCCACATAGGACTGATCTCTTATACCAATTGCTATAATTAAGGAAGCACACAACTAGGGGGGTGAATTAGTTGTGTCCCAAAAACTAAAAAACTAAAGAAAACTTAAACCATTAATCTCAAATATGAAAGTAAAGCATGAGCTATCACTGATCCAAAAAACACATAAACACATAACACCAATATTTTTTGTGTGGAAACCATATTAGGAGAAAAACCACAGTGGGGATCAAACCCACAAGATGATGTACTCAATTAAAAGAAATGTACCCTATTAGGAGTAATACAAAGGGGAATTCACATGCATCCACACACACTGCCTAGATCTCACTGCTCAAATACAATTGAGGTCAATAACCCAAAGAATTAAAACAAGGGTTACAACCTTGAATGGACTACAATCCAGTGTAGACAACAATCCATCAAATTATGAACTAATTGATAGCATCTCCAATATGCCAATACAACTCCGATGAAGTAAAAAAAATATTTATCTCAATCATAGTTTCCACTCAACCTCTTCACATAGTCATCATTGCATCATACACATACTCTCTCATACCTTTTCAATTACAAATGACTACATCTTTTTATACATTTCATCAACCTTGTAAAGAAAAACAAGGCCGACTCAACCTAGACACCTATTTACAAAATATTTCATCATTACAATTCAAATTAATATATGATCCATTAAATATGAAATAAGACATATAAATGATTCATAAGAACATCCTTGAACACGTAATATCTCCATAAATCACACCACAATCCTTTACAACATGTTACACCAACCATGTCAACCAAGAATAATAAGATCACCAGCACACCACAAGAAAATTATTCAAACCAATCACACCAATGAATGTGATCTAACAACACAAATTGAACATGATCATAAGACATCAAAAAGAAAAATTTAATAGCTCAACAACACCAAAAATACCTCTATCTTAGAACTCATAATCATCTCTGCAAACAATAAATAGTAAACATTGTCACTCCAAAAATATAGCTTGTGATCCTCAAACCGATGATCCAATCATGTCAAGGACACAAATCCATTTCCTAAACATGTCATATCCTTCACATCTCAAAATAATGTCACACCAATCCATATTGATCCAAGTACTATCACATTGTCTTTTCTTGAACACATCCTGAACATCAAAATACCAGTCTCTGATAAATCAATCATAACTAACCCAAATCTCATTCTGAACCTCTATAACTTGGCATAGATCAAGTACAGACACACCTCAACACTTCTATAGGTTTACACCATCATATCTTTAATACGGTATCCATACCAATCCAATCATTCCAATAAACATTCCTTCAGCATCTCTGCAACACTGTCACAACAAACAAATATGTTGACATCAATGATAACACATCTCTCAAATATGTAATAGTGATCTATGAAGCACATATTTGCACAATATCCCAATAGATAGGAGCAGGGTTAAAATAGTATTTTTGGTCTCAAATATGCATTAATGATGTACACCAGAATGGAGCTAATTTTGGAATAGATTCATATGCATTCTAGTCCAAAAAACTTAGAGCTATCTACTTAATGTGCAACACTTGATTTAATCTTGTCAATAACCAAAGGTATTAGAAGGGGGGCTTTCCTGGGTTTTGCAGAGCCCAAATAGAAGGATATATTTCTTATTTTTAAGGAATTCTCAAGCAATTTGGCCACTTCTTTGGGGTAACCAATCATAGATGAAGGAAAACCCTTAGGTTTATCTCAAACATTAGTTGGAAACACTAACAACTCTAATGAATCTACATTGTGCATCTTGATATGTTAGGGAGTTAGAATCCCCATATAGAAAGTATATAGTGATGAGTTTCTCAACATGAATAGACACATTTATATCTTTCTATTACAGGAAATCGAAGTTGTGAAATTTTTGTTAGATATAAATTTGGAATGCATTTGGCGGGATGTCGAGGCATTTACTACTAATCATGATGAAGGGAAAGGAGGAGTTTCTCTTCTAGTAGGTCCTAAGTGGAATAAATTTGTTGTCAGATGGGGCTCTTCCCCTTTCAATAGGCTAGTATGGGCTAATATGAATTTCAAAGATAAAGTTTTGGATTTTTCTCACTCTACACCCCTATTAAATATAGGGAGAGAGTGAAGTTGTGGATATGGATGTGTGATATGGAGGATGTCCCATGGATAATAGGGGTGACTTCAACATGGTGGAAAGACAACAAGATAAGCTAGGTGGTAGCAAATTTTAATAGAAATGAGAGGAGAGGTTTCACTGGTACAATATGTGATCTACAAGTTCAATCTCTTTGATCTGCTAGCAGGCAACAAAAATGCTCATAGTGGTATTTGGTTCACATGGTTTAACTTTCAGTAGTGAGGGGAGGATTTATAGTAGACTATATTGGTTCTATGATAATAAAGACATGTTTATGTTCAAGAAGGATGATCTAGGGACCTATGTCAAGGTCATCCATTTCTTTCTGACCACCACCCCATCCTAATGGTCATCCATTTTTGTAATCTAGAGAGGGGAGTGAGACCTAAGGAGGACAATTTTATTCTAAATACTAGACTTTTGGAGGAAGAAGAAGTGATACAGGAAGTAGGGATCATCAAGAAATTTAATCAATGGACGGAAAACACTCCAATATTGTGGAGGGATGGGTGTAGAATACTAAGAGTTGGAGGAGTTTATTTCAAATTTTGGACAAGAAAAAAGCTAAGGATTCTAGGAAGCAAGAGTCTAACCTCCATAATAAATTGATGGAAGAAGAAGATAGTATTAAAAAAAAACCTCAATAGGGATGCTAAAGAACCCCTTGTTTTAGCTTGAGACTCCCTTAGGAGATTGCAAAATATTAAAGTGTAGGGGCTAAGGTCAAGGCCAAGATGAATTGGATTCACCATGAACATAAGGACTCCAAATATTTTATCCAGTTTCTTAAACACAAAGAATCCAAAGAAAATATTGATAGCATTTGGGAGGATGGGAAGAACATTTTAGATCAGCAGGATATCCTAAATGATTTCTTAGAATTTTATGGGAACTTTCTTACTTATAAAGATATTGATTCACCTATGGAAGAATCCATAATTAGGATCAAGCCTATCATTCCTAAGAAAGTGATTGAGGAAGATGCAACATTTCTTAGCAGAGAAGTTTTAATTGAGGAGATTGACTCAGCCATCAAAGCTATGGCTAGTGATAAATCACCTAGCCCGAATGGCCTCTCTATGGAATTATACAAAAGAAACATTGGTTGGATTGGTAAAGAGCTTCTAAGGCACGTCTGCAATGAATCTTTTGAAAATGGTTCTTTAGGGAGTGACATTAATTATGGCATCATTAAACTCATCCCTAAAGAAGGAGTTAAGACCTTAATTAAGAACTAGAGACCAATTAATCTTTTAAATATGTCTATTTAGGCCCAAATCCTGGCCAAGAGAATGGAGAACATCTTGCCTAATGTTATTAATCCCACTCAAACTAGCTTTGTGAAAGGGATAATTGGAGAATCTATTAAATTATCTAGAAGAAATGAGTTGGGACAAGGACTCAGGGCAAAATGTTAGTATGTTGCTCATTAACTACAAGAAGGCTTATGACAAGATTGAGTGGAAGTTTAGATTGATGATGTTGGATAATTTGGGCTGCCCTCCACCCCCCCACCCGCCTTTAAAAATATTATTAGAGTCCTAATGAAAGATGATAATGCAGGAGGGAGGTGAATGGATGCAAGGTTGAATGTATTACTCTTTCTAGATCTATTAGAAAGGTTTTCCCTCTTTCCCTGACACTTTTTATTATAGATGCTCTGTTCTATTTTCTTAGAGACACTTCTCTTTCTCCAAGGGTGAAAGGAGTCACCATTCCAAATGGAGAAAACTTGACCAATGCCTAATTTGTCGATGATACTACCATCTTGGTGGAACTAGAAGAAATTAATTTGGATGATCTAATGGCCAAACTGAAACTATTTTGTCAAGCCTGAGGGATTAATATTCCTTAACAAAAATTGATTATTCTTGGATGGGAGGATCAACCCCCAACTTGGTTTTAGAAATGTGGTCTTACTTGGGGGTCCAAAAACCAAGTTAAATATTTGGGCATCCCATTTGTTGTCTTCCCTGATTTGAAATAAACATGGGAGTGTATTAGAGGGAAGATTGAAAAAAAATTGAAGAAGTGGGATAACATTATTTGACTATGGTTGGATGATATTAGGCGTGCCAAAGAGTCTTATCATCATATAATATCTACTACGCTTTGCTTGGCTATTTTTCCAGTATCAATACAATTACATTCAGAAATGAGTAAGGTACTATCTTTGGTCATATGGTAGAGGGATAAGGAAAATTCTTGTAGTGATATGGCAATGGTGCACCATGAGAAAAAGTTCTAGTGGTCTTGGCTCAAAGACCTAAGGAAGCAAGGCATCACACTAGCAGTTAAATGGGTTTGTAAGGCACTGCAAGTTGATGAACCATGGAAAATTCTTGTGAGCAACAATATCTCTAGAGAAGTCCCATCCAAAGTCTCCTTTTGGAAAGGTCTACACCTTTGTGATCTCATTACCATCTCTTTTCCTATTAAGATGGAAAACTCAATAGTGTTTAAATCTATATGGAAAGGACGAGATGTGCTAGATCACATCTTGTTTCTCAGAAAGGAATTATTTTAGAATATGATAAAGTATGTGGTGAAATATCAATATGGTGGAACCTTCACCACAAGAATAAGCCCATTTCCATACTTCAAGAGTGCTAAGCAAAAAGATGGGTAGCCAAAGGTATTAGACAATTTAGTGACATTATGAAGGATGGTCTCCTTATTAAATGGGAAGACA